>VMOF01000013.1:32846573-33025643 GCA_011764245.1 Trialeurodes vaporariorum
CGTGGTTGGATGTCCGAAATTCCAAATCTTTCGATTCCACTGTCGGCGCGGGAAACGGACGAAGAACGTTCGAGACGCCAGCAGCGGACGAATGAGCTTCGAAGAGGAGGAGAACGTGGTAGTCGTTGGGGGGGGGGGGGGGTAATTAATGAAGAGAAAGTTTTCTCGGCTTCGTCAAGAACAAAATCCGTTAGCTGCGGCGGTGGTGAAATAATTTGTTATTTCGGCGGGCGCACTCCCTCCCCCCCTCCCGTCACTCCGCTCGGATATCGTACAAAAGTTTCTCTC
Organism: Trialeurodes vaporariorum; assembly: GCA_011764245.1. Lineage (NCBI taxonomy): Eukaryota > Metazoa > Arthropoda > Insecta > Hemiptera > Aleyrodidae > Trialeurodes > Trialeurodes vaporariorum. Next base: position 32,846,862 of record VMOF01000013.1, read on the forward strand.
CTGGCTCTACTTCGGCGGCGCGCGTGGCGTTGCGGTGGTTGGGGGGAGGGGAGGGGGGAATAAGGGGTGTACGTGTAACGAGGCAAGTGATAGGGGGAAGGGGATGGATAAAGTGTGGCGAGAATTAATATTAATGATGTTAACGACGGTTTTTCTCAACAATTGTCCTCATCCTCTGAAACCGCACCTTTCCCCCTCCCTTTGCCGCCATCTCCCCTCCCACCCCCCTCCCCCGGTATCACCGCGTTCCACCGACCGACGAGACAAGTCGGTTGAGACGAAACCGCGAAATACTGGTTCGGACCGACGGCGACGCGACGCGACCGAAATCCGTACAAATCTAGAAGCAAACCAACTTACCACACCTTATGGCCTATCACTGACAATAATAAACGGCGGTGGCGGTCAGGGCTGCCGTTTTGCAAATAATCAATGCTATTTTTCTATTCACCGATGATTCCACCGGTTGAGAAAAGATTACACAGTTTAGTTCAGTGTTTGACTGTAATGCACGAAAATACTCTGATGTGTAATCTTTCCTTAATCGGTGGCAACTCCGTTGATTAATTAAAATATCCGCAAGTTTTTTAAAGTCATCAACGACTCCACCGGTTGAGAAAAGATTACAGATGCGAGTATTTTAGTTTATTACAGTCATGCACTGAACTGAACTGTGTAATCTTTTCTCAACCGGTGGAATCATCGGTGAATAGAAAAATAGCATTGATTATACGCAAAACGGTAGCCCTGGTGGCGGTGCACAGAGTCGGTTGCTTTAGCCTCTGAAGGGATTCAAGCGGAATTATAAACTCGCCGTCAGGTGATCGCGAACGATTGACGTGATCCATATTCCATAGGTCCATTTTGTACTTTGGCTCCGCCGATTTTTACTTTTTATCTTTCGGTTGGCTGATTATTTACTTTAAGGCGATTCCAGGCGAAACGTTTCTAGATGTCAATGGGTCTGTTGCAAACTTTTGCTACAAAGATTAAGAGGAATTAATCTAATGTAAAATCACCTAAAAAGTCCATTGGTGGCATCGGAAAGTCATAAAATGCAATAATAAACTCACCAGAGGCGTTTAATGAAATCCAATATGGCGGAGAAATATCGAGCAATTTGTATGCATGCACCACGAACATCCAAGGATAGCCAACCTCACAATATCGATCACAACCAATCACAACGTAAACAAACTCATAACCTCTACCTCCAGTGAGGTGGTCAAAGTTGGCCATCCTTGGATGTTTGTGGTGCATGCATACAAATTGCCCGATATTTCTGAGCCATCTTGGATTTCATTAAACGCCTTTTGTGAGTTTATTATTGCATTTTATGACTTTCTGATGCCACCAATGGACTTTTTAGGCGATTTTACATTAGATTATTCTCTCTTAATCGTTGTAGCAAAAGTTTGCAACAGACCCATTGGATGGATAGGGCGCCACCAGTCATCTCTGGGTTCGGGGAAAAATCGTGTTTTTGGAATTTTAAATTGAAAACAAAGAAAACACGCCAAACCCAAAAACGTCAAGTGCTGACCTGCGTATAATTTTTTCTGCACTTTTTGAGCCCATTTGAAAGTATTCCATGAGCGTGGGAGTGGATTTTGTGATTTCTGAGTGAGCTTATCATCATTTTTGCAGGGTTTTACATCCGAATCGACTATTAATAAGCCTGTGGCTGAAGCTCGCAGCTGCTTCATCGGGGCGTTGTATTGGAAGGATTAAGCATTAATTTATACTTCAGACATCTACGCTACTCGCATGATTTTTAAAATCCGAGCTTCTATTTGTTCTTTGAAGGAGGGAAGCAAGCTATTTCGACTTTATTTTCTGATATTAAGGTTCTGTACGTTTTGACTCTTCAAATTGAGCTATCAAGATAAGTTGTGGAGGAGATTTGAAATTTCAACGTCTCTTTCCTAGTATCAAAAAAATATTGGTGGTATATTTCAACTCAGACAGCCTGAGAAGTGAGGCAGGAGAGGAAATCTTACCTGCAGGCGCAAAGAGTCGCACGTTTACCATACTCAACCCAGCGAGGAGATGCAAAATTTGTGGCTTCCGCACAGTTAAATCCATGATTAAATCCGGCATGATAGCCATACGGGAAAGTGATCATTATTTCACCGGCTTCTTGCGTTATCTACAAAACCAACATGACCATTACTTAAAATTTTAGATGGCACTTCCAGTTTTACTGAGTAAATAACTAAAAGTGTTTCAACCAAGACCAAATTATACGAATAATGCATTGCATTATCAGCCACTAAATGCCTTGTGATGATGGAATGGAGGCAGATTCTTTGATTGCTTATAGTTTCTTCTTATTTATTTACGATTCTACGTATTTTGCCATTTTCAAAAAAAAAAAACATTAAAATTTGCAAAAAACTAGCTATTTTATTTTATTTCAGCTTCATTTAAAACTAAAGATAAAAAAAATTTAATCTCACCTTTGATCTGTTGACAAAAATTAAAAATAGGCTGTCATTCTCTGATCTCGAAAGATAAGATTTTGAGAAAGCGTACGAAGGTACTATATTCTCAAATGAATTTAATTTAGTTTACGATTAATAAATTACCTTATTGAATGGTATTGAATACTGCTTAAGAATATGGGGTGATATAATCATCATCTTGTGGCGTAAGAAAGCTGGGCATGACTTGGCATAATTGGGAAAGAACCCATTAGCAAGTCGCTCGAGTCGCCTGCCATGTTCTGGAGGAATAGCATACCTGCGAACGAAGGAAAATCAAGGAACAAATTGAGCCTAAATTAATATATATTGTATTATTAAGTTATTAAACAATTCTTTACGTACTATGCTAACCATTAAGCACTGTTAAAACTGGCAAAATAGTCTGAGTTGATGTCAAACCTGATTTCCGCTAGCCCAAATATCATTGAACTCTTTGATCTGATTTTCAGAGGAGTAACTCGTCAATTATTGTATTATCAAAGCAACGATTTTACTAATACTTGGAAGGGGCACAATCTGAAAAACTCGCCGAGACAACCGGAATGACTCAATTAAAAACTTTGAGTACTCGTACAGGCGTAAGTACTACAGAGAATTTCAAGGTTCACGGCTTTAATTCTAAACCGACTTCGCTCATTTTGGGCTTAAAAAATCCATTAAATAATTTTCGGTCTAAAAGTTTTGCGGCTCGTGCTATTTGGCTATCATGATTTTTGCCATTTGATTGTATGCAGAAGTATCGATTTTTCAGGGATTCACCGAATCCATTGAAGATCGATTATTTCACGTTGATCGAAATGGAGAGAATCGGTCGTTTTCACATTGTACGAGCCGCTCCTGCGGTTTACGGACATTTCCCCCCCGGACACTTCCCCCCGGTCATTTCCCCCCGAGGACATTTCCCCCCCATCAATTTCCCCCCCGGACACTTCCCCCCCGAGGACACTTACCCCCCGGACACTTCCCCCCGGTCATTTTTCCCCCAGTTACTTCCCCCCGAGGTTATTTTTAGCTAATCAAATAATCCATCAACTTTTCCCTCACTTTTTTTACAGGTTTGAAGGTTGTGTTTAAAAAGTTACATTATTTGTTTTTGTTTTATTTTTTTTTTTTATAAGATTTTTTCATTGTTGATGTATCATCAAAATTCTTCAAGAAGGGGTATAATCTACTGAACTAAAAAAATATTTTGGAGATCGACAGTCTGAAAGAGAAAACCGAAAATTGCATTAAACTCAAAGAATAAAAATATATTATATCCTGAAATCAATTGAAAACTTGTTGAAAGCAACATCATAATTTAAATTAGGGATCTCAAGTGGCCTTTAAAAGATAATGTTGGCAACTATTCCTACACTTTCTCTCCAAAATTGCAAACACTTCGGATTGAAGGCTGCATTATGTCTAGAGGTGAAAATATTCGAAATTTGAGGGGATCTAGGGGTCCTCACTAGAATTCCGAAAGGGGTCCAAGGGTCTCCTCCAGATTTTTAAAGGGGGTCTGGGGGTATCCCCCAGAAAAGATTGTGTGAGAAAGTGTTCGTAGGGTATGCCCTACAGCTTATTTTTTTAATATAATTAATATTTATTTATTAATGTAATAATAATGATAAATAATTATTATATAAAATAATTTTAATAGTAATAATTTTTAATAGTAATTTAATTAATAATAACTGGGGGGAACACACGGGGGAAGTAACTGGGGGGGAAATGACCGGGGGGGGGGGAAGTGTCCGGGGGGTAAGTGTCCGGGGGGAAATTGACAGGGGGGAAGTGTCCGGGGGGGGGAAACAGTGGCGGCTCGCCTAAGGAGGCAAGGGAGGCTGTGCCTCCCCAGACATTCAGAGGGAAGAAAAAAATAACGTCGACAAGACAGTAACGAGAGACAATATATTAAAATTAGGCAATCACAATGTCCGTGACTCTAAAACTTGAATCAATCTTCACTAGGAGAGAGCGCAAGAGAAGGAAGTTATAAGCGGGCGGGGAACGAGTTTTCCGAGTCGCGAAACGACGGCAGTCAGCAGTGCCAGAGTCTGTGCCTCGTCGAGAGGCACAGACTCCGAGTCGGTCGAGTCAAGTCAAGTGGTGTTCGGCACACACACACACACAACCATGCAAGGACTGTGCACGCGCTAACGAAGGTATCGGAGGCTGCAATCCTCCTCGACTCTCGCAGCGTTGCCGAGCCAGTAGCCGGATATAACCGTCATGCCAGTCGCCGGACCAGCCGCGCCTGTTTGTTTTTGTGTTTGTGTGTTTTCTTTCTGGGGGAACCCCCCCCCCCCTTGCTGGGGGCGGGTTCCCCCAGCCCCCCCCCCCCCCCACAGCCTCCCCAATACCAAAGCCCACGAGCCGCCACTGGGGGGAAATGTCCGGACACCCGCTCCTGCAGGGGCGCCATTTCAGATTTTCCTTGGGGGGGGGGGGCTCCTAAAATTTGGGTGACCTTTTTTTTGAAAATCCTTGGGGGGGGGGGATTTTCATCCCCTGCCCTCCCCCAAATAGCGCTCCAGTGCCCCCGTGCAGATCAGCAAAACCAGGACCAAGCGCGGTAGGTCTGAAAATTTGTCTTGCTGAAGGTGGTTTTAGGCGAAGCTTATCCAGGCTTCAATCCCATGGATAGCACATCTAAGGCCGCCCTAAAAACCAACATTTGTTGGCTGAAAATGATGAATTCAAGCCACAAGTATAAAATTGGGGTACGTCAGCACCTGCGAACATACCTCAAGAAGATATCTTGTAAGTTTTACGCTTTAATACTCAAAGACAAAGCCAGAAATGATGAAATACGAAAATTTCCGTAAGCCTTAATGAGTGCGAGTGAGGTAGGTAAACATAGATATGTTCTCTTAAAGCCAATGGGGAATCGAATATCATAATTTACGGCTTTAATTTTTAACAAATGTTGCTCATTTTGGGCTCAAAATATCCTTATAAATATTTTGCAGGTGCTGACGATAATGGAGTTTGCGTTTTTTCTTTAGTTTCAATTTTAAATTGCCAAAACATGACTTTTTCCTAAAGCGAATAATGGTGCTATCCATCGGATTGAAATCTGGAAAATTTTCGCCTGGAATCACCTTAAGACACGATGATTTTTCGTAAGTACCAAGAAATCGGGTGTATTATGACGATAAAACCAGTGTAGCAGGTGTCACATCGTTCGTAGTAGTTCAACGAACGCACCTCATGGGAAGGGTTATACGCCGTATCCGGAAACCTCCAAAATTTCGCTTGAAAGGTCCCCGATCCGGGTTTACCAGATCTGCTCGTAAGTCTATTTTACCATTTAAAATAATACTGAGGTTTCCCCGGAATGGCAGAGGGGAAGTTTGGAGAGCCATTTGCCATGTAAGCCTCACGAATCAAAATTATCGATCAATTTTCCCACTAGCAACTGCAGCTACAGGTTTTTCTCAATATTCTGCCTTTTGCTGGTTCGTCAGTTTCTAGGTTAGGTGTTCATAATTTGAGTTTTCCGATGTGAATTATAGTTCAAATATGAAACAGACTACATTGAGCGTTTTCGAATACACAATGTCAATAACCTCAGCTGTTTCATTTTTTACTTGCTTGTGACCTAATCATGACTGTGATGTGACCATGATTTCATAAGTTTTGAGGGATAATTGATCCGGACCATTTTAGTTCCTAATCAGCAATCTGTGATTAATGAGATCAACGGCTGTCATTAAATCAAGATGCAGGCTCAAAGTTGGTTTCTTCTTTTCAAATGCACAGTAAATATCATCTAACATATTTTGAAAAGCTGTTTCAATTTTTATGTGGTGCTGCCTTGACCATGATCGCCATACGTCACGGCTCCACCTATGGAATAGCGGGGACAAAAGTAGCTAGCTGAGATAATATGCATTATGCAACTAGCAGTGCATCTAATACACGTGTTTTTTGGTGTGGGGGGGGTGGTGTTGCGTATTGCATACCCTGGTCTGAATATGCAACCCGCAACGTAGATAATGCATATCATTATGAATGGTATAGTGTTTCGCGTATTGCCTACCTTGTCCAGAATATGCAACAAGCAACGCATCTAAATTAGATTCTAATACACATGTCGAATGGGACTTTGTGCGTGGGATATTGCATACCCTGACCAAATATCTTTGTTCCCGCTGCCAATCATGGTCGAAATGGCTATAGCAGAAATCTGCAGAAGTGAATCTACCACTCTCGTATCGTCAGAAGATTGCGAGTTCAACCGACTGTGCTCCGCTCAGAGCGCGGTTCTTGATAAGTTCTAACAAGAGCAATGAACAATTTACCCTTCCCCTCCTTTCATACCTCGCTTTTTCTATCCTCCCCTCTGCCGTGGCTCACTCCTATCGTGTCCAAATTCCCGACCACCTGCTCTCCGTCCCTCCCTCCCTGTATACCTCTCTCTCTTTCTCTCTACTCGCCGAAAATTTTGCCCGTTTTGAATAATGATCGGAATGCATTTGTATCAATTAACCACTGGCACAACTGGGCCGTGGCTTCGAGTCGAGGTTTGCTGGAGTCAGTTTGAAGGAAAGGGAAAAATCGGTCCTTTATTTGTCCCAGCCACGATAATTGAATCCTTTTTGTCGATTCGTTCTTTTCAAATTGAACTTGTATGATCATTTTTTGTGGATTTTTACGTTTTGTCGATTGCTGAACAGCGCCGCAGCCCAGTGCCTCAATCGAGTGTCGTATGTTTCTCCTATATTTGAACTCCAGCAAATGTATCGATTATTTGGCGCTCCGGTTGAACCTTCGAATATCGATTTTTTACTTATGTTTATATGGAGCAGACACCGATTTATCCCATTTCACGAGCCGCGCTTATATTGCAGGCGTTTACGTAGTCGCCACAACCTGGGGGGGGATCACGGAGGATCGGATCGTTTCGGTATCGTTATCGTTATCGTTTACATGTAACCTTATGGGTGGCTCAACTGATCGAATCGTTTTGAGCTCCTCGTAACGACTGAAACGGACGAAAGGAAGCGATGATTCGCAGGCTGTCGTAATCTCGATCGTTAGAAGTAGGAAGAGGTAAGGAGGGGATCACCTGCGCGATCGAGTTGCGCAGAAGCAAGCCCATTTGATTTAATGCAAACGATAACGATAACGATAACGAAACGATCCGATCCTCCGTGATCACCCCCTGGCACGATTGAGCATTTTCGAGGGTGCATGTTGAATTCTTAATGGCAACAAGTTCAACTTGTTTGAATTAATAGCCGAAATTGTTGAAAAATGCGCTTAGGAGGGATATACATTTAATTATTATGAGCCTTTTAAAACCAGAGGTGCTTGGACGACAATCGATACAATATATCGCTGTGGCTGTACTGTAGAACAGCCTATTGAACAATGGGTCTGTTGCATACTTTAGCTACAGCTATGCAGAGGGTTGATTCTGGTGGAAAATCGCGTGAAAATCACGTTGTGAGCATCAAATATAGTCTCAAAACTTACTAACCAACCCACAAAAGGCGTTTCAATCGAAAGCCAAGATGGCGGTCAAAAAGGCGAATTAATCCCGCATGCATGCACCACGACACATGAGCATCAAAGCATGGCCGACGACGGCAATTTATAATATTGGTTAGAATGTAAACAAACGTCTTACTTGCTCATACTATTTACAGTTTGTGTGTTTTTTCGGGTAAATTTTCCTTGCTCGTTATTGTTTGTGATTGCTCTTTGATTCATGTATTACGTTCTGCGTCAATTTGACCGATTTTTGAAATGGAAACGCCGAGCAATTACCTTCTTTGTCGAATGTGGTCGTCGGCGATCTTTGCTGCTCGTGGTGCCACCTTGATTCGCTCTTTTGACCGCCACCTTAGGCTTTCCTTTAAACGCCTTTTGTGGATTCATGAGTGATTTTTGAGACTTTTTGATATTCTCAGTGTAATTTTCACGCGATTTTACACCAAAATCAACCCCCCGTAACGCTATCAGGGCTGCCGTTTTGCGTATAATCAATGCTATTTTTCAATTTACCGATGATTCCACCGGTTGAGAAAAGATTACACAGATTAGTTAAGTGTATGACTGTAATGCATGAAAATACTCTGATTTGTAATCTTTTCTCAAACGGTGGAGTCGTCGATGACTTTAAAAAAACTTGCGGCTATTTTAATTAATCAACGGACGTTTCACCGATTAAGGAAAGATTACAGATCAGAGTATTTTCGTGCATTACAGTCATACACTGAACTGAATCGTGTAATCTTTTCTCAACTGGTGGAATCATCGGTGAATAGAAAAATAGCATTGATTATATGCAAAACGGCAGCCCTAAACGCTATAGCATAAGTATGCTACAGACCCATTGACTCGTTCATTAAGTGATCCAGTTCAGACCAAAAGAGCCAAATCGGCAGCATTAAGTCCGATCCTGGATTCATCCGCAGTGTTGCCGGATTTGAGGTCAAAACCCGTATGTTTTACGTTGATTCTTATGTGGACAAATACGGCTGATAGCCGTTTATCTGGCAACACTGGTGGTCTGAGAGTGTGGTGTGGGTTTGCGGTGCGTGCGATAGAAATTAAAGTTGTCAGCTGGCCCCGGTAACTGCGAGAACAGTACGGACTCGACTTGACTCGAGCCCCCGAAATTGAAATACGACTTGAACTAATAGTTTTGTCCGCAAGTTTAATTACTATTGCCGACGGCGCGGCGGCAGCGTGGCGGTCGAAAACGACGGTCATGTTCCTCTCCCCCCTTCACCTCCGTCATCACGTCGTTTCAATCGTTTTTGTTTTGATCGATCAGCTGGCATTCCAGCCTTGCCAAATAATACTGCGGGCCGATCATTTACTTTATCGTTAAACCGATCGTTAAAACTGTCTAAGAGTGATGCTATTGGTCGAAAATTGTAAAACTTGGCTGTTGCTATGGTAACCATCGTTAAGAGTCTCGTTTTATATAGAGTCCCTTGATGGAAATATTGTATAGGGAGTACCGACACGAGCTCAACGAGTTGTGATTGGTCGTTGGTTTTAGGCTCTCACGGAGTCGAGCAGGAGTCGACGACATCGAAGGCTCCACACGAGAGGAGTCGATTCGTAGAGGAACGTATGGGAACGGACCGGAATGCCGGCAAATCCGCCAGTCCACCACTGGTCCACTGTCGAACTTAACCTTCGAATGCGTTCACGCGGTTGACAAAATCGACTCCTGTCAAAATGCATAAAGCGTCGTGTCGGTACTCTCTATACAATATATCCATCAAGGGACTCTAGTTTTATAAAGGCTATTCATGAGTAAACCTTTAAAAAACGGACTATATAACGATGGTTACCATAGCAACGGCTATGTTTTACAATATTCGACCAAAAGAATCACTCATACCTAGTCTTAACGATCGATTTAACGATGAAGTAAATGATCGACCCGCTGGTCTTACTTTCCACCAAACAGTTCGGGAAATATAGACAAAAATAGTAGACAAAATTGGTAGTCAGCTGAATTTAATTTTGGCATAGTTGCGCAATGCTCCTTACGATGTGTTTTATCACCAGAAAGTTTTCCGCCGTGAACTGGTTTTCGGAAGTTTCCTGGAAGTTCGGAACTGCTCGGTTGACTTCGGCTTTTGAACTGGTTTGTTGTTGTTTAGGTAGTAAAAGGTAAACACAGGGAGAGCGTGTGGGCGTGAACATACCGCTCGCCTTGAACGCTGGGAGTTTCGTAATGCGATGTGGTTAAAGAGGTTGGGTTCACAAGTTTTGTAACAAACGAAAAATCACACTTCGTCAAGAAACTTAAAGGAAATCAGGCAGAGCTGCTGATTTGCGTAGATTTAATGGCATTTTGACATTCACCGAAGATTTCACCGGTTGACAACATATTACACAGTTTATTTCAGTGTATGACTGTAATGCACGAAAATTCTAGCGTCTTTTATCTTTCTCAACCGGTAGAGTCGTCGATAACTTTGAAAACTTACGGATGTTTTAATTAACTAACGGCGTTTCCACCGATTGAGAAAAGATTACAGATTAGAGTATTTTCGTGTATTACAGTCATACACTGAATTGAACTGTATAATCTTTTCTCAGCCGGTGGAATCATCGATGTATTTAAAAATGTAATTAAACTTACGCAAATCGACAGCTCTGCTCAAAGGATTCATGAGATTAAAAGTATAAAAAACGAAGAGGAAAATATACAGGATGGCCAGATTAGCCGTACCAGGCATTTTTCTCGCGAACGGTTGATTGAACAGTTTTGAAACAAAAAAGTCAGGTAGGGAATTGACCCCAAATTTTTCACTTTTGATATTTTCAAAAGCCGAAAAAAAAAAAAAAGCCGACAGCTCCTTGGGGCGTATTAGGGGGGTTCAAACACATTTGTCGAGTTTTCTCTAAAGAGCCTCCTATGAAGGTACACTGAAAGATCATAACCTCAAAGGAGAGGCAATTGCCGATTCTTTTGCTCTTATAAATACGTACATTCCGAAAAACCCTCATTTTTGAGCTATGGGGAATTTTTGGAAAAACTTTGAATCGGCCCTTGTGGCCACCCTGTTGAGAATTTTTCATAACTGTTAAGTGAAAGTAAGAGCTACGTCGAAAATGTTGAATTCACAAATGACGGGCCAAGCAGCACTGCCGCTTTGTAAACCACTTGGTTACTAGGTCAAATGGTTTTCCTCGCTATAATCGTCTTGAGATCTCACTTTTATCCAAACACATGATTATGATCTCTACATGATTGGAACCCAATTAAAGATTTCCATTTGGAATCTTAGTTGAAAGATAACACCACAGATGATCCTTCAATGCAACTTCAGAAATTAAATTATATTAAAATCGATCACATCAATTCAGATCTGTTCCATGGAGCGACGAAAAAAGTAAACTTCCAATTTTTGTAAAAGCTTAACGTTGGTTGAAAAAGGCGTCGATTGCGTTGCATAGTGCAGTTAAGGATTGTCTAGAAGGACCTTTCGGCAGGAAATTGATGAAGAGCTACGAACGTAAACTGTAAATGATATTAAATTTTATGACAATGTGTCTAATGATATAAAATTTTATGACAATGTGTGTTTAACCTTACGAATAAAAATTCATTTCGGAGACTGTTGAATACCATGTGACAAGAACTTGCGGTTTATCTCCAAATAGGTCAAATTCATAGTTCATGTGAAGTTAGAAACATCCCCAAGTTTCATTCTTTCATCTGCAACCGTTGAAAAGTTCCTGGGGAGGCCGAGATTTTTGAACACTCTGTCTAAAGGTCAGTTGCACTGTCAACAGAATCTACTTTTGATGCTAGATTCTTATAGATTATGCCCAGAAAATAACAATGAATTTTGTTCCATCGAAATCCGTTCAGAAATAAGCGAGATATGTCCATTTGAAAATGACTACGCATTATTGCGTCATTTCGTCGTCAAGTTTGGACCGACTTGCATGTTTGCACTACAGCTACGCCGACCTGTGGAGTGCTGCCAACCACTTTCCTCACGAAATAATTTGAAATTTCTTTGACAATCGTTGGTCTTTTAAAATGACTCATCACTGCATCACTGCGCGCTTGGTGGAAAAATACACGGGTGGCGGACAATGGCGGAAAACCAAGGTAGATTAAAGAAGGTATGTGCATAACTCGCTCGCGCCGCCCGTAAGGTCCCGCTAGAAGCGCTAACAACTTTTCAAAAAAATGACGTCATGTGGGTGAAATGAGAATCCACTCTGATTGGCTGGTCGGTGAGGAAACATACCCTGATTGGTTGGCACATAATCGCCAGCCAATCACAGTGATTTCACCCGCATGATGTCATGAAGAAATGAGAACATAGTTTGAAGCAGCTGCTAGCGGCGCGAGCGAGTGTTGCACATACCTTCTTTCATCTACCTTGGCGGAAAACGACGAAATGACGCAATAATGTCGTCATTTTCAAATGGATATATCTTGCTCATTTCTCAACGAATTTCGATGGAACAAAACTCATTGTTATTTTCTCGGCATAATCGAAAAGAATCAATCGTCAAAAGTCGATTCTGTTGACAGTGCAACTGACCTGTAGAACCTTTCACTAACAATAATGACAATCGCAAGGTAAAATTGATAAGCCAAGAAACAGAGATGACAATGACTTGATGACTTTGCGATACCGTACTTAATTGTGTTATCACACCTTTCACAATTTAGACTGCGGTCTGAAAAATATTCACGCACTATTTTGACAAATATCATTGACTAGCAAACAACCTCTTCTTTTCTTTTCAGCATACATCTTTACAACTCTCCCCTCCCCCCTTTCTTTCATCAGCGGCAGCTCTTCCAGAAACTTCCTCAGCTAACCTAATCGAACCCCACCCAACTCTAACCCAGGAAAGATACGTAGTCATGATTCTTGAGAAATTTTAGATAGTAAAAAAAAGGAAAAGCCGAGAAAATGAAACACTTGAGAAAAAATTTTAATTTCACCGAGAGAAAAACTGCGAAAGGGAAAGGAATCTTCACCTGACGTGGCCTGAACGCAAGACTTTTTTAAATAAGAGGGCCATCCCCAACCTCTCCCCACTCGCCAATAATAAGTCATGATTCATGAGTAGATACTTGAGAAATTTTAATAGTAAAAAAAGGAAAAGCCGAGAAAATGAAACACTTGAGAAAAAATTTTAATTTCACCAAGAGAAAAACTGCGAAAGGGAAAGGAATTTTCACCTGACGTGGCCTGAACGCAAGACTTTTTTAGATAAGAGGGCCATCCCCAACCTCTCCCCACCCCCCAATAATAAGGCATGATTCATGAGTACATACTTGAGAAATTTTAATAGTAAAAAAAGGAAAAGCCGAGAAAATGAAACACTTGAGAAAAATTTTTAATTTCACCAAGAGAAAAACTGCGAAAGGGAAAGGAATCTTCACCTGACGTGGCCTGAACGCAAGACTTTTTTAGATAAGAGGGCCATCCCCAACCTCTCCCCACCCCCCAATAATAAGTCATGATTCATGAGTAGATACTTGAGAAATTTTAATAGTAAAAAAAGGAAAAGCCGAGAAAATGAAACACTAGAGAAAAATTTTTAATTTCACCGAGAGAAAAACTGCGAAAGGGAAAGGAATCTTCACCTGACGTGGCCTGAACGCAAGACTTTTTTTAGATAAGAGGGCCATCCCCAACCTCCCCCCCCGCAATAATACTCAATAAACAACTCGACATATTCTATTCCCGATTCTACGTCCAGTTAAAGTAAAATAGCGAGAGATTCACCCCTTTACGCCGTTGTGCATTTTGAAAGGAATGTTTCAACACTCTGGTGCCTCTTTGAAAAATGTGAATCTTCAAAAAGCCAAAATTTGTGATGCTGATGGTCTTATAAATGCAATCGCAAGTACGTGTCATATTTTAGAGGATCTGCGTTTGGAGGGGTTATATAAATGACCAAAAGATAGATGCATTGAAGTCAGTGACAAACAATGACCAAAAGATAGATGCATTGAAGTCAGTGACAAACAGACTGAATGTACTGTCTCTACATGCGGACGTGTAAAATGTAAATGCCTTAGTGGCTGAAACGAAACACCTGCTTTGAGGAGTGTACCTATGAACCACAGCCACGATCTTCTCTGAAGAATAAGAGTGTTTCATCCACATTTTAGTGAGGCAACAAGGTGAACAAGCAGAGGAATATTGAGCGATTTTACTCTGCATTGAAGGGGCAGGATATTGAGAGAAAAAGCACAATAGATTCAGTTACTCTGCCGCCGCTGCTGTGTTTAAATTCTTTGTTTTTAGATAGATACCTGAAATTAACTCCGTGAGTTCGAGGATAAGCAAACATCAATAATGTATACCTACTTGGACTCTTTACGATATCTGAATTTTAACCTATTACTTCAGAGATATCTTTTGGTCAATCCTTGGATATTAAATTGTTTATATTGGTGTAATGATTTCCATCCGATTTCTTTATTCCATCTTCCCTTTCTCATATCTCTCTGGATTATACAGGGTGTTGAAAAACTGTTCCCGAATATTTCAGGGGCGGATTCTACAGGTCAAAAAAAGACCTTTTTTTCCTATAAACATGTGTCCGAAAATGCCCCCCTTTTGAGCTACAGCCCCTCAAAGTTTTAAAAAATTTACGGTTTTTTTGGAATAGCGACCACTATTATGAACCAAATGTCTTAAAACTTGTTGTCCCAAGGTAATTTTACGTGTAAAATCCATTACTGACCTCGAAAAATTCAGAAATTGATTCTAATTGTACTTTTCACGCAATATTGTACCTTTAACGGCACGAATTTTATGTTACGGATTAAAATTTTGAAGAATAATTACCGAAATCAGATGCGAAAAACCCTTAGAAAGATTTTTGGTACTCTTTGTTTCTTTCGATACGACGCGTTTTAAGCGAGATAATCGCTGCACAGTGTGGAAAAGTCAGCGCTTTTACCATGAAAAACGGCAGTGAGTATGCAACCCGCCTCTCCGCTGCTTCTACGGGCCGGCCGCTATGGTAAAAACGCTGACTTTTCCACACTGTGCAGCGATTATCTCGCTTAAAATGCGTCGTATCGAAAGAAACAAAGAGTACCAAAAATCTTTCTAAGGGTTTTTCGCATCTGATTTCGGTAATTATTCTTCAAAATTTTAATCCGTAACATAAAATTCGTGCCGTTAAAGGTACAATATTGCGTGAAAAGTACAATTAGAATCTATTTCTGAATTTTTCGAGGTCATTAATGGATTCTACACTTAAAATTACTTTAGGACACCAAGTTTTAAGACATTTGGTTCATAATAGTGGTCGCTATTCCAAAAAAACCGTAAATTTTTTAAAACTTTGGGGGGCTGTAGCTCAAAAGGGGGGCATTTTCGGACACATGTTTATAGGTAAAAAAGGTCTTATTTTGACTAGTAAAATCCGCCCCTGAAATATTCGGGAACAGTTTTTCAACACCCTGTATATAGTTAAGATATTATACTTCAAATGTTTACTGGGTAATCAAGCGTCATGCTAAAAGGAAAAATCGAAGTGGCCCGTTCGGTAAAAGGAGAGTAAAAATTATGATAATTTTCAACAGACTGGCTCAAAAACTCTTCATGAGTTCTTGGAGGTGGATCCTCAGAATCAAAAGAGACTCTATTACTTGAATAAGACCATTTGCCTACAACATGACACCTGGTGCAGGATCCTTTGCCTTTGCATGCAATTATTCATAAAGACATAGGTTTTGCAGGGGCATCACAAACAAATCCATGCACACAAGCCGTAAAGTGCTGTCCATTTACATCAAGCTCACTTTCAATTAATGATTTTGCCTTATCTACAAACGATCTTAAAAAGTCGGGCCTTTTCGGTTTATGAGCTCCGTAATAGAAGCCGACTGGAAAACACAAAATGAGAAAGATTCTTATGAGAAATCATGCGACACAAAATGGGCCATAGATCACTCAGCTTGCTTTTGAATTAAGCGATTCTATCTGTGTTTGCCAGCAGTTTCACATGCCCACCAGTTTCATTACATAAAAGTTTCAGCAAACATTTCTTTATTCCAAAATGGAAGTATTGGCCACCTTTAGGTACATTAATTAACTCAGTGCTTCCATTTTTGGGAGTTTTAACAAGCGTGTGCGCAGTGGCAGGCAATGAGGCAAGTTCTGGTAAATAATTTAGACCTCTTAGAAGTGACGTAACTTTAGTGAGTTCCACCTTCTCCGTCAATGCCCAATGCCCTAATACTGTGGCCCTCTTGGATAAACTCTTTCTTCCTCAATTTTATCATAACAATCCATCTCTTCACTATCTTCAAAAGTACTTTTAAATTATTCTACCTTCCTCTGACATTGACTGGCAACCGAACAGGGTGATCATATCAAAATCATCACACCAGTACCGATCAGTCGATCACGGTCTGCTTGCTCCATGAGCTTGAGAATGTCTGCATCGGCAACTTTGTCACGATCACTATCCATCAAGAACAGAAGCTCTTGAAGACTTAACGAGTAAAGATCAAGCTCTGGCTCCTGCTCCACATTGATTGTGGCCACATGGGGTACACTCTCGACAAAGGCATCATCACTGAAATCTAAACATGGTTGTTTACATGGTGGTTCCCTACAACCAACAATTTCTGCCTCAACTGCAGACGTCAGACCATGCTAGCCCGGTGAAACAAAATTCAACAGTCTCTTCACAGCTTTGGACACAGATCTTGGATGGAATGTTCACAGATCTTGGATGTTAACGACGGTTTTTCTCAACAATTGTCCTCATCCTCAGCGAAACCGCACCTCTCCCCCTCCCTTTACCAGCATCTCCCCCCCCGGTATCACCGCGTTCCACCGACCGACGAGACGAGTCGCTTGAGACGAAACCGCGAAATACTGGTTCGGACCGACGGCGACGCGACCGAAATCCGTACAAATCTACAAGCAGACCAACTTACCACACCTTATGGCCTATCACTGACAATAATAAACGGCGGTGGCGGTCAGGGCTGCCGTTTTGCAAATAATCAATGCTATTTTTCTATTCACCGATAATTCCACCGGTTGAGAAAAGATTACACAGTTTAGTTCAGTGTTTGACTGTAATGCACGAAAATACTCTGATCTGTAATCTTTCCTTAATCGGTGGCAACTCCGTTGATTAATTAAAATATCCGCAAGTTTTTTAAAGTCATCAACGACTCCACTGGTTGAGAAAAGATTACAGATGCGAGTATTTTAGTTTATTACAGTCATGCACTGAACTGAACTGTGTAATCTTTTCTCAACCGGTGGAATCATCGGTGAATAGAAAAATAGCATTGATTATACGCAAAACGGTAGCCCTGGTGGCGGTGCACAGAGTCGGTTGCTTTGGCCTCTGAAGGGATTCAAGCGGAATTATAAACTCGCCGTCAGGTGATCGCGAACGATTGACGTGATCCATATTCCATAGGTCCATTTTGTACTTTGGCTCCGCCGATTTTTACTTTTTATCTATCGGTTGGCTGATTATTTACTTTAAGGCGATTCCAGGCGAAACGTTTCTAGATGTCAATGGGTCCTGTTGCAAACTTTTGCTACAACGATTTAGAGTGTTTAATCTAATGTAAAATCGCCTGAAAAATCCATTGGTGGCATCAGAAAGTCATAAAATGCAATAGTAAACTCTCAAGAGGCGTTTAATGAAATCCAAGATGGCGGAGAAATATCGAGCAATCTGTATGCATGCACCGTGAACATCCAAGGATGGCCAACTGTGACAACCACACTGGATGGAGGTATATAGGCTATGTGTTTGTTTACGTTATGATTGGTTGTAATCGATATTGTGAGGTTGGCTATCCTTGGATGTTCGCGGTGCATGCATACAGATTGCTCGATATTTCTCCGCCATCTTGGATTTCATTAAACGCCTCTTGTGAGTTTATTATTGCATTTTATGAATTTCTGACGCCACCAATAGACTTTTCATGCGATTTTACATTAGATTAAACACTCTTAATCGTTGTAGCAAAAGTTTGCAACAGACCCATTGGCTTCTGTCGCTGATATGCAGGCTGAGGAGGAGTATCATCAGCCATGTTGTTACAAATTAAAAACAAACCTTTTGATAGAACACACCACATCAAACGAATTACATACTCTTAAGTCAAATTTAATAGCTTTCATTACCAGCAAAACACCACTGCAGCCTGGAGCTTTAGTAGAAATGAGGAGGAAATAGTTACTCACATCGAAAACAAAGATTGGTTTGTTTCCACGAAAACAGCGAGGCGTCCGTCTCTTTGGTAGATTAGGCCAGCCACCCACACACGATGTCACAAAATTAATATACATATTGCACTGCACAAGAGGAAAGTTCTCAAAACTCGCGATTTTACTTCCGGTAGAAAGCGGAAGTTTGCTATTGGATCAACAAGTCCGAGACTTGAGTTGAATTGAACAAAGCCGATTCATATCATTTCAAATTGACGCACTTCTTTGCAAATAGACTATATCAAAACCCAATAGGTGCGGAATATTTGAGCTGATGAATTAAAAGGAAACCGTTTCACCATTAATTATCTATATTTTACATCCATGTGACTGCCATGCTTCCACGAATGTTTTTATCATCTCGCCGACAACACAATGACAATAACATTACATATTCAAAATAAGGTTAAATCAGTGTTTTCATCCGAGCTTTCCAAAATGAAGATGGTGGGAGGCAATAACTTAATAATATAACGTGGCTAAAATTGTTCAAGTCTTCATAAAATGCATTCATTAAGTATACATACAAATTCATAATACAGTTACAAAATCCTGCAATGTAAAGAATTTTAGGGAAAATTAAGCAGCTTCGGAAAATGACCCAGTGACCCTCAAAAGAAATTATTTCAATATTTTTTAACACCCTTTTAAAAATGTTTAAAATTAAAGAAATTTATACCAGGAATTTTAAAATAATTTTAACATATTTATAATTTTTTTTTTAAAAAATAATAGATTTATATTTTTTCAAATATATTTTAAAAAAATTTTCTAAGAAAGATTTATTCGTAAAGATTTTGAAAATATTTTAACAATAAAATTATGACCTTTTAATGAAAAATACTTCCTAAAAATACTATGACAAGATTGAAAAGATTTTCGAAATATTTTTAAAACCCTCCTGCTTTACTGGGAAAGGTGAGGAAAACTCTTGTGATTTTTTTCTTATCAGCTGCTTGACTTCCCTCTACCGGCTCTGCGCTATTGTTCAGAAAAGTCTACGTTTAGATTCACTGTATGACAAAAGCTAACGACAATTATATTAACATCGATGTGGCAACGTTTTCATTGAACCGTCGCGAATTCACGCGCATCGGTAAATTAATCGAGGATAGAAGGAATGCTTGGAATATGTCGGCAGATGAAATACGAGCAAGCGTATTAATGATTCAGTTGTGAACTGTCCAATTTCGTGGTCATCTTGTGCAACGTATTTTAACCGATGGTCGTTGGTCACTTTCATTTGGTGAGTGTTGAAAACTGTTGATGGTGCTAGCTCGCTGGTTCCGAACAATCCAGTCTTAGAAAAGAGAGGTCTCCGTCGATTAGTGTTGACCTTAACGCGGTTGGATACAAGATATTGTATCCAGTGTTGCTAAATTCCCTGTTAATTAAAATCGCACATTTTGGTGAAATCCTAACTTTGGTGGAATTTACCATCCTCTCTAGCAGACGCCATAAATCTGTTATGAGTATAATTGTACCACCCTCTATTTTCCTTGAACAAACCACTAACCATTTTACCATACAAAAGGTTGCCACGGACTTATTCTAAGTTTTTTTGTGACAAAAGCTGACAACATTGCCCCGTCTCCGATCTGCTCTTCTCTCTCTCTCTCTCTCTCTCTCTCTCTCTCTCTCTCTCTCTCTCTCTCTCTCTCTCTCTCTCTCGCTTTCTCTCTCTCCCTCCCCTTCGTCTTTTAATGTAAAATTTAATTCCTCGATTTGCTCTCCTCAGAGGATAATGTTCGTTCGCTAAACAAATAAAAAAGTTTATTTCATACGTATTTGTTTTGTTCCCTTAATTCTCCGAGTCGAGTCGTCGAATGTTTTTAAATGTCATTGTTGCCATATTACTTGAGGAAACTCTTGAGTCGTGCATTAAAATCAATGTTTCTGAATGTATTTTCGTTCAAATTGGCAGCAATGTTTAAAGACTACGAGTCGTGCATGTTGCCTACTCTTTCACCGGCAGGCAACAAGCTTTGAATTAAAATCTCTTTTAAAAGTAGAAGCTGATTTTTAATTCACTTTAAAGACGAGTTAATGTTGGCGAGTCATACATTTTAAAAGACTTACGCGAATCCCATTATAGAGAATACTTCAAGGTGCAACTTTGCGTCACAGAAAAGTAAATATTCCGTGAAGAGCTTCAATTTGTTCCGCAAAAAGTGATCCGAAGTCGCTAAAATCCGACTGAGTGGAGCAAAAACTTCGCACAAGCGCTCCTCTGAATTTGTTGCTAGCGGATTCGATGTCCCCGATGCGGTGCGATGTCTCGAAGATCTCTGAGTCTCAACAACGACCAACTTTTTGGTGGCGGCAAAAACTAAAATGTCATAATCTACTAACTTCAATAAACGGAAATCCACATGTTACACTATGAAGCTGTTGCAAGCTTTTGCTATAGGCTAATTAATTGCACAGAATACTACAATCAGAAGGGAAACTCTGTCGGATTTTGAAGCGAATTTATTTCGCGTCCGCCATGTTGGGATATAGGATGTTTACATCTGGATTCGCGCGCGAAAAAAAAATATAGGACGTGATCCGCGAAATTTTCATTCTGAAATGCCATTAGAATAAAAGTGAGGCCGGAAACTTAAGATTTCTTTCTAGAATTTACAGAAGTGAATGAGTTTCAACACAAATCACACTCGTCCGCCATGTTAGGATATAGGACCACAGCGTTGCCTATTGGTGCCGTTTAATTCCAAACTTGCTTCCATTGGCTCTTATGGGAGTTTCCGTTCTGATTGTATTCTTCTGTGTTAATAGTTGTTAATGGGGTAAGACCCTGTAAAAATAACGATTAGCGCACTGAAAAATCACGAAATTCACTCCCAAACTCATACAATGCTTTCAAATGCGAGATCGTAATGGCGACCGTTGCCGCCTGAATCTTATGGCAGTTGTATGCTTCTTCTTCTTCTTGAGTGGTGCCGCGCGAACACCTCTTGAGGATGGAGCTGATTGAGAAAGAGAAACTCAATGTGATCGGCGGCAACAGCCGCCATTACGGTCTCGCGTTTGAAAGTTGTTCATCAAATTAGGAGTGGATTTCATGAATTTTGTGTGCACTAATCATCATTTTTACTGGGTGTTACCCCATTTTCAACTATTAATAACCCCTGTTGCAAAAGTTTGCAACAGCTGCGTTATCTGAAGAATGTATCAGCAATGTATCTCGTTCAGTACGCTTAAAACAAGACTGAAAGTATAAAAAAAAAATTGAAAATGGCGATTCGATAAATGAATCTGTTTTCAATATTATCTTTTATAGTATTTCTTTCCAGCCTTATTTTAAATCCTTTGTCAAAGTTAATTGCAGGGACCCTCTGCAGATGATTTTCTAATTTGTGTCTTTCCGTTTTTTTGTTTTTTTGTTTGTTTTTTGTTTTTTGTTTTTTTTTTTTTTATAAATTATATTCGGACTGTAATAGACGGTTTCAGTGATGACGTCATCCGATGATGAGCGTTCCAATCCATGACAAACTGTATCTTCCGCTCTCACGTAACCCCCATGTAATTAAGTAATGCTATCTCACTCTCATCGGAAAAATCGTACACAGAAACACCTTTTGTGAAATTTATTGGCAGAAAGGAATATTTATATTGTTCTTGAGGCATTTTAATACGATTTCGATAATAATATGTTGTGAAACAAAACCCTGTTTACGAATTTGGAAACTAGAAAGAGATAGGTATACATGGCGTACACGGGAAAGTGAGTGAGATAGTGTGGAACGCTACTCGAGTTTTGTCGCAACCGCTACCGACCAATGAGTGCATTGTTGTGATTGTTGGCTAATTGTTGACTTCGCTCTAAAACCGTCTATTAGACGTTACTCTAACGGCAGTTTCTGGCTGCAGAATTTGGCATTCATGCTGAAGATTGCTTTAAATGCAGCTGATGAATGCCTTCAGTTCCAGAAGTCCTCGCATGACTTCTTATCCGCTCCCAATGTAATTGAGTCGACGAAGATAATATGTTTTCTGAGAATCTTGTGATGCTCTGCCTCTTTTTAAAAGGTTTTATCCTGCAAGGAAAGAAGTTGGCCGAAATAATTTAAGTGAGCACGATTTAGCTTATGAGTAGTGGTGCGGCTTGTTCAATTTGCTAATAATGAGTTTTTACACTTTAATCGTTTGTGAAAAATTGATTTCGGGAGAGGTATTTACAAATACTTCACCAAGAATCGAGTATTTTACAGGAATAAATAAAAAAACTCAATTTTTGCCTAATTGCACAAATATCTCCAGCTGATGAAACATCACATGGCGGAAAAGTTTCGAATCGCCTTCTTTAACGACGTCCGTGCTACCAGGTCTCAAGCCGAAGCTCTCTTTCTTTCTTCTTCTGATATTACTTACCTTTCTTATTTTTTTTTTTAATTTATTTATTTTTATGGAAGTTGCTATACCGTAAAATTAGGTGAATCTCAGGTTTCAACCACGAAAAAGTTAATGATTGGTTGTAGATCGTAAATTCGGTACTTAAAACGCGTTTAAAGGCACTGTCTCATTAAGGACCGTTTTCTGCCCCCTTTTTGGTCAAACATTGAAAGTCTTAAAAAAGGAAGAAACTGTAGATTACGTATCCTTGGAGGTCTAACCTGACAGAAAATATCAATGAAACCCATTTATAATTAGTCCGTACACACAATTCGAGGGTGAATATGTCTAGTTTTCTGATATTTTTAAAAAATAGGCAAATTAAGACGCTATTACGGCTAATAATTAAAGTTTTACGTATGAGCACAAGCGAGTGACATCTTCTGCGGGAGATGAAATACTTATCACTTTTACAGTGATAAATAGCCGTCCCCCCCCCCCGAAAAATCGCAAAAAAAGCCATGAGCATCTTCTTTTATCCAACGGTTGTTTTTCCACCGGTAAGTCTTGGTTCTATTATATGACGTCATCAACCATAAACCATCGGTGGATAAAAGAACGGGTTGGTTGCAGTTGGTTGTTTGTTCCGTTGGGTTTTGTTTTTGTTCAAATGAAACAATAATCGAAAAATGAAAGAAATAATTCTTTTCAGTGAAAATTGTTGTATATTTTACGGAAAAAACACGTTACGATTACTGTTGAGACTTGAGATTCACGATTTGATCAAAAACAGCTTACCAAATAGAATACGCACTTCATATTCATAATCTCGCCGGTGATTTAGCACGAACAACCGAGAATCACCGCCGACTTTGGCGTTGATTCCTGGTAGTTACCTGTTGTCACTTGGTGGATAAAAGAACAAGTTGGTTGACAAACACGATTTCTATAATGAAACCACCGGTGGATAAACAAAGACGCTCCATATTCACACACATATCGGGTGTACACGGAAAAAAAAGACCGGTAGATTCTGGCGTCTGCTAGCTAGTATGGTAAATTTCACCATCATGTGGTAATTGCAACGTACCTCGTGGTAAATTAAGGTAACATGTTGGTACATTTTACCATAATCTGATGTAATTTACCATACTTGATAGCAGATTTCAAAATCAGCTATGCAGATGGTACTATCGACGAATTAAAGATTGTTACGAGAGTTTCACGAGCTAAGTTTCCCCTTCAAGGTTGCGGTTCGGCCACTCTTCATACTTCTCACCCCTTGCAAGCGATAGGCCAGTATGGGCGGGGTGGGAAGCCGTTTCAGATCAGTTCCAACCACATACCCATATCTAACTCGAAATGTGTGAAAATCTCGCGACAATCTTTGATTTGTCGATAGTACATTCTACCAGTCTTTTTTCCATGTATACAAACCAATTAAAAATACCTGTTTTATTGATATTTTCTTTCAGATTAGACCTCCAAACACACGTAATCCACAGTTCTCTTTACTTTTTTCAGACTTTTAATTTTTTACCAGAAGGGGGGCATAAAACAGCCCTTAATGGGACAGGCTTCTTACCCGCGCAATGGGTCTGTTGCACACTTCGACTACATCGTTTTAAAGTATCATTTCCTTTGTAAAAAGCCGAGAAAATTTCAATGGCAGCATCAGAAATCACTAAAATTCAGTAATAAACTCACAAATTGCGAAAAACACTAGACACTATTCACCCCTGTATCCTTCCACCACGTGCACGATATTTCGCGAAATTAGCGCGGCACATTCAAATAATCACGGCCGACTGTCATCACAGCTGACTTCATAAACAAATAAACAATAAACACTGACGGCGTCTGTTTGAATTTTTACGTCTCAATATCCTCAATTCCTCACAAAAGATTAAGAAAGGTACGGAAACCGACATTTGTGTCGAAAACTTATTAAAATGAAACAATAACACACAGGAGTTCCAAAGATGATGATTGAAGTAGGAATCATACTTGGAACTCCTGTGTGTTATTGTTTCATTTTAATAAGTTTTCGACACAAATGTCGGTTTCCGTACCTTTCTTAATCTTTTGTGAGGAATTGAGGATATTGAGACGTAAGAATTCAAACAGACGCCGTCAGTGTTTACTGTTTATTTGTTTATGAAGTCAGCTGTGATGAAAGACGGCTGTGATTATTTGAATGTGCCGCGCTAATTTCGTGCGTTTGGTAGAAAGATACAGGGGTGAATAGTGTATAGTTTTTTTCGCAATTTGTGAGTTTATTAATAAATTTTGGTGATTTCTGATGCTGCCATTGTAATTTTTACAGCTTTATACGTAAGAATTGATACTTTAAAAAGCTCTAGCCAAAGTGTGCAGCAGACCCATTTCCATGTGTTGTGCTATTCCTGCGTCAAAATCTTGCAACACCGCGTAATCCCAGGTTACCGGATGCTCGGTCACACTTGCCCGGGGATTTTCGTGAGAACTCGAAATGAAGGAGGAGGGAGAGGGGAAGAGAAGAGGAAAGCCCTCTGACTAAAGTTTTTGCCTTGAACGGTCTATGAACATTGAACATTGCTGTTTTCTCCCACGTAACGCAGAAACTTTGAAGCCAGTCCTATCCACGCCCTCACCCGAGCTCCCTGTCCTTTACTCCCTCCCCCCCCCCCTCCACCTTCTTCAAAGCTCCAGCTCGATCGTCTTCTCTTTGCGCGACCGAAAGAGCTTTCAAGCTTTTCTATTGCGTAAGTTCGACATTTCCGGTCTCCGACCGACTCGCGACCGCTCAGTCAACTTGTGCGAATGGTGAGTTAGGTAAAGTTGCAACTTTCGCCGTGTTTAAGTTTGTTAGCGGCGTTGTCATGTTTTTTATTGGAGTTCATATAATATTTTATATTTTTCATATTTTGATCGGTTCCCAGAAGATGTGTCCACAGCATGGGCGCACCCAGGAGGGGGGGGCAAGGGGGCCAAGGCCCCCCGCCCTCATAGGAAGAAAAAAAAGGAGGAAAGGAAAGGAAAAAAAGAGAAAAGGAAAGGAAAAAATAAGGAAAAGAAAAAGAGAGAAGAGGAAAAGAGGAGGAGAGAAAAAGAAAAGATGGGAAAGGAAATGAGTTCAAAAAAAGTATCAATGTCATGAAACATATATTTTTCCTTGGAGGAACACATCTTTCCCGACAGCAATGTCCTTAATAATTGTTAATTTCGCTCGATCTTCTTCTGAAATCTAGATTTCCTGAAGACTCCGTCTTTCTATCAGCATGATGAAGATATTTCCGATATTTCCGATTTTTAAGATATTTCAGCATAGTCTCGGAAAATCTCATTTTTCTCGAGAGTTAATTCAATATAGTTTCTGAATAGAAATAGAAGTAGTCTAATTTTGCGTCTAAGAAGAACTAAATTTTCAAAATTTTCCGGGGGAGGACCCCCAGACCCCCCATATGAAATGACAACTTGCCCCCCCCCCCATACAGAAATCCTGGGTGCGCCCATGGTCCACAGCCTCTATGTCCTAAACTTTTTCGTCCAAAATTTTATTTGCCTAGTTATAATTTCATCCAATGTAAATTTCGTCCAAACGTTCTAATGTCCAATGATCTACAGTCTCTGGGATTAAAAAGTCCATGCCCGAAAAAATGTCCAAAGGCTCATATTTAACGAACAGAAGTATTCCAGTACACGTTTTGTATTCTTGTCCTCTATAGAAAGCTTAAAATAAATCTTCCTATGAAATCCACCATTAGATGACTGTTTTAGCTGTTAGATCAACTATTTAAGGTTATAAAATTTGAGGCTATCAAACTAGAATCAGATCGCTTTTGCTGTCACTTTTTGTGATAGGATTTGAAGCATGTATGCCTCTCCATTGCTATACCTCGTCGCATAAAAATAACTGGTCGAATTTACCATCTGCATAGCTGATTTTGGAGTCTACTATCAAGTACGGTACATTTCACGAAATGATGTTAAAATGTACTTACCAACAAGTTAACTTAATTTACTATAATGTACGTTGCATTTACCGTCTACTTGATAGCTCACTCCATAATCAGCGCAGATGGTAAATTCTACCAGTCTCCATGTACGCTACACGTGATTAACGCGATTCTGAGCAGTTGCGTAGCGTGTAATTTGGCAACGTTGCAGTTCCTCCATTTAAACCCATGAAATAGATCGAACTATCGGGTGTTCGGTGAACACCTCCGCATTCGACCTCGTACATGGGTTTAAAGGGGCTCATTACAACGTTGCCAAATTGCACGCAACGCCACTGATTCTGAGCATATCTCTAAAATAAGTTTACCTTTCTACAGCCATTCGAACTTAGCCGTTTAAGTCGACCGCTTATTTAGAGAGAGAGAGATAGGGAGGGAGAGAGAGAGAGAGAGAGAGAGAGAGAGAGAGAGAGAGAGAGAGAGAGAGAGAGAGAGAAAGAGAGAGAGAGAGAGAAAGAGAGAAAGGTATCGTCAATCAGAGAAAAGATCCAGACGATATCTCCGATCTTGTTCGGAGGGAGACAGATATGTCGACAAGAAGAGGGAGGTGTGCAGAGTGCTTGAAAGTAAAATTAATGATGTTGGTCGATGTGCCGCTTTAATCGTTGAAGCGTGGGTCTGTATGACATGGGATGAAACGAGATGGTCGATGGTCCTTGGTCCCATCCGTAAACATGCATTCCTCTCGAGCCGAAATAGAAAACAACCCTTAACAGCTTTTCATTTGCGTACCCAAGCGGCTTTATACATACATACACTTCCAGCAGTCCTGTAACGTGATGCACCCTTCTTGCCGACACTTTCGTGGCGTTCAAAAAGAGCCGTTTTTACTTTCTCACTCTAATGAAATTAGAAAAATTGAGAAAGTATTGCGATGGCGCAGAGATTTTTGATGCATTCTGTTTCGATACTTGGCCCGCTGCGACTAAGTCAATCATGATAATTATAAAATAATTGGCTCTTATCATGCCTAATACTATCCTAAAGAACATCCATCCATGATATTTCAATATTTCTGAACCATATGTGGTAGGGAGGAGTAAATGCACAAAATTTCTGTGGCGTCTGTCTGTCCGTCTGTCCGTCTGTCCGTCTGTCTGTCTGTAGTCACAAACATGAAACCCAGCATAACTTTTAAACTATTGATCTATATGCATCCAAATTTTGCAGAGATGTTGCTTTTAACATTCCCCAGAGGGACTTTTTTTGTTTTTTTAAAATTTTAATTTTTTGGTTAGTTATGGAAGAAAAATGGTTTCCATTAAAATCAATGGGAAAATGGGTCAAAAAAGAGAAAAATTTAAATATTTCAATATTGTATCTTTGGATTTGGAAGAACATTTGTAAAAAAATTCTACAACCAGCCCACAGTAAAATTGACCCCTTAAAGTTCAGCAAATTAACCCTTAAGACCGTTTAAAAAATCAATTTAGCGCGTTGGAGCCAAAAAATGGAATAAAAGTGAGAAATTAATCTTGTAAATCAGTGCCAATTTCTAAAAGCTGGATGAATTTTGATGAAACTTTGTATACACAATGTACCATCACAGTACTAAAATATTTTCTTCTCACTATCATCATAATAAATCTTTTGGACCGTTTCAAGGAACCATATAGGTGCGATTGAGAAAAAATAAGACCAATTAAGCAAATAAAAACATAATCCTACTTATTGAGATAATTCGGGTTAGGTCCAATTAATGTTAATTAAATCCAGCACAAACAATCTACCAACCTACATTGACTCTACTTTATATAGAATTTCTTATCATTACAATATACAGCCCTTAAGACTGTTTAAAAAATCAAAATCAGTGCGCTCGAGCCAAAAAATGGAATCATCATGAGAAATTAATCTTTAAACTTGGAGTCAATCAATTATGGCTCGATGAATTTTGATAAAAACTTTTGTACACACAATCCACTATCAAAATACTAAGATATTTTTCTTTCTTAGTCACCATACACGACTGATAAAACCTTTTCAAGAGGCAATATAGGTGAGATTGAGAAAAAAAATATGGGAATATAAGCAAATAAAACATAATCCTATTAATTGGGATAATTCAGGTTTGGTCCAATGAATTTTTATAAAAACTGGCAAATACAATCTACAATTAGTCTAAAAAAAAAGTATTCCTTACAGATACGATATACAACACTTAAGAGAGTTTAAAAATCAAAACACAAATACCCAAAAACATGAATTAAAGCGGGGAATTAATGTTAAAACTTGGAGTCAATCATTCGTGGGATGAATTTTGATGAAACTTTGCACAACCATATTATGTTACTGACCCACTAAAATATTCCTATCATACAGTCATCATCAAAAACCTTTAAGACCGTTTAAAGGGCCAATATAGGTGCGATCGAGCAAAAATCTTTGAAACCAAGCAAATAAAAAAACTGTCGTAATACTTGGAATAAGAAATTCGATTATGACTCAATTATGTTTGATGAAAATTGCAACAAAAAGTTTGCAACCAACCTAGGCAGGGATTTCTTTTGAATGTAAAACTATAATATACAACCCTTAAGTCTGAGACTGTTTAAAGGCAAAATAGCTGTTCCATCAATAAACCCAAAAAATAGAATATCCAAAGAAAATTAAACTTATAAAGAAAATGGATGGATGAATTTTGTTGACATTTGGTGTACACAATCTACAAACAAAGAACATCTTTAAAGGGGGGTTTAATCTACCAAACTAAAAAATTCTTTTGAAGATCCACAGTTCAAAACCCATCCTTCAAAGGATGAAGTAGGCAACTATTCGTACAGCTTCTCTGCAAAATCGCCAACACCTCGAATTGAAGGCGAAATTATGTCCAGTGGTGAAAATATTTTAAATTTGATGGGAGTCTAGGAGTCTCTCCCAGAATTCTAAAGGGGGTAGGGGGTCTCCCCCAGATATCTAAAGGGGGTCTGGGGGTCTCCCCCAGAATTCTAAAGGGGGGTCTGGGGGTCTCCCCCAGAATAATAGAGGGGGGTCTGGGGGACTCCCCCTGAATTCTTAAGGGGGTCTGGGGGTCCTTCGACCCCCCCAGATAAAAATGGAGGGAGAAAGTATTCGTAGGGTGCTCCCTACAGTTTATTTTGCCTTGCCACCGCGAGGGCGATTTTGATCTTTTTTTTTTCTTTTTTTTTTTCGTAAATATGTTTTGTCGTATTTTAATTCTGTATTTGCACGCTCAAAATATGTTAACGTTTTATTCTGTTTCTGACCACTATAAACTAACCGAACGGTTCTGCAGATATTTGCTCACTCAATTAGTTTATCTATCTTTTTATCTATTTATTTACTTATTTATTCAATTCATACAAAAAAGTTCCTTGAAGGTACCTATTTTTACAGGTCATATAGGTCATATATGTCAAGATAGCTATATGTACAGGTCATGTAAGTAGAAATAATAATTACAATATCAAAATTGGTAATAATGACAAAATAATTAACAATAACAAAAGGAAAATATAACTGTACGATTATACAGCGTCTGTGCTAATGGGATTTGTGAGCTCTCTGGTGTTGTATCCTACTTTCACGTGGTGATTCTGTTTAACTCTGAAACGCGTTAAAACCTCAAAATTCTTTAAAATTTGGCGAGGAAAGAAAGAATAACAATTTCTATCAAGATACTTTCTTTTGAAAGTCATAGCACCTCTACCGTTCATGCGAGCAGACTTATTGTTTTCAGAAAGGATACATTTGCTTAATTGCACCTTACACCATTAGGTAACGAGTAAAAATCGACATCGCTTATGTACCTCTTTCGAAACTCCCGGGTAAAACGATAAGCTGTTAAAGTAAAAAACTAAGCATATTTCGGGGTGAGCCTCCGGCGCGGTTGAGATATCACGGATCGGAGCTCAAAAGTCTAACGAAGACCCGTCGAATTAGCCCGTGAACAGGAGCTCGCGTTCCACATGGCCACCTCTTCGATGATGAACCCCACAAGACCATTTTCATGAACGCTTTTTGGAGCTCAGTAATCGTCGAGATGCACGAGGAGATGAGGAGCTATTCTCTTTAATCATTTGTCTTGCTGTAAAAAGGTGTCTCGCCAGTTACCCACGTTGATGGGGGGATTTGTAGGTTAATTGATCAAAATACTCGCTCGAGCGTAGGAAGCGACGCACATTGGAGATCTGAACAACAAGCTATAGCGACAAATGAGGTCCGAGTCAAACATGTTTAAATCAGAGCTTTATCGAATTTTCCAATTCACCGTTGATTCACCGGTTGAAAAAATATCACACAGTTAAATGGGGCTCTTGCAAACTTTTGCTTTAAGCAAATAAATAATTCAATGTTTTGTAAAGACCAGCAAAAATCACGAAAATCACACTAAGGAAGTCTAAAATTCAGTAATAAACTCACGTAACGGCAAGGTCGTAATGGCGCTACAACGCAGGTATCATGAGAGATTTCTGTCTATTATGTCACTTTCTCTTAGGAAACAGAGCTGTGTCTCAATTTAGATAGGAATCTCCCATGATACGTACCTGCGTCTCTCCGCCATAAAGCCCGATTCTGAGAGTGAATTGCGTGATTTTTTAGTGTATACATCGTCATTTTTACAGGTTTTTATGCAAGAATCTACTCTTCAATCCCCTATGGCAAAAGTTTGCAAGAGCCCCATTCAATGTATGACTGAAATGCGCGAAAATACTCAGATCTTTAATCTTTTCTCAATCCGTGGAAACTCCGTCAATTAATTAAAATATCCGCAAGTTTTTTTAAGGTCATCGATGGCTCCGCTGGTTGAGAAAAGATAACAGATGCGAGCATTCTCGTTACATTTCAGTCGGACATTGAATTGAACTGTGTAATCTTTTTTCAACCGGTGGAATCATCGGTAGATTGAAAAATGCGATTATTATACGCATAACGGAAGCTCTGGTATAAAGTCCTATCCCAAAAAGCACATTTTATTTAATAACCGCAGGTTCGGTCACGGTTTGGTCACTTGGTATAATATGCTTGATAATGGAGCTGTTGCAAAATTTAGCAACATGCTTATTCATAGTTTATTATGAGGTAAACCCCCATAAACATAACGATTAGCGCACTTAAAGATCTTGAAATCCACTCCAAACTCATAAAATGCTTTCGAACGTGAGACTATTATAATGGCGGCCGTTGCCGCCGATTACATTGGGTTTCCCTATCTCAATACCATACAATTAATTGCCATAAGATTTAGGTGGCATTTGGTACGGTCTGGCGTTTGAAAGCATTTCATGAGTTCGGGAGTGGATTTTGTGATTTTTCAGTGCGCTAATCATTATTTTTACTGGGTTTTACCCCACAATCAGCGTTTAATAAGCCTGTAGCAAAAGTTTGTATCAGCTCCATTGCTACAGTATTTGTCAGCAATATTTTGTAGGTAATTTTAAAGTTATTTAACACCACTTGCTGATTGTAGATAAATATACTGTTACCCATATTATAATTATTCCTGTCCCAGATTTTCTTGGCCGGGTCACGAATTTGTAACCTACCTCGCTCGGTGGGTTTCGAAAACCGTAACCGGGTCACGAAATTCGTAACCGAAGATTTTGAACACCCATTTGATTGCATAGTAACAAAAAGACCGTAAGTACCTGGTTACTAAATAAAATATGTTTATTGTGTGACAGCATGGACGATCTGCTTTTGATTTTTTTGCCTCATATTTTTTAACCGTAAATCAAAAATTGTATTTCAATTCAGTAAAAATTGCGGTTTTAAATCAAAGTTTAAGTATTCAGAGTGGCTATGTGGTCACAGAATCATAGTACAACTATCCAGGTAAAAATGTGTTGCTTTTTTTTTGTCGTATGTCAGTTTATTTATGTACAAATACTTCTAGAAGAAACGGTTCTATCAATTTTTGTGCATAGATAATGACCCTCAAACACTTCCACTTTCGTTTGAAACCAATTTCAAATGGATTTGTCATTTTTTTTTTTTTTTTTTTTTTTTTTTTTTTTTTTAATTTTAAGTTTGAAAAATATGATGGAAACAAACACCCTGTTTATTAACAGTAAAGAAGACTCAAAAATACAGTAACAACCGTTTGCCGGAAATACAGTAAAACTTGATGAAAAATTCAGTAAGTAAATAATTATTTTTACCTATAAAAAATACGCTCACAATGTGTCACATTAGTTTTGAAGCACCCTGTGTGTTCTCCAAGGATATGAGGTTTTAATGAAGAACTCATGAGCTGCCCTCATAGCTTAAATGGCTTCAATTTTCCGACGGAATTCTGTCCTCCATGAGTATGAATGGAACGTCCATCATAAAAGACTATCCAACATTCTTATAGCTGGAGCTCGCCTCCAAGGGACAAGCGATAGCGCGAGGAAATATTCTCGAGCATATTCTTCGAATTAACAAGAGCTGCGTTGCTACAAACTTTGCTGAGTTTACTCTTCGTTTCTTAATATAAAAGTTCATTTAACTTTTAATTTTTCCTCGGAGCTTTGTAGTTTTTGTTCTACCTTGAAAAGCCGAAGAAAGTTTGCAATGCTTTGAGAATGTGAGACCTTATTGCGTGTTCATCGCGCATACGGGGTGTTTTAATTGCCTATAATCACGCTGATTAGGGTACATCGAAAACACACTTTTTTCGAATTTCGAACTGGGAGTTGGTCGAAATGTTCCTTTTAGTAGTACAATGAAGTGTGTAAAATTTGGTATTGATCGGATGTCATCTTGTGCCTCCGCATCGAGCTTGAAATTTGCCGATTTTTATGCGTTTTCCGTAAAAAATCGGCTTTAAGCAAAAAAATTCAAGGTGACTCATAAACGTCGTAGATACTCATGAGTAGACATTTCTGGCTCAATTTTTTACGTTGATTACGAATCTGGCTTTACATTTGGCCTATCGTGTTTAGATTTTTCTCTAATGCCCCTTTTAGTTTCCAGTAAAACACCGGAAAGTTGTGTAAAACCCGAGATTCAGACGCTAAACGATATAGGTATACGATACAGCCGGATTTAGAATATCCATAAATGCCTGGAAACACGTTTATTAGAGTAATGGAGACGCTACAGAGGTTTATAGGTATCACTTTTGGGGTAAGTTTATTTTTCCAACCGTTCGATGCGGTACTGCAACAAAGACTCGACCTCTAATAGAAGTCTTTGTTCTGCAACACCAAAAATTCCCCCGTTTCGTGTTTTTTGATATGCACTGGGCAGAAACTATATAGAAACGCTGGGGCCAAGCTGAGCTTTACGGCACCGTTGGAACGTTGTTTTTCGTTGGGCTCATCATTAGTTTCTCAAAGTTTCTCAAAGATGTGAAGATATGTAAAAAAAAAAAAAAAAAAAAAAAAAAAAAAAAAAAAAAAAAAAAAAAAAAAAATAATAAAAAAAAAAATATATATATATCCAAATAATTGAATTCTGGGTTAATTCCACAAACAGCGTGCTGATCTGTGATAAAACTTTTCGCAATACTAGGCACTGTTAAAACGCCGAACCTAAACATTTCGAAGCTTATACATTTACAACCTGCAAATGTCAAAAAGTTTCTTGCCAATTCTCTTGAGAAATAGATAATGCGTTCTTAATTCGATTTTTTAAAGAATTATGTTTTTACAACTTGACACTTTTTGACGAAATCTATCAAATTATCTTCCATATCTCTTTCATCGAAGGTAGTTATGGATGAAATTTCAAATATATTTTTTATTGTAGCAGAAGCAATCTTCCTAATCTCGGCGACCCCAGGATTTTGGCCAATATTTCTAGATTCGCACGCTGAAACTCATGCGAATAAGTCTGGATGCCGCTTCGTAGGATTTCAAGGGTTTGCACAAAGGGCCAGGAGGCAACTCTTTCGAACACCCAGGGCAGTTTAAATCCTTTCCTAAAAAGATCTTCATCATCAGATGAAAGTAAACCGCATCAATAGTAACTCGTACAGAGTCCTCTTGTCGAGGAGCTATACATATTATGTTGCTTAACTCAAAAACCTGAGTCCTAACTAAGATAAATAACCAAAGGAAATCGGACACCTACGAACCAATAATACCAAAGAAACTAATGATGTGCCCAACGAAAAACAACGTTCCAACGGTGCCGTAAAGCTCAGCCTGGCCCCAGCGTTTCTATATAGTTTCTGCCCTGTGCATCAAAAAACACGAAACGGGGAATTTTTGGTGTTGCAGTACCGCATCGAACGGTTGGAAAAATAAACTTACCCCAAAAGTGATACCTATAAACCTCTGTAGCGTCTCCATTACTCTAATAAACGTGTTTCCAGGCATTTATGGATATTCTAAATCCGGCTGTATCGTATATATCGTTTAGCGTCTGAATCTCGGGTTTTACACAATTTTCCGGTGTTTTACTGGAAACTAAAAGGGGCATTAGAGAAAAATCTAAACACGATAGGCCAAATGTAAAGCCAGATTCGTAATAAGCGTAAAAAATTGAGCCAGAAATGTCTACTCATGAGTATCTACGACGTTTATGAGTCACCTTGAATTTTTTTGCTTAAAGCCGATTTTTTACGGAAAACGCATAAAAATCGGCAAATTTCAAGCTCGATGCGGAGGCACAAGATGACATCCGATCAATACCAAATTTTACACACTTCATTGTACTACTAAAAGGAACATTTCGACCAACTCCCAGTTCGAAATTCGAAAAAAGTGTGTTTTCGATGTACCCTAACGCTGATAGTATTACAATCACATAGGGATCTTACGCTGACGCCGCCGCCTCCGATTTTGAACGAAGCAGGAATGGTAGTTCACGTCGAAATACTTGACCCGTGCTCTTCACTTTTTGTGAATAGATCTTAGTTCTCCTAGACGATCTGTTAATTAATCTGAGTATTAATACTCATGTGTTACTCAGAAATTGTAAACTATACTATCTGTGAATAAATTAAAAATAAATAAAGTTAAAAAAAATTTATATTGGTGAGGGGCTTGACATTGCTTCTGCTGAGCTAAATATTGATGTCTGCCTAAATTCCAGATGCCGATCCTGTTCGAAGCGAATTTTCCAAATGTTGATCGGTCAGTCGATTTCTGGGTTTTGTTTCAGTATGTTTCATCTTCGAAAATAGTTGCTTGCATATTTATGTTTATGTTGTACAAAAAAGAGATGCGATGAGTAACGCATGGTTACGTATAGCTGGAAACTTTGTTGTGGCTATGTAATTTCGGTAAAATTCCAAGAGATCTGAATGTAAAAACTTGTTTTTTTTTTTTTTTTTTTTTTTTTTTTTTTTTTTTTTTTTTTTTTTTTATATATGCGAGTCGCACTGCGCAGTTCGATCAATTCCAGCGGGCGCGGGCCGCGAAATGAACCATCGCGGGCCGTGGATTGGGCACTACCAAGCTATAGGTATATCTTCACAACTGATCAGAGATGAAAATCGGGTATTCACGTAACAAAAAATACTAACTTCAATGTACTCAATAATTAGTGTAAAAGCCCCCCGCTTCAGTGACAGCTTCCAGGTGTCGATTCATCGAGCCCACCAACGTGCGGCAAATGTTTGGCCGATTTTCCACCGTTTGCCATACCTCCCGCACGTTCAGTTGCAACTCTTCTCGAGTTCTTTCTCCTCTAACCTACAATGACAGAATTAGATGATTTTTAAAAAAAAGCATACCTCCATATGTAAAATTCCTCGCTTCAGTGACAGCTTCCAGGCGTCGATTCATCGAGCCCACCAACGTGCGGCAAAATGTTTGGCCTATTTTCCACTGTTTGCCATACCTCCCGCACGTACAGTTGCAACTCCTCTCGAGTTCTTTCCCCTCTAACCAACAATGACAGAATTAGATGATTTTTCAAAAAAGCATACCTTCATATTAATACATTATTGGTTTTTTATTATTCTTATTAATATTATTATTGTATCGTTAAGCGAGTGAAATAAGCATGAACTAGCTTGAAACGGGGGAAAATAGAGGAAAAAAGAGTCCTTCTGGTTTAAATTAAGAAGAAGGAAGTACCGAAGGAACGCTTCACCATTTCATGCTTTTATTTTCGGAGCTTGAGTCTTTAAAAAAAAAAAGTCCTGAAACATCTAGATTTAAACAGCACTGGGTCGTTTTGGTATGTTTGTGATAGATTCCGCTCGCAATATCTGTCAAAACCGAGCTACATTTAGCCTTATTAGCTAGAAATAAAAAGTGTAACTACAAAGGATACTCGCATTTGATATGGAATAGTCCAAAAAAAGGAATCACTTAAAAACAGTGCGCGTTTAAATGGAGAAGGAAAAGGAGCAGTTCTTATTTTTATCCGATTAATGTTTACGCTTATTTTGAGGCAATAATTTTATTAATGATAGCACTTACGTCTATTGTCCCACTCCTTAACCATCATACCCCATACGTGTTCAATGGGGTTTAGGTCGGGGGAGTCGGTGAAAAATCGTAGCAACCTCAAATGTTGTTGCTCCCCAAATCAATCTTGAGTTTGTCGAGCTGTATGTATCGGACAATTGTCCTGCATAAAGTTGTACTGTGTTTCAGCAAATACTTCCGTCTCCTTACGTCTATTGTCCCACTCCTTAACCATCATACCCCATACGTGTTCAATGGGGTTTAGGTCGGGGGAGTCGGTGAAAAATCGTAGCAACCTCAAATGTTGTTGCTCCCCAAATCAATCTTGAGTTTGTCGAGCCGTATGTATCGGACAATTGTCCTGTATAAAGTTGTACTGTGTTTCAGCAAATACTTCCGTCTCCTTACGTCTATTGTCCCACTCCTTAACCATCATACCCCATACGTGTTCAATGGGGTTTAGGTCGGGGGTGTCGGTGAAAAATCGTAGCAACCTCAAATGTTGTTGCTCCCCAAATCAATCTTGAGTTTGTCGAGCCGTATGTATCGGACAATTGTCCTGCATAAAGTTGTACTGTGTTTCAGCAAATACTTCCGTCTCCTTACGTCTATTGTCCCACTCCTTAACCATCATACCCCATACGTGTTCAATGGGGTTTAGGTCGGGGGAGTCGGTGGAAAATCGTAGCAACCTCAAATGTTGTTGCTCCCCAAATCAATCTTGAGTTTGTCGAGCCGTATGTATCGGACAATTGTCCTGCATAAAGTTGTACTGTGTTTCAGCAAATACTTCCGTCTCCTTACGTCTATTGTCCCACTCCTTAACCATCATACCCCATACGTGTTCAATGGGGTTTAGGTCGGGGGTGTCGGTGAAAAATCGTAGCAACCTCAAATGTTGTTGCTCCCCAAATCAATCTTGAGTTTGTCGAGCCGTATGTGTCGGACAATTGTCCTGCATAAAGTTGTACTGTGTTTCAGCAAATACTTCCGTCTCCTTACGTCTATTGTCCCACTCCTTAACCATCATACCCCATACGTGTTCA
Organism: Trialeurodes vaporariorum; assembly: GCA_011764245.1. NCBI lineage: Eukaryota > Metazoa > Arthropoda > Insecta > Hemiptera > Aleyrodidae > Trialeurodes > Trialeurodes vaporariorum. Next base: position 32,884,744 of record VMOF01000013.1, read on the forward strand.
ATGGGGTTTAGGTCGGGGGTGTCGGTGAAAAATCGTAGCAACCTCAAATGTTGTTGCTCCCCAAATCAATCTTGAGTTTGTCGAGCCGTATGTATCGGACAATTGTCCTGCATAAAGTTGTACTGTTTTTCAGCAAATACTTCCGTCGCACGTGGTATTAAGACCTTGGAGATGATTATCGTGATTACTATCACCTTAATTACTGTCTTATAAGGTGTCGTAGTCGCAATACCTAAAATTTTGCCCATATAAATAAATTTTACAACAATGTTTTTTGAAGTAACTAAAAGCTCGCCACGCATGTATATGAAAAAAGAAAAAACCAAAAGAGACAAAAAGAAAAAACAAAAACGATAAACGAAAAGAAATACAAAAACAACTTAGCCTGAGCCAGTGTTGCCAAGTTGTCTACAAGTAGCTTTTGCATTACTACACATTATGCGTTGAACTTGCAACGTTGTTATCTGTGAAGTTCAACTGAGAATCGCAAACAATCAGCTGATACACCACCGCCGCCGCGCAGCTACGCACAATTTCACATCATTTCGCGTCTCTTCAACCATGTTTCAAACTTTAAGATATCAGCAAATGACATTTCAACTTGGCGAAGCGGAATTTTCCAAATTAATTGTTGCCAAAGAAAAACTGTTTCGCTTTCTACTTTAAACTCCGCTGAGAGAGGGTCGCGCCTTTAGAAGGTCGTAATTTTGAGGAAATCTTGAAAAGTTGCAAAGAATATCGTTGGTTTCTTTCATGATATATTTTTGAAATAGGCTTGGATACTTCGTATTCTTAACGGCGTCTCTTAAGCCTAGGGTTGATCAATCTTCGATCAGTCGGTTGTAACAGCTATTGAAAAGAGCATCATCATTTTTGGCTTTGCCATGCAATGAAAAGGCCAGCATAGTAGTAGAGAATAGTATCAATGTTAAATTGAATAACTTTAAGAAGTCGCTTAAATTGGAGAAACTAGGCGTACTTTATTTTACAGTTGAGATTTAGCTTAGTACTTGATAAACACTTAAAATACTTTATTATACTCGTTACATTTATTAGTTGACTGTTTTCCTAGAGGGTTCTTAACACTCTACCATACAGTGCAGCAGTGTGAGTCCGCAGTTGGCGTCTCCTTTCGTTTCCATGGAAAGCATATGGAGACGCCGAGAGACTAATGGATATAGGGAACTTCATTCAATATTTGGTGTGGACCGCTCTCTGGACTGACCGAATATCAGCATGGTTATCATCAGTAGCGCACCGAGAGTTTCTTCATCTCTCTCTTTTCTCCATTAAGAAACGTATGTTAGACAAGGAAGGACAAGGGGATAAAACCCCCTCTTTCTGTCCTTTTCCTACTTATACATTCAAATGGGAAATGAGAGAGATGGAAGAGATCCTGGTTGCGCCAGTGGTTATCATCACAATCGATCATGGTTTCTATCGTGTTTCTTCAGGTATACCAACTCACTCAGTATTTCTAGCATTCATTCTACAGAGTGGTTCAAAAGTCCCAGGTCAGCTTCACAACTCTTTAGCGGCTGCAGTTAAAAAACCCAAACTTGTGTCATCTTCTTAATTTATTACTAACTGCATTTAGACGAATCAAAAATTTCTGGAGGGCGCGGGTGTTCCTAAGGAGGGAGGATTTTGCTTCCTCAAAATTTTCAAATGGCAACCCCCATATTGTGATACTTTGTTTGAAAGAGCAGAAAATCTAAGGCTTGGCGCGAACAGAACGTCAATATCGTTTTTTGTCAATTTTGTTTTATTGGCTCTTCACGGAAAAAAAAGAACGGCTGTGAGGATCGTAATTGCCGACGTTCGAACGGGCAGTTACCGGTGAATATAGGGATATAGGGGATTCCGAGCTGACCAACCACCAACTACCGGTGAAGCCACCCGTCAGGTACTCGGTCTCGCCAACCGACGGTTTCGGTGCGAGCAAAGGTATTGTCCCGCTTTAACAATAGGTAGCCCCACTGCATCGCCGTGCACCTTCCATTCCCGTCGACGGCGACGGTCAATCCCGTCACTCTCACCTTCCTCACCTCGCCTCTCAACGGTAGCTTCCTATGTTCATAACCACCCTGTCCCTCTCTCAGGCGCCCAGAAAGAGGCCGCCTTGATACCCGGGTTTATTGCTTCGTGTACGCACCGCACTGAAAAAAAAAGTTGATAATATTACTAGATTCTGGTTTTATTACCAGAAAATTACCAGAATGGCCAGCTTTATGCGAACCAGGAACAGTCTGGTAGGATTACCATCCAATTCTGGTTGTGTTTCCACCAAAATTTATCATTAAATAACCATCCTCCAAAATGACTAGTAATTATAGCACATCATAATGCTACGTTACCTCTGGGGAGGGGGAGTTGGAAGTGAAAGGGGCGGAAAAGTAGGGAGGGAGGGGGGAGGAGTTTGGGAAGAATAAAATCGATAATAATTATGAATTAATTATTTTCGGCGAGTATCGTACATTTGTCAATCTCAAGAGAGAATCAAAGTTTCACGCCACGACCGGGAATCGAACCCGCAACCTACCTAATCCTAGCCTAGCGTCCTAACCATTACACTGTCCTGACAGTTGAAGATCCTCGACGAATTTCAAGTATATAAGTTTGCGGACGTTCATTATGGAAAATACGGTCGGTTGTCGTCCGATTAGCGTGAAAATTGGTACTTTCCGGTAAAATTGGGCGAGGAGTCCGATTCTGCTATCCATTTTTCAAATTTCGAAAATCCAAGATGGCGGCGATATGCTTATCATGTCTATTATGCCTAGTTATCAACGGATTTGCACGAAATTTGATACTGGGAGATATTTCCACACGAGGAAGCCAAATCTGCCATCTGTTATTTAAATTTAGAAAATCCAAGATGGCGGAGATATGCATATCATGTCTAATATGCCTAGTTATCAACGGATTTTCATGATATTTGGTATGCGAGGGTATATTAGCGCAAGAAAACTGAATCTGCTACCTTTTTTTCAAATGTCAAAAATCCAAAATGGCGGTGATATCCTCATCATGACTAACTTGCTTAGTTTTCAACGGATTTACAAACAATTTAACATCCAGTGGTATTTTCACACGAGGAAGTCGAATCTGCCATCTTCTATTTAAATTTTGAAAATCAAAGATGGCGGCGATGTGCTTATTACGTCTAACTTGCCTAGATGTCAACGGATTTACATGAAATTTGGTTTTCGGAGGTGTTTTTGTTTTTTTGTTTTTTTTTTGTTTTTTGTTTTTTTTTTTTCTTTTTTTTTACCAGAAATGAAAAGAAAAGTATCTTTAGGTGCCATTATCATCTCTTTGGAACGCTTCGTTTTGAACATTGTTGCAATTTTCAAATTTTATTCCGAAAATATGTAACCTCAGAACATCACCAAGTCTCGTAAATCTCAAAATAGAAGGATCATTCATATTGATAAAAAACAGAAATTTCTTGGAGCCATATTTTTTTATATTCAATTCACCTTGGTGAACAGCATGATGGAACAGTTCTCAAAATTTTAATAACGATCCACTATAAAGATTAATATTTTTATTAAAAGATCGCGAGAGAGACACACTCAAACAATAAGTAAGCGATAGGTCACTAACACATTACCAAAATATCACTGGACGATTCGGAGTGTAAACTACTTCACGAGGCGAAGCCAAGCTGATCTATTCTTACTTTATGAAGCTGAGGAATGAGGAAGAGTGAAGACTGAAGGCTACGGTGGTAGGTACTAGTGGCACGAGAGCCACCCTCTACCGTCACCGGTAGTGCCCGTCGTCGGAGATGGAAAAACCCAATCGCCGCCACCGTAGCCTTTCACCGGTAACTGCCCGTCACGCGACTCGGTAGGTTTCAGTTGTATGAATAGGCAGTGCCATTCTCATAATTGAACTGGACTGGCGCCGCATTCGAAAGAACGGCTCCCACAATCAAACCCCCAAAACTCGGGTAACTTCGGGTCACTGGCCAGAACGGATTTTTTTCCGTGTTGCATTCCGATTTACTTAAGCAAAGAGCAAGCCGCTTATTTATGATCTTAAAAAAAGTTACATTAACCTTAATGGTGACTTACAAAATAATATAATCGAGATTTAATTAAGCTCATTCTGAAGCTAATTGTAAGAATTTAACGATTATATTCATATCCACAGATTAAGTTTTTTTCCACTGGTTTTTTTTTTTTTTTTTTTTTTTTTTTTTTTTTTTTTTTTTTTTTTTTTTAAATTTAAAGGGATTAAATACATGCGTTCGAACACACTTCATCCAAAACGTCGGAGGTAAAGAACAAATCAAAATGAACCTAATCTGATGAAAAATCGTCATTTTTGTCAGCTTATTAGCTTTCAATTGAGCTAAAGTTAATCTCGAAACAATTATTCTGTAAGTCAACATAGCGCTTGATTTGAATTCTTTCTGATCGTAAATAAGCGCGGCGGCGCTTGCTCTTTGCCTAGACAAATCGCAAGCCGATTGCGATATTCCTGCGACACATACACAGGGAACACTACTTTTGGCAACAGTTTTCCAGACGCAGTGACGCAATATTTTGCGGTAAACGTCGAGCATCACGAAGGTAATACTATGCTCTTTCCCGTTTACGAAAGGTTTTGTGCTAGTGGGATGCATCAGAATCGGGCTTTAAAAAAATTATTGCGATTTACCTGCAGATAATTCCGATGATGGGTGGTTTTCGCTAAAAATCACGAAGGCTCTGCACGCTAATCGAACAGATGCACTCATTATGCTCAACGGTCATATACCATCGCACACCAGAGCTGCCATTCCGTGTAATTAATATCATTTTTCAATTCACCGCTACTCTGGTTGAGAAAAGATTATGCATAGTTCAGTTCAGTGTATGACTTTTATGCTCGAAAATACTCGTTTCTGTAATATTTTTTCAACCTGTGGAGTCGTCGATGGCTTTAAAAAACTTGCGTATATATTTTAATAATGAAACGGCGATGTAGTGATTGAGAAAAGATTTCAGATCAGAGCATTTTCGTGCAGTATAGTCTTATACTGAACAATTAATAAAACAGGAATGGGTAAAATGCTGGAATTCAACATGAACTGGCGAGGCCTTTTTTGCTCAAATCGCAGTCAATTTAAACTCAAAAAATGAAATAAAATTCTAAAACAAATTTCAGAAGGTGGAGAGAGTCACCATCCACCAACCGTAAACACAGGGACGAAAAGCATCTGCGCTTTGCGCAAGCGCGACGGACCGAAACTTCAACAATCAACGATGACAAAACGGTGAGACATTGATACGACAAAGATGCGGTTGTGCAACCACGCACGTTAGCAAAAAGCCCTGCAAATATATCGCGCATGCGCAGTAAGCGCAGTTGTCATTTTTCCTTATACTGAACTGAACTGTGTAATCTTTTCTCAACCGATGGAATCATCAGTGAATAAAAATATGTCAATAATTATACGCAAAACGGCAGCTCTGACGCACACCCTGTATATTTAACGAGGGTCGTTGAGAAAGGAAGTTGCGAGGACCGTGTTGATGGAGTAGTGGGAGGGGGCGGTGGCGGAAAAAGTCAGCATCGATTGCCCCCGTAACTTTGCAACAGGTAGCGCACTGAACTTGCCCTCCCCCCCTCCTCCCCGAACATATCCCCTATTACCTTACCCCTCCGCTTCTGCTCTTTTGCATCACATGCCTCGCAACCCAGATAATCCGTAAACTCATCTCCCCCCCCACCCCCCGCGTCGCCGCAACAGCCAGATGCTATGCTCTACCGAGAGTTCTGTGAGGGAGGCCGGAAGGTTGGATGTCCCTCCACCCCCCCTTCCCCACCCCCTCACAGTCCTTCGGCTTTTGGGAAGGGTCACTTGTAACATGCGGTTGTCAATTCAGTGAAATACTGCTCGAATCATACTATGTGCTTCGGGGGGCTTGCGTTGAAAACACACTTTTTCGCGAAACTACACAGCACGTGAGCACGTCGCCTCAAGAGAGGAAAACACTGCACTAGTTAATTCGATTGAAAGCACGAGAACTAAACATTCCAAACAAGATGTCATCTTCAACTGAGTGTACTCGTATCAGTGATTCGGTGTTCATAATTGTGTGTCGAGTCTCGTGATTCCATGACTGTTCTAGCTGAGACCAAAATACCTAGCCAGGGTATGCAATAAGCAATACACAGCACCCCCATTCAACACGTGTATTAGGTGTGTTGCGTGCTGCATACTCTGGCTAGATATCTTTGTCCCCGCTAGTACGCTTCTGGAAAGAGAAGTGAATGTCTTCCTCTAGTTTCTGCATGAGTAATTATTAACAAGCCCTATACTAGTGGCCACGTCTCAAAAATATTGATAAATATAGGAATGCAAATTGGAATAATTACCAGAGTTACTTTAAAGAATCGGGGTGTAAACGACCCCGTGTCATAAAGTGCCATTTTTAGGGCTAAGGTTTTTGGGGCCTTCTTGATAATCAAGCCCACTCTTTTCCGTTTCCATCAGAAGAGTATCGTGCAATTTGGCATTGTTGCAGTGTGTCCATTTAAACCCATGTAAAGGATCGATCATGATTGATTGTTCGGTGAACACCTTCGCATTTGTTTCGGCGTGTGCGGATTTTTGTTAGAAAATGTTTAATTACCGGAGGATAAGATGCTAAAGTCATCAGATGAAAAAGAAAACTAATCATTTTAACCATTTGACAAACGGGGATGCAAGAGAGATTGTAAGTTTCACTTACTTGGTCGTTCTGATAAGAACAGTTTTTGGTTCGCCACTGAGCGCGTTGTCTGTGGAAGCTTTGATCCTTAGAAAGATTTGATGAACGGCAACCTATTGTTCACGTACTGATAGTGGCGTACCAGAAACTTTGCCCCCCCCCCCCCCGCGAACCTTCGGTCGGGGGTCCCCTACATTTTTACACAGTGAATGCAGGGTCGAGAAAGGGGCTCGTGGATCCTCCCCTGAATAATTTTGGAAATCGAGTGCTCTCGAGACGTTTTTTCATGTAGTTTTAGCTGTGAAATTCCGTTTCTCTCCCAAGAAAGAAAAGAGCTGAATTTCTGTTTCTGGCAGCCTTATAATATCCATTTATTTCCACGGAAAATTCATGGCCAGTTTACCACGTTTAAAGGAGGAACAAAGCAGCTCTTTTAACTTTAATATTACACTTATTTACTTCCTAGTCCATCTTTATCTTCATTCTTCCAAATGTTATATTTTGTCAAATACACGGGTCAAATGTAATCATGGGGCCCTAATTGGGGGCCCCTTGGGTCGGAGGCCCCCCCGCGCCGCGGGGGCCTCTGGTACGCCACTGCGTACTGAGAGAACTACAGCGGTCAGCATCGGCGCAACATAAACACATTGCTGTCTTCCACGACTGAACACTGAACAGGCATGGACGGAACTGAGCAAATCTTATCTTCCGGCCTGTAGTGTAGCCAGGGGATGCTAACAGTTTTATTCAAAAGCTCAAGTGTGTTTTTCTCACAATTGATACTAGCATTCAATTTTTTGAGAAAGTCAATTCCTAAACATAACCTTTCCTCCGCCGTGACTCTTCGCGAATTGGACGGTAGCGGACGGAAAGGGACAAGCGTCAGACGCTTGCCACTGCACTGGTCGGAACCAGGGCTGCCGTTTTGCGTATAATCAATGCTATTTTTCTATTCACCGATGATTCCACCGGTTGAGAAAAGATTACACAGTTCAGTTCAGTGCATGACTGTGACACACGAAAATACTCTGATCTGTAATCTTTCCTTAATCGGTGGAAACTCCGTTGAATAATTAAAATATCCGCAAGTTTTTTAAAGTCATCGACGACTCCACGGGTTGAGAAAAGATTACAGATCAGAGTATTTTCGTGCATTACAGTCATACACTGAACTGAACTGTGTAATCTTTTCTCAACCGGTGGAATCATCGGTGAATTGAAAAATAGCATTGATTATACGCAAAACGGCAGCCCTGGCCGGAACAGCATTCGACCTTTTACATGCCCATAACATCCTAGCGTAGCCATATGGCTACTGCTAGAGGGCTAGGGGGCAGTTTTCATTTTTGGGGGTTTTTAAATTAGGGGGTAATAGATTAGCAATCAGATGTTAAAGATTAAATGTCATTTGGCATCAGCCTTTTTTTGGGCATTCTAAAATTATTAAAAAAGAAAGTTCAAAGGTTTGGGGTTTGCTTATTATGAAAGGTTGTTTTAAAAATGGTTGAGAAAAAAAAAATGAAATAATTCAGGATGTTATGGGTTAAATAGAAAAAATATAAAGTTGCCAGATTGTACGCTACGCCGCGCCTCGCCACTGTTTTTCATAAGATGTCCTTTCATTGATATCCTCGGCTCATTAATTTCGTGTTTTATGGAGATGGATCGAATTTTAGCGAAAGATTCAGTTTGAATTGGATCGTTGCAGCGCATCGGTGGATTCAGAAAATTTGTCGCGGGGGGGAGGAGGGAGGCACACCTATAGTATTAAAAGCGTCGGAGAAAGCAATACTGGACTACATTCTGTGGAAGAAAGGCAACAATTTTGACCGAGGGAGGGGGAATGCAGGTACTGCCGCTCCGCGTAACTGACAAGGGGAGGCTCAGAAGTCGCCGCCTCCGATTTTGAAAACAATTGCACGAAAATGTAGCTAAAGTAAAACTATTAGACCCGTGTTTCTCACTTTTTGCCAATGGGCCTTCCTAAAGCGTCAGGAATTTTTTGAAAGTTGCCGAAATTCACGTAAATATTCGGAACGCTCTCCGTTCGGGTTTTTACGTGAATTTCGGCAACTTTCAAAAAATTCCTGACGCTTTCGGAAGGCCCATTGGCAAAAAGTGAGAAACACGGGTCTAATAGTTTTACTTTAGCCACATTTTCGTGCAATTGTTTTCAAAATCGGAGGCGGCGACTTCTGAGCCTCCCCTTGTGAGTCCAACCTCTTCGAAAAAACAGTGCGAAATCCTTCCTTGCCATGTACCGATCAGCATATATTATCGTTATAATGGATCTGTCGCATACTTTTGCTACAAACAATGTAGAACCTTGATTCTTATGTAAAATTCGGCGAAAATAACGATGCGCACATTAAAAACGTTCAAAATCCACTCATTAACTCGGGAAATCACTTCAATTTCAAACAGCCCGCGCTACACTAGGCACTATTTGCACCGGTATACTACTACATAGACGGAACCACCGTGCATAACTAAATAATATCGTAACTGCAAAATGATGGAATTTCTTTTTTAATAAGTGAAATATAAGCTGCATTTGCTGTCTGGTATTTTCGGTTCATCAAAGATTACAAAATAATATAAGAAATGTACGCATCTAAACGAAACATTCCAATGTTTGTAAGTTCTGTTCATGTTTACAAAAACAAGATGATTCCATCTATGTAGTTATAAGTCGGTGATATAGTGTCTAGTGTAGCGCGGGTTGTTTGAAATGGAAGGTGTTATCTGAGTTAATGAGTGGATTTTGAACGTTTTTATTGTGCTTATCGTTATTTTCGCCGAATTTCACGTTAGAAACAATGAGTTATATTGATGTAGCAAAAGTATGCAACAGATCCATTCAGAAACTATTTCTGCAGTGCAGATAAAAAAGAAACGTTACTGGTGTACTCATTTTCAGTAGTAATCGAGTTGTTACGGTGTGAAGAACATGACATGGACCTTAGGGAAAAACAGTCTCGCTCAAGTTGGACGAAATGTTGTGATATTGTTCTATTCTATCGCTCGATCAATAGTCTCCACGGGCGCAAAGATTCATATGACTAGTTTTCGTGATATGGAGGGGGGGGGGGGTCCCGAATTTGACGAATTTGAGTACCTACAGTTTTCCTTATGACTGCAGTATTGCCAAACATATGCGGATCGTGCGACCGAAAAAAGTGGGGGGGCTAACAAGTGATGACTTTTTTAGAGCATGAGTGTCATGCTCTATTGAAATCGTTTCTACAAGGTCAATAATGCTTTTCTTATAGGAACGGCATGGTTCGGGGGTCCGCTCGGGGGATCGCTTGGTTTCAGTATCGAGAACGGGTCCTCGAGGACCGATTGACCCATGTGATTCCGCCAATCCGGTGTCCTCCCAATTTGTCGCTTTTTCTTTGTGGCGGGAGTTTTTGGCCAAGATTGAGGTTAAGCATTTTTGGGAATGTAATTACGTTACTAATTTGGGTCAGACTTCAACGAAATTTTCTGTATGAGATATTGGGGTTTTATATCAGAGGATTGTGTCCATGTTTCGTGTATTCTGCGATTTAAAATGCATTTAGATGATTTCAAATTTCCAATCCTGTTATTGTTGATGTTTCGGTCCGCTAAAAGAGTTCGTTTGGGGAACGCGATCGGCGTTGCGTTTTAAGGTGAATCCTCAGCGACCTGTAGTAAGATTCTCATCCGCTAGATAACGCCACTGTTCCGCGGTCCAGAAACCATGCTTTTTCCGCCTTTAATCGTTAATTGCGAGAGCTAGAGTTAACTTTTCGAAAATGTAAGAACGTTGCGTTCTAGATCAAATCCTAAGGAAAATTTTAAGACCATTCCGAGCCATGGACGAAGAAATAACTAAGAACTGCCGACTTCCTATCTCCGCCCGTGTTAAAACCTGTTAGCGGGTTTTCGAGCGCGACCGCAGCGCTCCAAGCAGCAGTAAGGGTCAACTAAAAGCGAACCGCTGCAGCGGTGGCCGCTCCGGCTCCCTTTCTCCCATGCCTTCCCGCAAATGTATACCGTGTAGGTAATTTGAATCACGATTGAACGAAGGGAACAAATGATCAGCGAATTAAAAGGAAGCAAAATCCGCTAAAAAGCAAACGTCTGGAGTATTTCTTGAAAGATTCCTGAATTGTCGAAAATGATTAATCAAGGACTGAAATACTATACATCACAGTTAACCTCAAAACGGAATCAAACAAGAAAGAGTACATAGACATTTGTTTTATTAGTAGAGATCAAGCGACTATTTTAATTTGCTGATGATTTCTGTTACCTTGTCCAAAGTTGATTCTGAATTTCCCTTGCTTTCGATCTTCCATTGAGATACTGAGTTATCTGATCCTCTTGGGTCGCCGACAACAGTTGACAGCCATGCCATAACAGACCAACTCCAACAACGGTTTTAGCAGTAGCACAGCATGTGAGCATGGACACATCGCCAGGATCGCTCACTTGAAAGAGTAGTTCAGCTGACCGCTGCTTGGAGCGCTGGGGTCGAGAGCAAAACAGGACTAACAACAGTCGGCAGTCCTTAGTTATATCTTCGTCCATGGTTTTGCGACGCCCTCCCGTCCCCTTTGCCCTCCCCACGAACTACTGCACCTACGCCTACAACGGTTGCTTGCCGCGTTGTGCAGATTGCATGAATGATGTGTGTCCATCTACTTCATCCCAATTTCACAGCCATCACGGATGCCACGCCCTCCACGGGTTTCTACCTGGTTTTATGCGACATCGGTCATCGTGGCCCAGTGTTACATGGTAATCAGCGGCGGATTCGGGAAAGGCACGCCCCCCCCCCCCAACTCACGGTAGCCTTTGCCTTTTTTCAACAGAAAAAATCCCATAAATTCCTCCTTGCAAATTTGAAAATTCATAGGCGTGAAGCCCCCCCCCCTAAAAGAATTTTCTGGATCCGCCATTGGTAGTAATTTTTGCGGCACACTACGCCGGATTCCCGTGCGCTTTCCCACACTTACCTTTCTCCCTTATCTGTCAATGGGCGCTCCCCGAGGGGCGGCGCGGCGCCCCCCCTAATTTAGAAAAATCAAAACTTTACAATAAAAAAGAATCGGAACATTCGAAGATCAAATAATAACGAAAGGAGTAAGAGTTAACAACTTTATTCTTAGTTTACTTTACAATTTTAATAGGGGGCGTAATTTAGGGGGGCAGGGCGGGAAGTAGCCCCCCCCCCCCAAGCAGTGGTGCCCAACCACCCCTTGCCACTATACAGCTCGCCCCCCAGTTTCAGGATTCCTCTCCCCCCCCCCCCCCAGATCTAGACCTCCCCCTGATTTTTACCCCAACCCCTCCTGATTCAGACGACATCATCCTTCCCACCCGTCATCTCCCTCGCCGAAAGAAGTTTTAAAATCTACTAGTATGAACGTGTCTACATTGGCAACTACCGTTGGCAACGAGAATTTTGCGAACTTCCTTGAAAATTCAGAATCCTCTGGGTCGATAATTACATGATTAGAGAATGTATAGGCAAGAGTTTTGGTTTTGTTAATTTAAATAGGTTAACTCTTAGAATTCATCAGGACAATGAAAATAAAGAAGGAATAGTTGTACTTAGCTTTTTACTATTTCTATCATCTGATGCTGTCACTTTATTCATAATATCAAACACGTCAAAAATAGAATTACTTTTGATACAACTAAATGCTACAATCACTTACAATTTCTACCATTTGGAAGGATAATTGATTTATTTTCTATTTTGGGCGGAAGTGGGGGGGGGGGGGGTTCTCTAGACTTGCCCGTCTCTAGGTGGTGTCCCCTAGACCTTCCATTGACATTCAAAAAGTTGCCCCTCCGGGCAATTGTTTTGCGGGTGCCCATGTCTTTGTCCATGGTCTCTGAACCAGAAATTGAACGTTCTTCCGGTCTGTGGTTGCCTTCTTTTCTCATAAGTTTAGGCACGGCCACCCTGTAAACCCCACAACAAGTTAAAAGTCCGCAATCCGCACCCTCAACCCGCAGCCACTATCAAAAGTAAATTGCCGGTTGACTTGCAGGTACTCTCCTCCTCCTCCCCCAACTTAGATTAGACACAAAATAAAATTAAAAAAAAAAAAAAAAAAAAAAAAAAAAAGAGGTGAAAAATAGAATGTATGCCCCAGCAAAGGGCCCCCTCCACAGTTTTCCAAGAGAGGAAGCGACCCCCTTGCCAGCGTAACTCCGAAAAAATAATTCCAACTGGGATCCAAGTAACTCAAGTAAGGTCTCAAAATGAAATCAGATGGATCCAAAATTTTAACGGCGAGTACCGGTAAGCTTACTCTTTTGATCGGTCCAAACCGGATTGCGATACATCGATTTACTCTCGAGATATCGATTTTTCAAAGGCGCGCGGTATAGGGTCAGAAATCTAAGATTCTCTAAAATCCGCGAATTTCGACTCTCATGGACCTAGCATGCGCCGTGAGAAGTCATATGTGAGTTTTCTGAGTTCACATGAAGTTCATTAAGGGCCCTGACAAATGTCGGACCGATAAAGTCTATATCGGGGGGGGGGGGGGCGCACAGTGTTTCCTCGGCGGAAAAAACCCCTTTTTAACGACCTCTTCAAAACTACCCAAAACTTCACAAAATCCATTCCTGAGGGTCCAAACTAATAGACTTGCACGATTTTTTTACAATTTTTGCATTTTTGTTGGTAGAAAAGCTAGGTTATTTCGACGGAATTCAGAATTTCTGTTTTTTCGCTAAAAACTGGAGTAATATCGACACCTCTGTAAAGAAGCTCTTTTAGGCTTTTTCATTGACAATTTTCGCTCAATGGGTGCGTTATAGTCTACAATTTGACATTCTATCCTTAATATGGGCTAAATTTTATTTTTTCATATCCAAAAGGGAAATGGATTTAAATAGAATAAGCTTAGAAAATGACGTTTTCACCCGAATATGGACCTACAACCGAAGCGTCAACGAGCGTCACGGGTCTGTTGACTTTTTTCGCAAGCTGTATATGTGTACTAACAACCCTAAAAATTTTGGTCACCGTCGGTTACCGTCTGCAAAAGTTACAGCGAGTTGAATATTATGAAAATAGAATGTTGCGAGGTAGGTAGTAGGCACGGGCTACGGGTACAGTGCAGTGGATCCGCGGCGGCTAGGCGCGCGAGAGACAGCTAGGACACGTTGCAACATGTCTCGCAGGCTCGCTGGATCATTCCGCTCGAAAATGCGACAAAATTAAAAAATTTAAAATCGCCATAACTATAGAACTGAAAGAGCTAAAATATTTCAAGGCCAGGGTCGGATTCCTCGTACTCTCTAGTTTTTACACGTAAGCTTAAATTTTCTTTCGGCCATTTTTCCGCCCGTATGAAGAGTTTTCCAAACCCTCGCGAAAACTGTTTTTTTTTTTATTTTTTTTTTTTTTTTGGAGCACATCTCCAAAAAATTACTCAAACTTCTCACATCTCTTTGGGCAAAAATAGCATAGATAGACTAAATCTGAGACATGAATCAAATTCCTCAGAGTCAGGGCTATCGCCCTAGTTACCTCAATTTTTCTACAAACTTTTTTTAAGGTCGAAAAATGCACTTTTTAGAGACCATGTAAAGACCGCTTCTGAACACACATAGTTTACACATCCGCTCAAACAAGCGAAAAGATGATAAAAGTCAAGTCAAATCGTCATAACTTTTGCATTAAAAAAGCTAAACATATTTTAGAGCCAGAATCGGATTTCTCGTACTCTCTGGTTTTTTTTACAGAAGCTCAAATTTTCTTTTGGTCATTTTTACGCCCGTGTGAAGAGTTTTTTTAAACGCTCGCGAAAACTTTTTTTTTTTTTTTTTTTTTTTTTTTCGGCACATTTCTATTCATGTTCAGAAGTGGTCTTTATACATGGTCTCGAAAAAGTGCATTATCTGACCTTAAAAAAATTTGTAGACAAAATTGAGGCAACGAGGTCGATAGACCTGACTCTGAGGAATCTGATGCAGGTCTCAGATTTTGTCTATCTATGCTACTTTTGCCCAAAGAGATGTGAGAAGTTTGAGTAACTTTTTAGAGATGTGCTCCAAAAAAACAGTTTTCGCGAGGGTTTAGAAAAACTCTTCATAAAGGCGGAAATATAAGTGAAAGAAAATTTGAGCTCTTATATGAAAAATTAGAGAGAACGAGGAATCCGACCCTGGTTCTGAAATATTTTTAACTCTTTTAGTTCAAAAGTTATGACGACTTAAACTTTCATCATCTTTTCGCATGTTTGAGCGGATGTGTAAACTGTGTGTTCAGAAGCGGTCTTTACATGGTCTCGGAAAAGTGCATTTTCCGACCTTAAAAAAATTTTGTAGACAAAATTGAGGTAACTAGGTCGATAGCCCTGACTCTGAGAAATCGGATGCATGTCTCAGATTTTGTCTAACTATACTACTTTATCCCAAAAAGATGTGAGAAGTTTGAGTAACTTTTTACAGATGTGCTCCAAAAAAACAGTTTTCGTGAGGGTTTGGAAAAACTCTTCATACGGGCGGAAAAATGACCAAAAAAAAATTTGAGCTTATGGTCAAAAAAGTAGAGAGTACGAGAAATCCGACCTTGGCCTTGAAATATTTTTAGCTTTTTCAGTTCAAAAGTTATGACGACTTTAAATTTTGTAATTTTTTCGCATTTTCGAGCGGAATAATCCAGCGCGCCAGGTGTGCCGGTTTTTTTGCGGGGCAGTGTATAAGCACGAGGAACTGGTGGGGGGGAGCCCCCTGACGTTCCAAAGGGTTGGTGACAGGTATACCAGGTAATTTTATGGTAATATTAAGACCTTTCGTTCACGTTTTTAAGCAGTTTTAATCAAATCTAAAGGAAAATCTAGGTCCGATGAGGTTTTTTCCCATTCTCCATAAGAGGGGAAACACTGTGGGGCGTGGCCCCAACTCCAGCGTAAGTCTCACGTACAATGTCTAACTGCGGCCGCGGGAGGTCCCATAAGATCCGTTTAAAAACTTGGATGGATCTGAATTTTTTTCAAGAATTATCTAAAAGCTGAAGCTACCGCCCAATCCAAACCGCAGTGCGCAATCCATCGATTCGTTCTCGAGATATCGATTTTTCAAAGGCGCGCGGTCTTGTCAGATCGACCTTAGAGGGGCGCTGGAGGCTGGAAAAAGGCGAATTTCGTCTCTCACGAACCAGTCGTGTGCCGTATTATATCGGTTCCGCTTTTTTTCGGGTCCCAATGATGTCCCGAGAGGGCCCAATGCAGTTTCGAGCCAAAAAATATCATCTTAGGGGGGAAATACTCCCCGTTTTAGCGTAACTCTGACAAGAAATGTCTAACTGCGGCCGCGAGAGGTCCTGTGAGGTCATTAAATAAACTCGGATGGATCTGAAATTTTCGAGGTTGTCAGTCACAAGCAAGCGCTTTCGACCGGTGCAAACCGAATTGCAATACATCGATTCACTATCGAGATATCGATTTTTCAAAGGCGCACGGTCTTGTCAGATCGAACATTGAAATAAGCTGTGGATACTCTGTATCCGCGAATTTCGTCTCTCATGGACCGTTTAAGCTCCCTTAAAAATCGAATGAGCTTTTTCAAGTTCATATTACGTTCCTTAAGGGCCTTGATGAGTGTCGGATGACATTTGATCAATATTAATATTCATTTTTAATCTGAGACAAAAAGAGCTGAAACCATAAATACGAAGAATTTCCATCGTGATGACTTTGGTTCAAGCGAGGAAAATTCTATAGAAGTCCCAAATAACTAGACTAGACTTTCCGGCTTGCTAGGATTGGTATTAAGAATTTCCTTCCTGATGACTTTGGTTCAGGCGAGAGAAATCTAAAAAAGTCCCAAATAACTAAACTAGACTTTGCGGCTTGCTAGGATTGGTATTGCGTCATCCGATTTTAAAGGAACTATCACTATCGAAATCGATTTTCAAAACCACAGTATTCACCCCGCCTCGTGAACAACTGTTTCAACACGCTATAAGTAAATTTTCATTCCCACTTTGACCTATCAAGTTATTTTTACAGCGATCACTGTTATATAAACACAAATGCAGCGTTGCGATTGACTTTGTCGCAGTTTTGTACTATCAATATGGAACTCCACACTTACAATGATTTACGGCCGACACTCATGCTCTCTTTGCTAACACTGTTCCAGTGTTGCAAGTTCCAACTTGTTTTTTTTTGCTTCTCAAGCCTCAAGTGATGACTTTTTCCCGATTTTTAGCCCCTCCGCCCTAACAAAGTGGGGGCTATGCCCCCCCCCCCTAGCTCCCGATACGGTCTACCTATATGATTGCCAAATCTCTCATCAATAAAATTTAAAATACTAGAAACTCCCGATTCATCCTCCATAGTTATGCATTGCCTCTTTTTGTATAGCGAGTTGTACATACTTACAACATACACGGATTATCCCATGCGTCTAAGTTTCTGCTTTCCTTTACATACAGAAGTTTAGCAGTAAAATCGATGTCATGCTTTTCATTCCACAAATGATCTGCAACAGCTGCTCTAGTGGTTTAATGTATGTTGCTTATTGTTCTATCGATCCCGCAGATAATATTCGCGTTTAATTGGTCTCTTCTATTTCGTAGCCCCTCGAAACTTTGTCCCTTGTTGAGGATCAAAGAGTTATCGGAGGGCCAAGTCAACCAAAACATATCAAATATTGCTAAAGTAACAGGTCCGCCCGTTAATCGTCGTTCCATGAGAATTGTCAAGTAATCTATATGAGTAATTCTACGAACCGCGAGCTAACGAACAGACCTATTATTTATGATAATGGGTGCCGTGTTTTTCGACCAAGTGCATCGTGTTATGCCTGTAAAACATCGCCATTCGACGCACAATGGATCGTAACATAGCCGTAGCTAGGATGTTGTCTTTCTCTCTCTTAGCCCATTTGACTACATGTGTTAGAAAAGGATAAAAAAAAGGGGCTGAAGTCACATGACAGCCCCTATATTCATCTTTTTTCCAACAAATGCGGTTAAATGGGCTAAAAGAGAGAAAGACAATAATCCCGGCTACAACTATGGATTGAAACATAGGTTTTTTCGGACGTAAAAAGTTTTCCTTTTTTTTCATCCTGTTGAAAAAAACATTTTACTGTTAATATTTTTGCTGTTGAAAAGTACCATATTGTTTGACACATTTAAAACTCTATTTTGAGTAATTTGACTCATTTTTAAGTATTACATATTGCAGTACACATGGTCTAACAAAACTTATTTGCCCACTTTTAGGAGCAGATATTTGGGGTCAAAATGAGTCTTTCCTGGTACACGTGGGTCCAAAAAACGGAAATGCGCCCTTTTTAAGCTACACCTTCCCCCTTCCCAAAGCTTTCAGACATGGATGGTTTTTGTGGAATATAGCTTCCAAAATTATTCCAAAACTCGGCTGGTTGCCAAAGATTGCCGGGAACGCTCACTTTTCAACATAGCGGACCCAAAGGTACTCGAACTGAAGAATTTTTCAAAATGAATGAGAGTTCCCGTTCTGATCAGAGTATTCTGTGGTGGAAGTTCGTACTTGGAGACTCAGAGTCGGGCAAATGGAGGTGGTAATCGATTACACGATTACCGAGTAATCGTAATAGTCGTTTTTTCGGAGGGTGATTTTACGGTAATCAGGGCTGACTTTTTACAAGCCACTCATCATATTATAGGTTGTTGCAGAAAAATTAGATCTTATCGAAGTGACAGTAAAGTTGACTATTTACCTGTAAAGAATACATTTAATGGGTCTGTTGCGTACTTTTGCTACATCAATATGACTCACTGTTTCTAACGTAAAATTCTGCGAAAATAACGATGTGCATAGTACAAACTTTCAAAATCCACTCATTAACTCAAAAAATACCTTCCATTTCAAACAACCCGCTCTACACTAGACACTATATCACCGACTTATAACTGCATAGATGGAACCATCTCGTTTTTGTAAACACGAACAGAACTTACAAACATTGGAATGTTTCGTTTAGATGCATACATTTCTTATATTATTTTGTAATCTTTGATAAACCGGAAAGACCAGACAGCAAATGCAGCTTATATTTCACGTGTTAAAAAAGAAATTCCATCATTTTGTAGTTACGAATTACGATGTTGTTTACTTATGCACGGTGGTTCCGTCCATGTAGTAGTATACCGGTGCAAATAGTGTCTTGTGTAGCGCGGGCTGTTTGAAATTGAAGTGATTTCCTGAGTTAATGAGTGGATTTTGAACGTTTTTAATGTATGCATCGTTATTTTCGCCGAATTTTACATAAGAATCAAGGTTCTACATTGTTGTAGCAAAAGTATGCAACAGACCCATTATCATCCAAAGGTTTGGCAATTACCGATTACCCAGTAATCATATGATCGATTACGCTCCTATTTGCCCAACTTTGTTCTCAGTCCAGTTACACCTTGAATGATTTTACACGTGTTAACGTTAGCTTGCTTTATATTGTCGATAATCTTGATTTATATTCGTAAAATCATCTCCGGAAAATGCCTTTTTTCGAAGCACTGTGCTCCGCTGTGTGTGGATTTCTCATCCCTGCACCATCGTGGACTGTGGACACCCTTTAGCCCTACACTACATCCCTCGTCCCTTCCTCCCTCTCCCGAGTAAGAATCCCGATCGTTTTGGTTACTCAAAGGGAAGCGTCCACGAATTGCGACAGTTTCATCCCCTAGCACGCTTTGTAATTGGATTCCGTTTACACCACCTCGCCGCACGCTCTCAGTCCCTTTGTGTACCGATTATCGGGGAAATTCCGACATGGGTCGCGTAAATTCATCGGTGGTGACTGTTGCATGTATGTATACTTCACCACGGAGACCCCAGTTTACAAGAGCTCGTGTTATCAGGTCAGTTATAGAGTCTCGAATCCAGGATCGGAAATATAGCGACTCCAGTATGATTGGAGGTTTTTGGCGCAAAAAAGTGAGAGGGTAAGAGGAGTGAGAATCAGAAACTGTCTTATCGAAGGCTCCGAAGCTCTCAAAAGCCCCATACATGTTACTCACAAACCAAAAAAATTCACATTTAACGATTTAGAAGCCGAACATCAATAACGGCCCTTGTTTAAAGATTTTTTTGGAAATGTTGGGGCCTTTGAGAGTTTCGTAGCCGTCAGTGTGCGGCCAAAGATACGATTTGCCGTCCGTTTTCCTCCATTTTGACCGTTTTTCGAAAAAATCAGCGATTCCAAAGAGGTTGATCCAGCTCCCATAAGGAATGGGCTATCGGCAAAAAAATTTCATATTTTCAGAGTCGATAGAACTCGTTAAGACGCGTTCAACGATGGCCAGTTTTTTAATTTTGGTCAACTGGTAAGGGGGGGAGAGGGGTCGAAAGTCAAAACCTTCAAAGTCCCTTAACTTTCGCCCAAATCAATATTTTCACATGTACTTTGCGCCAAAAGATTCGTCTTAAAAAGAGCTTTCGATTGATGTGTATGAAAATTAAATTATACAAATTTTAAACCATTTTTTTTCAATTTTTACAATTTTTCCAACTTGAAATTTTTGGTTTTTTGAGCCTGAAAAATACGCGCAACGGGTTGAGGAGAATAAAAAACTAGAGGAATAAAAGTCAAAGCTATGCTCTTTTGAATGGCACAAACCGCGATCCGGGGAAATGCTCCGTTCAAAAGTTATAAGCGCCTAAAGTTGCGCACCTCCGAAATCACGGTGCGTTCAGTGCATGTTTTCAATGGCGCGTACCGATCTCGGGTGAGCGAGGGTGACGCGCGCCATTGAAAACATGCACTGAACGCACCGTGATTTCGGAGGTGCGCAACTTTAGGCGCTTATAACTTTTGAACGGAGCATTTCCCCGGATCGCGGTTTGTGCCATTCAAAAGAGCATAGCTTTGACTTTTATTCCTCTAGTTTTTTATTCTCCTCAACCCGTTGCGCGTATTTTTCAGGCTCAAAAAACCAAAAATTTCAAGTTGGAAAAATTGTAAAAATTGAAAAACAATGGTTTAAAATTTGTACAATTTAATTTTCATACACATCAATCGAAAGCTCTTTTTAAGACGAATCTTTTGGCGCAAAGTACATGTGAAAATATTGATTTGGGCGAAAGTTAAGGGACTTTGAAGGTTTTGACTTTCGACCCCTCTCCCCCCTTACCAGTTGACCAAAATTAAAAAACTGGCCATCGTTGAACGCGTCTTGACGAGTTCTATCGACTCTGAAAATATGAAATTTTTTTGCCGATAGCCCATTCCTTATGGGAGCTGGATCAACCTCTTTGTGAAAAATCGAAAAAAATTTGAAGGCCTAACAATGGGTTTTTGGGAACTTTTGTCTCCTGCCCATAAGTAAATCGTCCCGTTTATATTTCGCATGTCGGTAAATTGAGTTCCGCTACTTAAGCACACATTAACTAAATACAGTTGTCTTAAAAAAAAAAAAAAAAAAAAAAAAAAAAAAAAAAAAAAAAAAAAAAAAAAACATAAAATTATAAAAGTTACGTGATTAGAGCAGTTGATTTTGGTGAAGTGTATAATTCGTTTCTAGAGTGAAAGAGCCCGCGTCATAGGAAGTATAGAATCAGCATGGTAGGATACTAACTAGAAACTAGAAAGAAAAGAAACTTGAAAAAGAAATTGTACGATACCAACCAGAAAAATTCAAATATTGAAATTTTGCCACTGATGTAGGGACTCATTTGTAGTCGCACAAATTCCTCTTTTTCACTCGCCTTCAATTTTGGTTGTGGCTTGCTTCTAGTCGCAATGTAATTTTCTGCTTGAATGACTATAAATATTCGGCCGAGATGAATTAAAAGAGGCATTTAATTCGGCATAAAGGCGCTCGCAGCTGTGTTTTGGTCAGATCGGAAAACGAGGATTTTGGAAATGAGCTTCGTCGTGATATTCGGTACCTTGTCATACGTGTGCTCTGAGATTCGATAAATAATAATTAAGCTTGCCTGACACGTTCAAGCAGAGCCACCGTTTTGCGTATAACTAAAGACGCTTCCAAAGTCACCGATGATTCCACCGGTTGAGAAAAGTTTAAACAGCTCATTGTATAAAAGTACTGCACAAAAATACCTAAATAATACTGCGGGAATATATGATTTGTAATATTTGCTTAATATGAACAACCGCTGTTAAATTTTTAAAGTTTTTGAAAATCATTGGATACGCCACCGGTTGAAAAAAGATTGCAGATCAGAGTATTTTCGTGCAGTTCAGCCATACTGAACTGAACTTTGTAATCTTTTCTCAATCGGTGGAATCATCGATGAATGGAGCTGTTGCAAACTTTTGCTACAGGTTTATTAATAGTTGAAAAGGTGTTGAAACCCTGTAAAAATAACGATTAGCGCACTAACAAATCACAAAATCCACACCCAAACTCGAAGAATGCTTTCAAACGCGATACCTTAGTAGCGGCCGTTGCCGCCGATTACGTTGGATTTCCCTACCTTAATCAGCTCCATCTTCACGAGGTGTTCTCTCGCGAAGGCGAAGAAGCACAAGAAGAAGGAGGAGCATAGAATTACCATAGGATCTAGCAGGCCCGTGGCCAGGGGCCCCCTGGAAAATTTTGAGCCCCCCCTGGAAAATTTAGAGCCGCTCATAATTTACGTTTACTACACGGAAAAAAAACTACGGTGAAAATAACCATACGGATACCTGATTTTGGCACCTGCTAGATGTTATGGTAATGTTAACCAGAAGTATACTATGTTTTGACTAGGTACTAGGTGATGTTACCTCATTGCATGTCGAATTTACTCAAAGTATCGGTAAATGTACCATACTTCTGGTCAAGTTTACCATAACATCTAGCAGGTGCCAAAATCAGGTATCCGTATGGTTATTTTCACTAATCTTTTTTTCCGTGAATATCGCCTAATAAATCCAATTAATCAGAAAATATTCGGAATAATTCATACCAACTAAAATTGATACATTTTTGTAAACACATTTAAGAGTGTTTTAGGTGCAAAAGTAGTTTAAAATTGCGTCTCCAAGGTATTGAAATTTCAAAATTTTTCGGGGGACTCCTCCCCTTTTTGCTGGGGGTGTACCCTCCAGATCCCCCATAGGGGCCCCCTCTAAAGTCTCGCCCCCCCTCCCCCCTACTAAAGAGGGCTGGTTACGGGCCTGAGATCCAGGCGGCAACAGCCGCCTTTACGGTTTCGCTTTTGATAGTATTTTATGAGTTTGGGAGTGGATATTGTGATGTTTTAGTGCGCTAATCGTTATTTTTATGGGGTTTTACCTTAAAAGCAACTATTAATAAGTCTGTAGCAAAAGTTTGAAACAGCTCCATTGGTATAATATTTGTCAGTTATGTTTTGTATGTATTTTAATGTTACTTAATATCCTTTCATACCTTGTTGATAGTAGGTAAAGCTCCATTGAAAAATGTCAATAATTACACGCAAAACGGCAGCACTGCTTTCAAGTGACCTTGGTTTGTGAAATGTCTCAGCGCCGCACAGTAGTGCAAGTCAATGGGAGAGGCCGGACAAGTAGCGGCTCGTGCAATCCGGCAACAGTGCTATTTTGCCATTTAAACCTGTGCTAAAAGATCGATTCTAGGTGAGGCACAGCGCCTCACCAAAGAATCGATTATTTTACATAGGTTTAAATGGAGGGAGTCCATTGCTGCCACATTGCACGAGCCGCCACTGGGCCGGACAATGGACATGTCATGGCGACTTTAAATGCTTATATCTTTGTTAAAACGAAACATAAAAGTTTGAAAGTTGTTTCATCGACTCTATTGTAAAATTTCCTACTACAATAATCCTTTATAGTTTGTGTTTTTGACCGTTAAAACCAAAGAGTAAACAAGAGTCGCAATTGAATGGAAGGCCTGCGTGGTCAACGTAGATAAGGGATCGGAACGCGGGCTGGCCTCTGATTGGCTGCAACGCGTAGAGCAAAAATGTCTTAGGGTATAGGGAAATTAACACGGGGTTTTCGTTCCGGGACGTTTATCTCGAAACCTGTGCAAAATCGCCTCTAAACAATTTATGCGAGTCGATTTACCAGAATTTTCCAAACACATTGATAGGTCATAAGTGTCACTTTATTGCAAATTCGAAAAGACTGTTTCAGTTTAAAAGTACGCACAATAGTGTGTTTACATGCTTGGCTTGTGTTCGAGCAGTGTTTGAGTAACTCACTATTGTGCGTACTTTTAAACTAAAAGAGTCTTTCTGAATTTGCAATAAAGTGGCACTTATGACCTATCAATTTGTTCGGAAAATTCTGGTAAATCGACTCGCATAAATTGTTTAGAGGCGATTTTGCACAGGTTTCGAGATAAACGTCCCGGAACGAAAACCCCGTGTTAATTTCCCTATACCCTAAGACATTTTTGCTCCAAGCGTTGCAGCCAATCAGAGGCCAGCCCGCGTTCCGATCCCTTATCTACGTTGACCACGCAGGCCTTCCATTCAATTGCGACTCTTGTTTACTCTTTGGTTAAAACCTTCACATCAGCATTTTTAGGCGGATGTTGTATGTCCGACCCCTCCCATCGACTCGATCCACTGTGCGTCGCGAGAAATGTCACATGTCGTCGGATTATCTTTGAAAAAAAAAAAAATTGAATTCGATGGGCATAATGTGATTAATAAGACATGACAAAAGTAGATAGGATTTGAGCGTGGGTGTTTTGAACGTATCTTTTAAAAGCCACGCTTATTGGTGGAGGTGATGGCGTGGTGGGGGGGGGGGGTTCCCAAAATAGTGGTTACTTGCGGAAGGAGAAAGGGGTGAGCAAGCAATCGAAGGCGGAAATGGCGAGCTGCCTAACGTTAGAGTTTAAATAGACGACCACCGAATCGATCAAACACCTAGTTCGCGCATTGTTTCGACTCACCATTATACAGACAGACAATGTCACGCTATTTCGACTATTTAGACAAAAGCACTCGATGCTTATCATTCAGGTGAGTCATTCGCCAGGTTGCCGGCTTGTGCCGGGCAATCATCACATTTTAAATTGATTTTAACGGGTCAAACGAGAATTTATGAGTACTGTTTGTTTACCATGATTTGATGGCGTCTCGTGCTACTTGGCAACCATGAGCGGAAACAAACACGTGTCTTTCTCTCTCTCCTCCCATTTGAATGCATAAGTTAGAAAGAGACGGAGAAGGGGCCAAAGGCACTTGATGGCCCTCGCTGATATCCTCCCCTAACACGCGTGTTCAAATTGGAGGAGAGAGACAGGGACAAATTAATGCCTATATCTGCCTATGTTAGCAACTATGGTTTACCATCCCATTTGAACCCATGCAAGAGTATCGATTATCGATTATTCTACGCAGGTTCAAAATGATGGAATCTGTTGTGGCCGTACTGCACGACCCGCCTCTATCCTAACATGGTTGGTTCAAGCCTTACTTTTCTCTTGTTGGCTCTTTTACTAGGCTGTCAACAGTGTTGGTTACCTCAACCTCCAATCAGATCCAATGCACTTCTTTAATAAGTTCTCGTTGGATAAAGGTTGCTTCGGATCGACGATACAATACTTTTTTACCATTGCAATTATAAAAATACTGCCACATTTAGTTCATACATTTCTACCGCCAGTATGTTTTTCAGTTCCTCAACTATGTAATTGTAGCTGAGTTTGAGTTAGATCTTTGCCAATGGTGATGCTACTCCTTTCTAATGATTTTCATTGCTTTAGATCTCGTAGCGTGACTGATAGCTGACAAACTTAACAACCACAGGTCGAAGTTTGCAGTCTTTAATTTTTATTGATCACGGCGCTAACTATCAATTTCGCTATCTACAATATTACTGACGTGCCGCGGCCTGATGGTATTGTTGTTGCTTGATTCTCCGATATCAGTTGTAGGAGTGAGATCAGTGCAGGTGTTTCATTGATATGTGTTCAACTTCGACTTCGCAATCTCGTTTCGTCAATTCGGCGATTTGAGCATTTGAAAGAATCGAACAATGATAGAGATTTGGATGGTTTTATCACCATTCTCGTCGTTTTGAAACGTGTAACAACAAATTCGATGATTGCAAGATATTCTTCATGTGTGGTAAAAAGTATGTAAGTACGCTGCCGGAGCAATGTGAATAAAAGTGACGCGGCGTTGCCAGCGTGATGCGAACTGCGGCACGACAATTACCCTTCAGCTTTTTGTCAAAAAAATTAAAGAGAGCGTCTTCCATTTTTTCTTGAGGTTCTTCAAGAGAGAGAATTGTCTCCGCTAGTACTGTTTAAGTTCAGTAGCGTAGGATGCAATTTGGCAACGTTGCAGTTTGTCTATTTAAACACTTGCAAAATATCGAAGTGTTAGGTTATCGGTGAGCACCTTCGCAATCGACCTTTTAAGTGAGTTTAATTGGACAGAATATAATGTTGCCAAATTGCACGCTACGTCACTGTTCGAGTTCCCCCGCACGAGCTTCGTCTGTAATTCCTCAACCTTTGAGTTCAGAAGATCAATTTTCAAAGGACACCGCGCTTTGCTTATGGGAACTGGCTCCCAGTCAAATTTTTTGAAATTGAAATATGTTGCGTAAAAGGGTCTCCTGAGAAAAAGCTCTCACGGGCGGAAAAAAAAAATAATGACAGGATTTCGAGATATTCGCGTCTAAAGTTGGGGACTATTTGCCCGGTGATTCGTATTCTCGTACGTAGCAGGCCGCTTAACTACTACGCCTACTGGAAACCTTCTCGGTTGAATCGCCCGACTCAGCGCGCATTGATAGAACTACTTCCTTTTGTTGTCCCTCCCAACTGCTTATTTGTTTACCCTACACCCACTGCTCTGCCTCGACGGCCATGCTTCATCTTGACCACTCCCTCAACTGATTACTTACCTACATCAACCCCGTCGAGGCAGAGCAGTAGGTGTGGGGTAAACAAATAAGCAGTTGGGAGGGACAGCAAAAGGAAGTAGTTCTATCAATGCGCGCTGAGTCGGGCGATTCGACCGAGAAGGTTTCCAGTTGGCGTAGTAGTTAAGCGGCCTGCTACGTACGAGAATACGAAGCACCGGGCAAATAGTCCCCAACTTTAGACGCGAATATCTCGAAATCCTGTCATTATTTTTTTTCCGCCCGTGAGAGCTTTTTCTCAGGAGACACTTTTACGCAACATATTTCAATTGCAAAAAAATTGACTGGGAGCCAGTTCCCTTAAGTAAAGCGCGGTGTCCTTTGCCGCGTCCCCAGTAACGCTTTCAACTGATTCTTTGCCTCATTGGTTAGGATCAGTCGACTGGCTGTCTACCACGATGTTGGTAGAATCTGCCGTACGGGGCTCGGCGGCGGATGGGATGGTACAGGAACTTGTCTTTCTCTCTCTTCGGCCGTTTCAACTGATGTGTTAGACAAGTATAGCAGAGGGTTCCATCATGTGACTTTAGCACCTATATCCGTCCTTTTCTGACACACTCATTTCAACGAGAGGAGAGAGAGAGAGAAATAAGAATTCCTGTATCCGCGTTCGACACCCTGGTGGCAGGTGTGTTGATGGTGGTGTTAGCTTCTACTCTGATGCCCCCCTTTTCCCTTAGAAACCTAAACCTAGGCTGTAAACATAATTTGATTGTTGGGATTGATACCCCTTGATGTAATTTCTTCTTCTTGGTGTATACTCATGTTTCTTTCATTTTTCACTAAAAAACTTTGATCGCAGGCTCATCGGCCAATCATAGGCTGACTTTAATTTTTGCGCTTACCCTTGTTAACCACGCATGATTGCAGGAAACCTCTGTAATGGTGACTCTTGTTTACTCTATAATATCATGCTCTTACCCAACGTTTTTGTTTTTTGTTTTTTTTTGTCCAAACAGATGAAGAATGATGACTTGATCTTGAATTGAATCCAGAGCAAAGCAGCGCGCGCGATCCTTTTCGAATAGGCAAATTTTATCAACGTGTAAGTGGTCTTTCATCATGAATTATTGTCAAAAAAGTGGGTTAAGGCCTGTGATTATGGGTCAGTTGTTTTATCAACGGGTTCTACTGGGTGTAAAAAAAGGAGCAGCTCCGAATAACTTGAGTTTGGGTTCGAATTTCGAAAAACTCTGAAACACAGGCTCCGTTATTTTGTTGAGAGAGTTGCCGAATTCCGGGCTCCCCCCCCCCCCAGGGGACGGATCCGGGGGTCACCGCCCTTATGGAAGGTTTTGGTTCAGTAGAAACGAAGTCCTTTGAAGCTTCCGCTACAAAAATTAAAATAAATCAGAACAGCTTATATCATATTTTTCAAATGACGAGCCCTAATTTTTATTACATGACTTTAAAGAACATCAAATTCTAAGCATTTTGGCGCAAATCGCATGTCGATGTCGTTTTTCGTGTTCGAGGAATCGAAAGTCAATTTCGATTTTGACTCATCATCAAAAATTCACAACTTCCACTAAAAATGTCGGAATTTCAAAAACTATTTGCTTAAAATACTCTGAAAAACAAGTCCTTTTCAGAAAAAATAAGACTGTCCCAGAAATTTGATTTCTAGGGCCCTATTTTTCTTTCGAAAATTTTGAACGGTCTGAATCGGCAATTTTGGCTTAAAACCTATGAGCTGAGTTTAAATGAGCTATGCAAAACACTTAAAAGCTCCAAAAAGTCTCAAAATCACCATTAAAATTACCAAACTCAGTATTGAGAATACAGCTAAAGTTTAGAATTAGGCAACCCCTTTCTTTCAGGGTAGAATGGGGGTTCTGGACTTTGGACATTGCATCTTCCCGCGAAGATAATTCCCGCCTGTTCCTAAATAGGATTTCACAATTTTGAATTTTCTTAATAAATCCTTCAACTTGGCGAAAAAAGTATACATCCAAGGGCTGGCAGTATGTCGTGCGTAAAGGTGGAATAACTTCGACCTGACTTCTCCTTTCCTTGTCCTCAGATGCAAGGTAATCCTAAAACAATGAAGGGTCTTTCTGACAAACCCCCCCCCCCCCCGGGTAATCAAGACCCACTGAAATCTCTCAACTTTGATGTAGGGGACGATGATTTCTTCAGTGAAGATGCGCTCATGGTTTTTCGTGAGCTTTCCTGATTGGGAACATGTCTCTGCGACGTTCCCTACCTCTTCACTCAAACTTTCAACACTTTGCTTCACGATGGGTCCAAATTTGCCTTTTGGCTCCTGGAGACACAAAAAACTTTTGGGAGGGGCCCGCCCGAGGCAGAAATACAATATTGGGCTGTGTAGCTGTTTGTTACTTTGATAAAATTACTAGGTAAACCTCTATGGCATTCTCGCTTCTGTTAGATAAGGTGCGATTCGCAACCAGTCTGATCCGTGTTCAGCTCATAGTCAAGGTCATACGAAGGGATCAATGATGCCATGGAGTTTTGAAATATTACAGCCCTCTCCAGAACTGTTTCAACGTCACGTTCGTTTTTCGATTTTTAGTAACGCGTCATCTTCCTTTGA
Organism: Trialeurodes vaporariorum; assembly: GCA_011764245.1. Taxonomy (NCBI): domain Eukaryota; kingdom Metazoa; phylum Arthropoda; class Insecta; order Hemiptera; family Aleyrodidae; genus Trialeurodes; species Trialeurodes vaporariorum. Next base: position 32,913,844 of record VMOF01000013.1, read on the forward strand.
CGGATCCGATTTCGTTTCTTAAATCTATCCACTGGGATAGAGATAATCGGAATTCCATAGAGACAGTCGGAATTCCTAACGATTCAAGCGAGCTGACTATTGCAACGATAGATCATCTCTTATGATTGAAATAATGTGAAACACATCTACGGTTCTTTTCTTATGGTTTTAACAGCCAGATTTTTCTCAGCGTGTACCGCCTAACCAGTCAAGGTTGTCGTCACTGGTTCTCAATTATATTACCACCTGTCATGGTGATCAGCTGTTATCAATCTGCTCTATTCTTATAATTTTAATCCTTTTAGTCTTTTACATAATTTATCAAAACCGTCGATAAGGTTTCTCGTAAATCCCATAAGATAAATGAGAGCGAGAAAGAGAAAAACTCATCTTCTCTCGCTTTTACTCATTGATTGGGGGAGGTGGGTATGATATCACCCCCCGCCAGGCTTAAGGGGGGTGCGAGTATCCACCCCCGGAAAATTTTGAAAATTTTATCCCCTAAAAACCCAGTTTCAATTTACTGCGGGGTCTTATTTGAAGCGGACCGTGAAAAAATATATGAGGTGGAGATAAATGTTAAGTAGATTTTGACTCAGAAAAGATAAAGAAAAATCATGATAAAAGATGAATATTTCAAAAATCTTATACCATTTGTTTTCCATCTCGATGATATTCATTTTTTAACTTTTCTTTTGAATTATTTAAAATGGTATTCCTTGATTTGTCCTATTGGGTACCATCCCGGCCCCCGGGCCCCCAACAACAATCATCAAAACCAGTAGCATCCGCGGCAAACTGTGCATTCTTCCTGTCCCCAACCTGCTTACCTTCAACTTCCTTCCTCCCTCCCTCCCTCCCCCTCCCCCTCCTTCCCTCCCTCCCCTCTTTCCCTCCCTCCCAAATTAGGAATCCACCAACCCTGAACAAAGTAAAAAGTACCTGCAAAGCCCTGAAAATGAATAGTAAACGCTACATACTTTTCAGGTAAAAGGCTGAGTAAGAAGGGATGGGAGGAAAGCGTAAAAAAAAAACAAAAAACAAAAAAAAACAAAACAAAAAAAAACAACTTCAAATCAGCGTATAAAGTCGGAAATTAGCGGAACAGCTGCAGTAAATAGTATCGCATCTCCATCGGGAACATTCTCAGGAATTTCCCGTGAACGGGAACGAATTGAACCCGGGAATATTTTCGGGAAATTCCAGTTCCACGGAATTCTCGGTCCCCACATCCCAAGGCGCGAGTACCCCTGATTCACTTACCGATTTTTAGAGCGTAACTGATGATCACGTTTGGTGGGCACGGAGTGCCCACATTTAACCTCATTCTGTTCAAGAGGTCAACGTGCCGCTCCAAGAGAACGTCGATCTGCGAACAGAAAATGAATAGAAGAAAAACATAAAATCATAATAATGATGTAAATCATCGAAAGAGCCAAAGAATTTCAAAAATAAGTCATAAAAAAGGCACCATAAGTGATCAACAAAACCAAGAAGGCATGAAAAACACGTCAGCCATTTTGTAAAGTTTTTACGGGCAAGAATCAACGTTGCCAGTTTGTGCTGATTATTCCAAATCCTCTAAAAACAGAGTCAGCGCGGTAAAAAAAAGCAAAATACAGAGTCAGCGCGTTAAAAAAAGCAAAAAAACAGAAGCCATCATTTTATACAAACTTTGTGGATCAGGAAAAATATTTTATGGACGCCAAGTTACCGGTCCTGAGAAAATGTGGATGGCTGGACACATTTTGCACCCCTGCACCATGTTATAGAATCTCGAATTTTTGGCATTAAATGCAAAATATGAGTATTAAGAAAAACATGATTGGCGATTCTTATCACTATCTAAATGCTTTGAGGTATCTTTACTAGGCAGCATTGACTTATCTGATTGCATTTTCCGTCTGATATCTCTAATCGAATGTGCTCATCTTGAAGGTAAATAAACAAAGTTTGAAACACGGTTATGCGTAATTTACGTGAAAAGTGTCACTGCGAGTGCAAAAATCAACGGATAATGTCGAACAAACATGCATTCGAAAGCTAAAAGTGAGTACTTCAAACTCAGTCCAATTTCATTTTTCATCATTGAATTTTAATATGAAATTACATACGTCAAACATGGCTACCTTTTTACTAAAAAAAAAAAAAAAAAAAAAAAAAAAAAACGAAAGTTTACCTCGAGTTTCAAAATTGCTGAAACTTGCTGAAACCTTCTGAGTAGCCTAGACATGTTTGTCATACTCTCCTCTTTCAGAATATATGTATTTTTTTTGCCTCTTTTTGCCTTTTTCCATGTTGTTATCGTATTTCCAGAGGTACGTCGAGTTTCAAATGAAACTTTTTTCACAAACTGGCGCACATTACAACAAAAGAGAAAAACGCTGAGGATTGGAAGAGTAAATTTTGAAGACCGTGTTTAAGGGACAGTATTAAGAATAGACTACAGAAAATGTCAGTAATATTTAGAAACCATTGAACTGATGACATTCGCCGGGGGGGGGGGGTCGTCTATGCTAGCAGATCGTATTTAATACTCACAATCAGCGGCGAAGTGTGCATTCTGAGTATCCACTATCCAGCCACAATTGCGAAGCTTTGAATTTTACCATCTCTTTTTCAGTGTTGGAAAAATAAAATGCTGCAGTTATCGCCCATTCTCTTCAATTTCGATCCGTAATAGGTATTCTTTCAGCTCTCGCTTCTTGAAAACGGCTAATTTTACAGTCATTAATTAATTTCAGTTGTTCGCGCTTCGTTTCAGAATTTTTAATTTGTACTTTCCATCTTTGTAATTGGCGCTCACTGGTCAGCGTGGCGCAGCCTTTTCTCCTTAAAGTTGTTAAACTCCACTTGGGTTGGGCACTCTTGGCTCTCTTACGGGGTAGATACTTCGTCTTTCGACGGTAAAAGTACATATCCGGATTTGCTTCCTTGATATGACTTACGAATCCAAGGACGAAGTGTTTTTGGTCGCCCATATTCGCGAAAATGGTACCGGGATAAACAACATGAAACGACACCTTCTCTTCATTGCGTTGAAAAATAATGTAACCTTGGTGGTTGAATGATAAAAAGCCCTTGGTGGCAAAATAATAAGAGCCTTTGGTGGCAGAATAATCATAAGAGCCCTTGGTGGCTGAAAAATAAAATAATCTTGTTGGTTGAATGATAAAAAGCCATTGGTGGCTGAAAAATAAAATAACCTTGGCGGTTAAATGGTAAAGAGCCCTTGGTGGCTGAAAAATAAAATAACCTTGTTGGTTAAATGATAAAAAGCCATTGCTTCAGAATGAACGATAATGCTGCGAATAGATGTTTCGAGTATGGAGACGAATCGCCTTTCATTACTTATTTAATATGACACATAATGATCAGGGACCAAATATTGTTAGGTCCCGAGCGTAACTTACGCACGGTCACATGACCGTGCGTAAGCTCTCTGATTGGTCTAAACCGCACGCAAGATGCACGCAATTCAATGCTCGGGACGTAACATTATTTGGTCCCAGGGGTTGTTCCCATAAGTAAGTACAATGGTTTAAATGATGAATGATCCGTAAATTTGTCGCATCAAAGCTTTGGAATGAATATTTCGTGAACCAACTGTTTTCTCATGAATCCATAAATGCATAAAAATGGATGGAGACAATGAATGAAGAGGTTATAATTGAAAGAATGAGCTATTTTTACCAGTATTGATTCCAATTTGGCTGTTTAATATAACTGTTGTTTGATAGGTATTAATCACGTCGAGGTCACCATTAATTCTATACAATTTCTGTATAAGATATAAATAACTAAGACTTATTTAAAAAGAGAAACATTGATCGATTATTAATCTTTGACTGTACAATCACCATTGGTATACATATAGACTGAAAGTATATTTTTTAGCAACCATTAACAGCCCCCCAGGGGGGCCCATCAAACAAATTCCTTGGGACGACTCCTACCGAATGATACATCGCTCGAAAGGACATATCAAATTGATCATTTTGGCGCCAACCGGAGGTCGATATCGTTTTCCACATTCGAGATATCGAATTTTGTAAATCTAACTTTGACATTCGATATCTCGAATGTGGAAAACGATATCGACCTTCGGTTCGCGCCAAAGTTTCTTTTTTTATGCTCTTTTAGGTACTGAAATAAAAAAATAGGGCTCCCATAAGAAAAGTGGGGGTGACCCCCTCCCCCGCACCTCCCGGGGGGTTGCCGAAAAAAATAACCCCCCCCCCCTCCAAAATGGGTCCCCCTCGATATTATTGGACACGTGTTTGGCCGTTTTTCGAAATTAGCAGCCGTTTTCGAAAATACCGAAGTGGAAACTTTTTTTCTTAACACCCTGTATATCAATAAGATGTAAATAAAACCTGTATTAATGCACTTCGAACAGGTACTAAGGGATCAATCACATTTTCCATCAGTTCCAAACTGGGGGAAACTGAAACTGAACCGTAGTAAACTGTAACGACAAACGTTTTTCACACCAACTTTGAGCTTCTTTTGTCTCAAGCAGTAGGAGTTACAGCGATGATGTCTGATATTTCATTACCTTAGCGTAAAGCTCTGGAAATATTTTTTTCATCAGGGATGGCACACGTCATGTATTTTTGAATGAACTCGGCTACCTCTTCGGTTAAGGATAGGTGCATCTTTCACCCATAAAAGGATGTGGAGATGCCGAGTACCTCTGCCTTGATACTCTCTCCTCCAGGCGTAATGTTCTATTGATCCTAGAGGACCGTCATCAGATGCAGTCAGAAAATCCAACATGGCTTTCAGTTTTTGGTCAAAATATCGACACACTGACACTGGATACGCAGCTGTAGCCGACAGTATTCTTTTTTTTGTTTTTATCAGAAGCCATTATATCTCACTTTGAGTCATCGATAGTTAAATCGGCACTTTCACAATCACTCGCATGAACACTTTCATCGCAGCCGTCATCTCTTTCGCGAACACTTTCAAGGTCTGGTTGCCAGCCTCCGGAGCACTTATATTATCACTTTTGAAAAAAAAATTCTCTTGGAATTTGACATTTTTTACAAATTTTTCCAAGACCGAAGAACATTCCGTTCCGATCAAAATTGCCTTTTCACAGGATATCTGGCGACACTTGCCCCTTAAAAGGTTTTTGTCACGCAAAATTTTTTCGCACACGTAAAACCCGTTTTCAATATCTTGAAAATTATAATCAATGATTCTATCGACAAATACCGCACCTCCACCGACCGCCCGGGCCCGACGCACAATTTGCCGTCACAAATCGCCAAAACTCCGAGACTTTCCATTCGATACGCAAGAAACAATCGCAAACGATATAAACTGATCATGCCCGAGACTAACTTTTATCACCTCTTTTGAAAAATACTCGTTTCCCTAGGCCTTGGCTAGTTTCTTATAATTTTTTACTATGTGACAAAACCTCGCAAATTTACGTCATGATTTTCGCTCAAGGCGAAATTAGCGTTGTTTCCATTGTTTTTTAAATTTCTCAGATGATTTTTCTTTTTCGGAGAATAGTCGTTTATTCCTTCTTCGTGTTTTTCTCAGGATTCTTTCTCCTCTCAAGTATTGTAAATTCATTTTAGTCTTGGTCGTACTTTCTGGCGTTTCTGCTTTATCACTCGACGCTTGGACTCTTTCCTGGTCCTTTTTTTTCTGCATGTCGTTCATACCTTTTCCTCCATTCACCTCTTTGAGATTATTGGTCTCTCCTATTTTGAATGGATATAGTTTTAATTTTACCTTCTGCTCTCTTTCTTCTCGACCGTATTCTTTTTCTCGCAGTTTCTGAACAGCATATTGTTCTGGATCCGATCTGATTTTTCGTCTATAAGTCAATTCCACAATTTATTTCTTAGCAGGGAAAAACCAGAGATTACTAAGCCTAAAGAGATATGGCATAACGATTCAAAAGTGTTATTCGACTCCTACGAAGTATGCAATGTGGCGTACGCTGGTGACCGTAAACATTGTTACTACTGTTGTTGTTTGAATGAGATTTGACAGTAACGCCACTAACTAAATTAAGAAGATTAATAAAGTGTTTGGGAAGTTTAATGAGCTCTGAGTATATTTTGTACGTGAATCTGAAAATCTAAGTCACTTTAATCATCCCATCGGCCATTGAATGACAAACATTTAGATGCTGAAGAGAATCTAACCTCATTTCCAACAACATGAGTAACAACAATGTTTACGGTCACCAGCGTACTGCGCGTTGTATCACGGCCATTCTGCAGGCGTTTTTTACGGAGCCCGGCCAACGGTTTTTTAACACGGCGGAGATAGGAAGTGCCATATCTCTTAGGCTTAGTAATCTCTGGGCAAAACTTTAGTTTAGGAGAGCTCTCACAAAATTTTTAAGTTAAGACAATATCGTGTATTTAACAGATTTTTGAAAATAACGTACCCCTTGTATCATACGTCTCTGATAATTCTTGATACCATGGACTTTATTGAGTTCTGATTTTCCGAGTTGGACGTGAAAAAAAAAAAGAAAATTGGAAACTCATACTGTATACGTTATAACCCCGACTCACAGTGTGAGAAATGGGGGGTCTACTGCGACAAAAGTCTTTGCCAACCGAATTTTCATCTGGTTTCAGGGGATTTGGGGTTTTTTGGGTCGCTGATCACGAATATGAAGTCAGTTTTTCGATATTTTTACTGTGTTGCCAAATTGCACACTATTAATCTCGTTTTTTTCTATTTAACGGAATATAAAGTTACTTTATTGTTTATTAAAGAAACGTGGGGGGGGGGGGGTTTCAGGTCGCTCATTACGAATATGAAGTTAGATTTTCGATATGTTTACAGTGTTGCCAAATTGCACCCTATTAAGCACGTTTATTCTATTTAACTGAATATAAAATTACCTTATTGTTTATTAAAGAAACGTGCGTAAGGGGGTTTTTCAGGTGTCTAGTTACGAATATGAAGTCAGTTTTTCGATGATTTTTACATTGTTGCCAAATTGTGCATCATTATATCTACACGTTTCTTCTATGCAACTGAATATAAAATGCCCTTATATTGTTTCATAAATCTACGGCCAAGGGCTTTTTTAGGTCGCAGATTACGAACGTGAAATAAGTTAATCAATACTTTTTTACAGTGCTGTTATTTTGATCATACTTCATCGTAAAATATTTGCTAGCTGCTACTTACACAGAGATTAAATAAATACTTTATACGGTTGAATACTGGCAAGTGATAGTCTTATTAGTGATTAATAGTTATAATTAGATTAATCGACGTTTATGATTCATAAATGATCGCTTACTTTTTTTATTTTACTTCGTTTATTAATTATTAATTTATTTTATTTTCATATTTTATTAGTCACTTATTTTATTTTAATCGTCAAAAATTAGTTCCCTACAGTTCAATCTGACAACGCTGTATACAGTTCATTATATCCCATTGGAAAGGTCGAACGTGATAGTTGAGATGGCTTAGTTTCCATTAATGGTCTTATGGGCTCAAAAGAACGAAGTGCGGCGTGTTTGGATGTAACGTGATGCGCTTCAAAAAATGAAGAATTAAAAACTATTTATAAAAAAGTTCCAAAACTCTGCCCCATGTGGGATTTGAACCCGCACTGTTCGTCACGAGCGCCCAGTACGTTGACCACTAGAGCAGTGGACTCTATCAGATACCTGCTAGCAGATCCAAGTAATAAGCAGTAATAAGTATCAGAGTGCGAGAGCGGAAACGAGCGAGTGAGAGGCACTCGAGTAAGCGTGGCGAAGTCACTAATAACAGCAAAACTACGTCTTTTCAAACTTAAATATTTCAAAAAGTCGCAAAAAGTCGCAGGATCCAATTAAAGGGTTTTTTTCTCCAGAAAATGGGCTTTCTCATGGTGTTAAGCTCGTTTTGGCGTTCTCTGGTCTTCACCTTTTTTTGGTCCAATGAAAATCATGAAATTGACGAATTTCGACTGTTCGTTATACGTTACGTTAAGCTAAAAAAAACATACAAAATATTGCTCAAATAAAGTTTTCTATACATGTAAAATGATCTACGTTCCTTCTTCTTTCGAGTCCATCCTTTGTTTGATAGAAAAACTGGCTCCTAATGGTTCTAAAATGCGATGAAAGAAACGTCACCGGTACATGGTTTCAACAATCAAAACAAACATCTGAAAAACGGTCGCATTCAACCTCACTATACTTACGTAATACCATGATAATAGTTACTACAGGCATATTTCTGTGATCAGCATACTATCAGGAACAAATTTAGCCCATTAAACATTCGTTTTGACGATATGACTTTTGTCGCACCATTCTCACACTGTGCGACTTGAGGAAAAACGACAACAGCGACTTAAAGAATCAGGATTTTCAATTTGTACTAATGTAATTTTTGCTGGTTTTCATGCAAGAAATAACAATTCATTCATATTTAGCAAAATTTAGCAAGCGATTTATTCTGTCAAACCTCTTTAGATCCGGCTTCCCTGCACGCAACCCGGTTGACGTCACGTCGAACATAAATCACTGCGTGGCACCGGCCAACAACCAAGGTGCGGTGGATGTGGGGAAAGATGCCAACGTGTCCTACGCCACCCGCCTTCTCTTAACTCTTCCCCCCTGAGATAGTGTTGCCGTTGTGTAGAATTTACTCCAATTTTTCCTATTTAAATCAAAGTAAAACGTTTGAAATCTATGCTAGCTCTGGCAACCCTATTGTAAGGAGTGGTGCATGAAGAGCTGATCCAAATGCTTTGACGACTGGCACCATAACCACACTAGAGACACGCAAAACTGCCAATTTTCTTTTATACAGCATTTGGATTTGAATTTTGAGGATTACCGCTGCACTGTGGTCTGATTTGCTGACTGTAGTTCTAAATCTTTGTTTAATTTCGTTTACCTTCTTCTTCACTATCGCTAATTGAAACCACGGCGGTAGCAGACGATTCATCAGAGTCTGAGATCGTCTAATGCTAAATATGGCCGAAAATCAGAAAGCCAATGGGGTTGTTGCACTTTTTTGCTATAAGCGCTTTAATAGTCGGTTCTGGTGTAAAAACCTCCAAAAATATCGATGATCGCATTAAAAACTTCCGAAATCCACTCCTAAACTCAATAAACGCTTTTATTTGCGCGAGCGTAATGGTGGCTGAGAGCAGAAATAATGGGAGATTCCCATCTAACAATACTGTTACTCCATCAAGAAGTGACCAATAAGAGACGACCTTTATGTGACACCAGTGTCATTGGGTGTCGCAGTATCATTCATCGAATGTGGATCATTACTCTGTGAATCATCCTTGCCAGCATAGAGAGAGTGACGGAATTAAGGTAGGAATCTCCCATTATTACTGCCTTCAGCCACCATTACGCTCGCGCAAATAAAAGCGTTTATTGAGTTTAGGAGTGGATGTCGGAAGTTTTTAGAGCTACCATCGTTATATTCTGACGTTTTTACACCAGTGGGCTGACCATTTACTTCATCGTTAAACCGATCGTTAAGACAGTGTGTGAGTGATTCTATTGGTCGAATATTGTAAAACTTAACCGTTGCTATGGTAACCATCGTTGTAGTGTCCGTTTTTTAAAGGTTACTCATGAATAGCCTCTATAAAACGAGACTCTTAACGATGGTTACTATAGCAACGAGCAAGATTTACAATTTTCGACCAATAGCATCACTCATAGACAGTCATAACGATCGGTTTAACGATGAAGTAAATGGTCGGCCCGCCGAATCGACTGTTGAATTGCTTATAGCAAAAGTGTGCAACAGCCCTATTGCTTATCAATTTATCATTTTTAAAAATTTCAAGACCAAATCTAATCACAGAAAACACTCTTAACAAGTCAATGAGTCTGTTGCATACTTTTGCTACAACAAAATAGAACCTAGATTCTTATGTATAATTCGGCGTTAATAACGATGCGCACATTAAAGACGTTCAAAATCCTTTCATTAATTCAAGAAAACACTTCAATTTCAAACAGCCCGCGCTACACTAGACACTATTTGCACCGGTATACTATTACATAGACGGAACCACCGTGCATAAGTAAACAACATCGTAACTACAAAATGATGGAATTTCTTTTTTAATACGTGAAATATAAGGTGCATTTGCTGTCTGGTCTTTTCGGTTTATCAAATATTACAAAATAATATAAGAAATGCACGCATCTAACCGAACCATTCCAATGTTTGTAAGTTCTGTTCGTGTTTACGTAAACGAGATGGTTCCATCTATGTAGTTATAAGTCGGTGACATAGTGTCTAGTGTAGCGCGGGTTGTTTGAAATGGAAGGTATTTTCTGAGTTAATTAGTGGATTTTGAAAGTTTATAATGTGCGCATCGTCATTTTCGCAGAATTTTACGTTATAAACAATAAGTTATATTAATGTAGCAAAAGTACGCAACAGACCCATTAAACCTGAAATGTCTCTGGGAAGGATGATTGTCACAATGTGGCAACCTGGTTTAAAGTATCTAATGTGAGAGGAATTTCGCTATGAGGTCTTACACTGCGGCGTAACGCGACGTCGAGTCGCCTTCGCTTCGGTCCATGCACGACCCAACGAGTGATATAGCGGAAGCGGGGGGTCGAAATCGTGACCGCAGTTGCAAGATAGGCCAGAATCTCAAATTTCCCATTTACAGTCATTAGAAAATCCGGCGGTTCGTAGGCTCACGCTGGCAACGTCAACGTGACTTTGTCCATCTAGAGATGCGCTTTCAGCCCGTTGCACCTTCATTGAACGTTGAAGCCGCGCCATGAACTCACGCTACTCACGGCTCCTTTGGCCGTCTTCATTAATCTTGATTAGGAGACCGAGATTGACCGGGACAGGAAGAGGGGGGTCGAGGTTTTCGCACCGTTGCCAGATTTATCTACTTTTTTTCTGCATGAACCAGTTGCACCATCAACAGATTCCTATCTGTTTCAGCAAAAGATCCAAGGAAGTAAAACAGGTGACTTCATACTTTAGGTTCGGATGATCAGACTGAGAGGTTATATATATAAAATTGATGTATGAAGTCTATATAAAACAAAGATTTGTATTTAAGACGCTCTTCGTTAGTAAGAAGAAAAGAGTGACGACTAATTTCTTCTTTATAAAGAATGGTCTTAGTCTATAAGCAAAATTTCATGACCAATGGTCACCTGTCCCTTCTTTCGTGATCAGAGTTCCGAAACCACGGTCACCTACGGGAGCCAATCAAAATCAAGGCGATTCAAAATTCAGATGTTCCCTCCGGTCATCTCAAAGATTACTTATACTCCAGATACGGCACTAGCTATCTTGCCAATGTTAAATTTTGTTGAGCGCCTTCATTTCTAAAACCGAGCTAAAACACATACACTGGCCCACGGTTTGTTTACGTTTCGGCAAGTGAGAGACGTGCGGGCGGGGTGGGGGTCGTGGGCCAGCCGACTGGCCCCACCCCGCCCGCGCGTTTCTCGCTCGCCGAAACGTAAACAAACCGCGGGCCAGTGTATGTGGTTTAGGAATGTAAGCGCTCAACAAGATTTCAGCTAGTGCCATATCTGGAGTATAAGTAATCTTTGGATCACCTACTCGTCCGGTCACGTTTCACGTAACCCACCTCGGGAGGTAACTGGCAGGTCTCGAAATTCGGAACCAAGCGGGTTCCCGGTCATCTTTTGATACGGTACCGTACATGACCGTACTTTGCTTGGCTCCGCCCACTTTTAAGTGACCGGAATAATAAAATGTCGGTCACCTACCGATTTTCGAAACCTGGTCACGTTAAACCTGACCTGGTCACGAAATAAAATTTGCTTTATTGCTTGCCTCTGGTTTCTTTAACGGTTAAACTTACGTCTCTCATTATTTAAAAGGTAATACTTTTCAATTAATCTCCCGTTTTGTTTTTTGTACTATTTACTCGTATCCATCAAAACTCTCTGTCTATGAGCAAACGCCAAAACTTCCTCTAGTGGCTGTTGGGCTCTTCACTAAAAAAAAAAAAAAAAAAGAAGGAGATAATAGTTAGTTCCGACTTCGAAGTGCTCAGATTGAGTTAACCTGAGTAATATTTCTTTCCGGCTCGGAAGTAACGCAGTGGCAGTTTCTGCAATTTGGCAAGAATGGTTTTCCTCCATTTGATCTATGTTCAATAATCGAATGCTGCTGCATTGTCGATAGATTGTTTTATACGGAAGCAAATGAAGGAAAAACATTGTTACCAAATTGCACGACCCAACACTGACGTAACGTTCGTTGACTATTTGCCTCTACTGAGGGTTCTTTTAATACATCATTTTGAACCATATGCATTATGCATGCTTCAGAATAATGTCGCAAAGGTCTAAGGAATATTTTTTGGACAATATTTCTTTGTCTATCTAAATTATTCTTAATACTTATGTTGAGGTTTCACTGCAATTCTAAGAGGAATGTCTAACAACTGACTTGCAGTTTTTCTATTAAATGTTTGCGCAGTTGCGCAATCGCTGAAATCGTCAACGCAGAACAAAAGGTGAGATCCTGGTGATTTTTCAGTTTCAACAAATTCATGACAAGTTTTTCTGAGACATTCTACCCGACCATTTTCAAAGTATTCAGTAACATCTCCTTGAAATACACCGAAGCTATGAATAACAAAACACTTTCAAAAGAAAGCCTATGATGGCGGTCAAACGGGCGAATCAACCCTGCCTGCATGCACCATTTGGTGCTCGTAGTGCATGCATGCAGGGTTGATTCGACCGTTCGACCGCCATCTTAGGCTTTCCTTGAAACGTCTTTTGAGAGCGTATGAGTTGCAGGGCTGCCGTTTTGCGTATAATCAATGCTATTTTTCTATTCACCGATGATTCCATCGGTTGAGAAAAGATTACCCACTTCAGTTCAGTGTATGGCTGTAATGAACTAAAATACTTGCATCTGTAATCTTTTGTCAATCGGTTGAGTCGTCGTTGATTTCAAAAACTTGCGGATATTTTAATTGAGTAACGGAGCTTCCACCGATTGAGGAAAGATTACAGATCAGAGTATTTTCGTGCATTACAGTCATACACAGAGCTGAACTGTGTAATCTTTTCTCAACCGGTGGAATCATCGGTGAATAGAGAAATAGCATTGATTATACGCAAAACGGCAGCTCTCATGAGTTGATTATGAGACTTTTTGATGCTCTCAATGTGATATTTACGCGATTTTACGCAAGATTCTACCCTTCAAGTCTTCAGCAGACCAATTATCGCTCCTTCGTAGATTTCTGGACCCTTAAACTCATTGATTAGATTCCCGGCAAAATTGATCGATTTTTCAAACGATTTTGAACTCGTGGATAACTTTTCAAACGCTGAATGATGATAATAACTCACTTTAATTGTCTTAAAAATAAAAAAATATAAATAATCCAATAGAAGTCTCAGTGTCAATATGGGATGAATTTCTTTCATTTCCACATGAGTGACTGTTTACTTTAAGTGGTTAATTTATGTTCGAGGAAAATAATCTTCTCCTTTTAGGGTGTTAGGTGTTGCATTTCTTTCTTATTTTGATTTATCAACATCACACTGCTTACGATTTCCTTCGCATCTCACATCTCTTAAAATAATTACTTTTGGTTGATTCTGAATGTTGATTCTGTATATATCGTCACCACTGGCGTACGCAGGAATTAGTCTCTCTCGCTCTTTTCCCGTTTGAGAGTATATATGTACTAGAAAAGGAAAGAGATGGGGGCTGAAAACACTATCGAGCCCCTGTTTCTGTCCTTTTCTTACACACGTGTTCAAATGGGGAAAGAGAGAGAAAGACCAATTCCTGTGTACGCTACTGATGACCACCATCGTATCCTACTAAATGCTCATCCAACCGTGAGAGGGACTATATAGCAATAGACAAAGTAACGTATCTCAGAAAGCGTACTCCTTTCGTCTCGATTTCGATTACAATTTTATGTGCGTTCTCAACAGACGACGTCATGGCGCGAAAGTTTGGTCAGCCTCCACTCCACCGTTGTAAGTACTTGCATCATTGCATTAATTAACAACCTTTTCGCAATATCTGAAAGCGCTCGACGGAAACCAAACAATCTGCTTTACTGGATGTGCCGGGATTGACGATCCTGCGTTGCCTTTTGTTGGAGATCGGTTCCAGTATTCCCATTCAAACCAACGTAAAATCGTTTGCTCTAACTTCAGATCTGACATCACTGGACGCGAAAAGATGAGTCGTGGCGAGACAGGGAAACGATGCCATAAACGAAACGAGAACAGCCCTTTAACTAGTTTTATGAGATTGAAAGGGCGATGGGCGCTGTATTCCAGGAAGGTGGGAAAGGGGTTGCAGCGGATCCCATCAAACAGCCGCGGCAATGTTGTCAAATATACAATGGGGCTGTTGCACACTTCTGCTACAGGCGATTTAAGGGTCGATTTAGAAGTTAAAAGCTCAAAAGATTACGATAGTAGCGCTAATTATCTTACGAAATCGACTCCTAAACTCATATAAAGGTTTAAACGTGTACGATCGTAAAGGCGATGTTGGACTCTAGTAATGGGAGATTCCCATCATATTTTCGTCACTCTTTCAATGCTTAGAAGGAAAATTCACATAGTAAAGCTAGTCACCAGAAAACTGATTAACAGCCGATCAATTGTACCGTGACCAATAAGCGTAGCCAGAGTGTCAAAAGTTATGGAAATTTTGAAAAGTGTTTACCTCTCTCACTCTAATGAAATTAGAAAAATTGAGAAAGTATTGCAATGGCGCAGAGATTTTTGATGCATTTACTTTCGATACTTGGCCCGCTGCTACTAAGTCAATCATGATAATTATAAAATAATTGGCTCTTATCATGCCTAATACTATCCTAAAGAACATCCATCCATGATATTTCAATATTTCTTAACCATTCATGGTAGGGAGGAGTAAATGCACACAATTTCTTTGGCGTCTGTCTGTCTGTTTGTCTGTCTGTAGTCATGAACGTGAAACCCAGCGTAACTTTTGAACTATTGATCCATATGCATCCGAATTTTGCAAAGATGTTGCTTTGAACATTCCCCAGAGGGACTTTTTTTGTTTTTTTAAAATTTTCATTTTTAGGTTAGTTATGGATGAAAAATGGTTTCCATTAAAATCAATGGGGAAAGGGTCAAAAAAGAGAAATAATCAAATATTTCAATATCGGATCTTTGGATTTGGAAGAAAATTTGTAAAACCATTCTACAACCAGCCCACAGTAAAATTAACCCCTCACAGCTTAGCAAAATAACCCTTCAGACCGTTTAAAAAATCAATTTAGGGCGTGGGGGTCTCCCCCAGAATACTAAAGGGGGTCTGGGGGTCTCCCCCAGAATACTAAAGAAGGGTCTGGGGGTTTCCCCCAGAATTCTTAAGAGGGGTCTGGGGGTCCCCCCAGATAAAAATGGAGGGAGAAAGTGTCCGTAGGGTGTTTCCTACAGTTTTTTTTTTTGGCTTGTTCGTATTTAAAATTCAACTTAGAAATTTACTCACCGTAAGTTGAATTTCCCTAGTTGATTCACGTAATTCGTGGCTAGGAATGACGCTTTTCAGTTAGTAGCGACCATATGAGGCCACTATGCTACCACACCTGTCTTTTGGCTTTAAAAAAAAGTGGAAGGGGGCTTTAGTATTGGTGTGGCTTCAGACCCCCCCCCCCTCCGTTCAAAGCCCCATACACTCAACGTCCATTCTGTGACACCTGGTGATGCCGATACCAAAAGGAAAGTTGTCTCTTATTGGTCGTTTTGGGAATCTCCCGTCATTAGTGCCCAACACTGTCAATACGATCGCGTATCTGAAAGCATTTTATGGGGGTTTTGTAGGTTTTTAGTGTTTTAGTGCTTTTTAGTATTTTAGAGGTACATATTTAAATCTGAATAACTCCTTAAATTGCCCACAGCGAAAGTCTGCATAGCCCCATTTTGATTGAATCTTCTACAACGGAACATAACCATCTACTGTTTCATTTCGGTCGTCCTGATCACTCTGGTTTTCATAATCCACAAAAATTGAGTAGAAGATTATCTGTCTATGGAGGAAAATACGACAAAGGATGAATCTTGGTTATGAGCCGTCAATTTAAACAAAACAGAAAATCAAGTAGCTTTAAATGCTCAGTGATTTCCATGATGAAATAAAATATGGAGTCACTTCAACGGAAAAGCCACTGTTTCAAGATGTATCCAGTCATAGGTCGTAAGGGTCTTGTTACGCTGTTTTCATTTCTGGACACTATTTATGGCTACTGTTGACAACAGCGCATCCAGGTATCTTATTACTGCAAGGATAAATACGATAACACGGCCGTCATTCCTGGGCCGAAATGGTTTCAAGACTCTAATCAATATTTTCCCCGGACTTCATTTCTAGGTCGAAGGGATCTCCAGAGGCGATCTCTGGAGATCTCATTCAGTAGTAATTTTGCAGTTTGAAATTGAAGAGTACTGAATGTACTAGCAACCACAAAAGTTTTGACAGCCATGAATCCATGCGGAGCGCAGAAAGTTGCTTTGATTACACAAAGATTTGCCACATAACTCGAAAATTCATAACTGTCAAAACTTTGGCGTTCGATCGTACAATCGTCCCTCGCCAACCGCGGGGGCTAGGTTCTCCAAGAACCACGCGGTTTGCGAGACCATTGATGGCAAAGGGAATTAGGCACTAGCGGATCCAGGAAATTGTTCTTCTCTCTTTCTGGCCATTTGAATGCTTGTGTTAGATAATATCGAGGGGTCGAATATCACGTGACCGTCTCTAATCTGTCCTTTTCTAACACACGCATTCTAAGGGGTGAATAGAGAGAAGGACTGATGCTTCGTATCGTAGGTTCATTGACACCAGTGCTGCAGTAGCGGCCCGTGAGATTTGGCAATCATGCATTTTTCCCACTTAAACTTAGGTAAAAAATCGATTCAAGCGGAGGCTGGCAGCCTCCTCGAGTTTCGATTGTTTTCCATGTATTTAAATGGGATAAAAACACTGTTGCCAAATCGCACGAGCCGCCACTGCAGTGCTGCCGTTCGTGTACATTAAATTGCATTTTTTCAATTCACAGACGGTTCTCCCGGTTGAGAAAAGATTACACAGTTCACTTCCTGGCCGTAATGCACGGAGATACTCGCATCTGTAATATTTTCTCAATCGATGGAATCGCCGTTAATTTATTAAAATATCAGCAAGTTTTTAAAGTCACCTACGACTCCACCGGTTGAGGAAAGATTACAGATGCAAGTATTTGCGTGCATTACAGTCATATACACTGAACTGAACTGTGTAATATTTTCTCAGCCGGTACGGAATCATCGGTGAATTCAAAAATGTCATTAAATGTACACGGAACTGCAGCTATATCTTCACGCATTCTTTTTTGAGACTTACATATCCGACGGATAATTTAATCGAAAACGTAAGTAAAGAACGAATTCTTCGCAAAAAAGTAACTGATCGTCCCGCAAGTGGCCAAAGTCGAAAACACGTATCTCACTTCCACAAATTAAAATACTGCTTGTCCAGTGTTAAAATCGCGTGAGAAATTCCACTAACCTCAAGGTAGCGCCAAGCTGCAGACCTGTCATTTCAGGAAGAGAAAAAATGTAGTTTTTGACTAGACCATCACTATCTTTGTATGAACTATATACCATGCTGTTTGCTGATTGGCTGGGATTCTTGCTGAGCGTTATCACTCCAACCGATTGTTGAGAAGAAACGAACAAAAGCAGCTCTTGAAATGGAACGATGACGTGCACCGTGGCAAGAGGAATAGGAGGGAGAGAGAAAAAAGAAGGGAGAGTGAAAAAAGAGGGGAGAGAGGAGATGAAGGAAAGAGAGGAAAGACACAAGAGATCCGAGATAGAGAGAGATAGAGAGAGAGAGAGAGAGAGAGAGAGAGAGAGAGAGAGAGAGAGAGAGAGAGAGAGAGAGAGAGAGAGAGAGAGAGAGAGAGAGAGAGAGAGAGAGAGAGAGAGAGAGAGAGAGAGAGAGAGAGAAGGAGGAAAGAGACGAGAGAGATGAGAGAGAGGAAAGAGATGAGAGAGGAATGAGAAGAGTGAGAAGAGAGAGAGGAAAGGGAGGAGAGGGAGGAAAGAGATGAGAGTGATGAAAGAGAGGAGAGTGAGAAGAGAGAAGAGAGAGAAGAAAGAGAGGAGAACGAAGAAAGAGCGGAGAGTGAGGGGAATAGGAAGAGAGAAGGGAGGGTAAAAACCTTTAATCACGCGTACCTTCATTGTCCTCCAGTTGAGCCATACGTTGACTGATCGATCTCCGAATTTCGTTGGTATTTCCTTCGGTATCCGTGTAGAATCGGTAATCATCAACATCTTTTTTGAGAGACGGACGCGCTTAGCTCCAAACCTGACCTTTTATTCAATGAAAGTGCATACAGCGATGTCCTGAGTTCTAAGCTTGTCAAAGTCTCTGTGACAATGGATGCCATTGTTCGTTGGTGTCGTCGGCTGCTTCAGTCCAACGCTTATGCGGGATGACGCGCCTCGCCGCTTTGACCATTGTTCAGTCGATTTATCCGCAAACGCAAAGGTGGCGTAAAAATTCCTTTGAAAAAAAATGAAGGGAGGGGAATTGATTCCTCGCGTTTTTTGTTTTGGTTTACCCATCACCCCTCCCCTTCTCTTGAGACCATCACATTACTTGGTGCATTGTATTTAGTTCATAGTTTCGTATATTTATTTTCCATCGTTGAAAATTTTTAATGCAAAATTCTTGTAGTTGTGCCATGGAACGCAGTTTTATGCATTTTAGAGTTTGCCGTTGCAATGAAAGCATGGTGGTTGCTAACTTGTGCCACAGATGAAAACGTAAAAGTCAACGACAAAAATGTCGATGTATAATAATTTTCTATGTACTTACATTCATTAACTGAATGAAAGCTTTTTAAAATGCGAATCTTGCCGCGAAATCTTTCGGTGGCTTGCGTGGCTGGAAAGTTTCATTCTTTTGGACTAACTTAATTTTTGGAAATATGATGCGTCCGCGCGTCTAACATGTGTTGCACGGTAGTACTTAGCTACAGTATCTAGCATATTGGGGCTCGGGAGAGTAAATAGAAGACAGAGAACTATGGTATTTAATGAAGAAGGGGATTGCAAGAAAAGAGAATACTTGAAAGAGAGGGGGGCACATGGAAAATCATACAAGTGCATTAAAAGCATGGCGAAAGCATCAAATGACAATAGAAGTGTTAGAAACAAGAGTCTGATGCAAGCTTACCTTTAAAAGTTAGAAGATGTTGTAAAATAGTTTACATGCTGAATTCCGAATCACGTTGCCTGAAAAGGCGGGGGTTAGGGAATGGTATTTACAAGGTCATGTTCAAAGGGAAATCATAAATCGGAGGGAACATTCGAATGCAAGTAAAATCAATGAGAAAAAAAGGGTTAAGAATGTAGGGGAGAATGAAGGAAGGGTTCAACGATACCAATCCGGAATATGGCTAAATAATCCTATAAATGATATCCTAACTCACTTTTGCTTAACACACGAGAGAAATAAGAAGGAAGAAACTTTTATTTTTACTTACGCGTACCATGTTTAAGCTCGGGAGAGAAGTAGAGGACCACCTAACTATGGGAATCAGCAGGCCGATCATTTACTTCATCGTTAAACCGATCGTTAAAACTGTCTACGAGTAATACTATTGGTCGAAAATTTTAAAACTTGGCTGTTGCCGTGGTAACCATCGTTAAGAGTCTCGTTTTATAAAGGCTATTCATGAGTAACCTTTAAACAAACGGACACTAAAACGGTGGTTACCATAGGAACGGCTCAGTTTTACAATATTCGACCAATAGAATCACTCTTACACAGTCTTAACGATCGGTTCAACGATGAAGTAAATGATCGGCCCGCAAGAGGGGGCGAAATAAAGGGTAACAAGTGAGGGGGCACACGGCAATCCCTACACACAAGTTCAACACGCAAAAAAGCAACGGAAATGAAAATAAAAGTGTCCGAGCGAAAGAAAAGGCAAAGCAACTAAGTCATGATCAAGCTTACCTGAAGAATATAATAGGGGATTGATTTGTAGTTCACATGCTGATAACCTACTCACATGCCTGAAAAGAGCGGGGGGACTGGATTATAGGGAAATATACATTAACTTTAAAAGAAAAGCGGGGGAGGAATATTCGAATGCATGATAGAAAAAGGGGGAAAAAATAAGCAAAAGCAAATGAATTCAAAATACTTTGAATCCTGGTACGAAGACAGGATGCGTAAAAAGAGTCAACACGCTAGTTATAAGCACACGTGAACTAGAACGTTGACGAGAGAGTGAGGCACTCGTTTTTCGGGCAAAGGACAATAGACCTGTTTAGTGCTGATGTCACGATCAAAATTGGTTCCAAACAAATGCTTTATCTCGCTCACTCTCGTGGATTTACTCGTAAGAAATCAGATCCAAATTTTCGAAAGCAAATTCATGCTAGTTCACCTCCAGTTTTCTCAAATGTTATTGCACCATTAGATTCCACGTACCTTAAAGTATCTTTTCACTCTAACGCAATTCCTAAAAGATCACAAACGAATTTACAATCACAGTTGTACCGAAAGATGTTTTATGTTTCGTCCTTGTCTTACTCACGGTCTCTTATGGGAGTATCACCGCCATGACACTCAATCATCCTAACCTCTCTTCGTGTCGAAGCTTGCTCGAGGTATAACACATGGTGTGATGGTGCCGATTAGCCTATATCCTAGAATTTTGTGCCCACAAGAAACTGTGAGTGGAACAAGGACGAAACATAGGACTTTCTTCGGTAGAACTGTGATTGTAAATTAATGCGTGATGTTTCGAAAATGTTAATGCAGCGCGTTTGTATTTTAGGGTACGTGGAATCCGATGGTGAAATAAAATTTGAGAGAACTTGTTGTTTACTAGCACAAATTTGCATTTGAAAATGTGGATCCTGTTTTTTATGGGAAAACCCACAAGAGCGAGTGAGATGGAGCATTTGTTTGGAACAATTTTTTTTCGTGACGTCACACTAAACAGGTCTATCAGTCTCGATGCAAACGGGTGCATGGCGAGGGATAGAGAAGGGAGAGGGGCTGTCTGGCGAAAGATCGCGAAGATGTTTCAATCGCGGGACATGTTTGACAGCGTTGTCAAGCAGTTTTTTTTTTCTCTCTCTCTCTCTCTCTCTCTCTCTCTCTCTCTCTCTCTCTCTCTCTCTCTCTCTCTCTCTCTCTCTCTTTCTCTCTCTCTCGGACTGGTGCGAAATCATGTTTTCTGCAATTGTTTAGAAACGACCAACTTTGCTCAGGGTTGCGATAACAATGCCCTGCAGCTGACAGCACGCACATTGGATCAAGAAATGTATTTTTCCGGACTTGGAAAGTTGTTGTTTTTGCTTTACAAGTATTTCAGTGTCGATATTTGTTTGTGAAAACCATGTTTTATGACTCAATGTAAACTCTTCCATGAATGATTTCACCCATTTGCAGGTTATCTTCCTATGATATGTCCATTATCTTTATTTTTATTCGTAAAATAATGTCCGAGATATCTTGTGTTTCGAACCAATGTGGCATGACTCTGCTATTTGAAAGCTTCTTTCGTGTTTAGTTAAGTTAAAAGAGTGGATTTTAAAGCTTCTCAGGGCTCTAATCGTTCTGTTAGTTTATTTTACAAGCGAATCCTTGTCCCAGTTGTTCGTAAAAAAAAAAAAAAAAAAAAAAAAAAAAAAAAAAAAAAAAAAGTTCGCAAGAGAGGCAGTTGAAAGAATGTTTTTTTTTGGAAGGGAAGGGGGGGGGATTAAAAAAGTGAGGTCTGTCTTGATCGATCAACTTTCTTAAAGAGGAGAACGAGGGGTAGGGGTTTTTATTTTTGAAATTTGGTCGCACTGGAAACTAGGGAGATCGGGTGAGTTAAAATGTGAGTGACAGGACGGTCTGGCGGAGGGGTAAGAGGTTGGGTCGCGCGCGGTGCAGCGCAGCCAAGATAAAGACAAGTCTGCGGAGGATAGATTAAAATTCTGAATGAGAACGAAACAAAAAAGTTGAAATCCATCTAAGAATGGGTCGATCCAGAGCCGTGGCCTAATTGCCAGACTGTGCGAAAATATGAGCTTGTCCTCGTGGCGCGAACGCGCCAAAACAATCTAAATGGCAACTGATGGTCCTCGTGAAGCCAATATTG
Organism: Trialeurodes vaporariorum; assembly: GCA_011764245.1. Lineage (NCBI taxonomy): Eukaryota > Metazoa > Arthropoda > Insecta > Hemiptera > Aleyrodidae > Trialeurodes > Trialeurodes vaporariorum. The sequence goes on from VMOF01000013.1 coordinate 32,935,997, forward strand.
CCAGATGTCCGGTTAAAAATCGAATTGTTTGCATTGGCTCAAATCAACAAGCCTTCTACGTTTGGATCATGCATTTACTTAGTCAGGGCATAAGAAATGGGCACATGGTTAGTGCAAAACGTAATTTCAAATTCAAAGAAAATGTAATGCAAACCTAAGAGAACTTACCCGAAAAGGGGAAACAAATTGAAGGAATACCATTTTCGTCCTAAGATCCATCGTTAGGATTAGATTTCCAGAAAATGAGTGGGTAAAAACATAGAGTAAATGACTAGAAAAAGGGTAGGAAACTTCCTCCGACAGGCTATGGCCAATAAATCAGAAAGTTTTAAGCTCCTAATTTCCAGCAAGTTCCATCCAAAAAAGTTCACAGATTTTCCGAGCAAAGTACTAACCACAGTAAAAAATGTGAAATAAACAAAACTTAACTCAACAGGGCAACACTCGAATTCTAACCAGTCATCGAGACACGGTGAGGTAAGTTTCCAAAACTAATCGATAGAGAGCGCTGCAGCAGCAGGCGCGCGCTAATTTAAAACAACGGATGGGGATCACTTTATGTGCCGATGGATAAAACGGCACAGTAATTTGAATTGCTGATTCTGATATTGTAAGTATAAAATAAGGGATCAAAAGAAAGGGGAGACTCATAAAAATCTGCGCATGTGCATGTATCGCATAAACTTAAAAAAAGTTTGACCTACGTGGAAAACTCCAAAAATCTGAATTAAGATTGACTCTTAGACGGAGCTGCGAGTGATAATTTTCTGTTAGGTTGTTAGTCCTTTCTGGCTGTCGGAAGACCGATAGTTTCATCATGCCAAATCCTATGAAAGAAGGTGCATATTCAAGTCAAAAATCGGATGCAATGACAAGGGGGGTCGAATAATAACAAAAATTCAGAACAGCAGGGAAGTCTCATTGTCAGTTAACGATGGATCTTATCACTCTGCGGCTCTCATTAGGATTCGGAACAGGATGGCTATTGGCCATTACCCTTCTATTTTAATGGAGGAGTTCACCTTGTCGTCCATCCCTTCTACCATAAATGAGCCGTTCAATCAAGATGACGAAATGGTAGTCGAGAATGCGAATCCAAAGCGGGCGAGAAGGTGTCAACACGAATTAAATGGTCAACCCTGGACTGCAGAAAAGTTTCAGTAGTGAATGGAGCTTGCCACTCTGCGGCTCTCTTAAGGATTTGGAATAGGATGGCTGACCCCCTTTGATTTAAATGGAGCAGATCATTTTGCCAACCATTCCGTCGACTATAAACGGTATCTCAACCGATATCTTAGCTACCGATTTCTCTGGAACAGTGACAATGGCGGTCAGTGTGTTCAGAAATGGGGCGGGGGCTTAAAAGCACGTGATTGCTTTCTCTTTTAACTTTCATCTTTGCTTTTCTATGTAAAAGAGGGGGTGCTTAAGGTGTTACGAACTCTGTTTTTCCTTTCTTTGGACCTTTACCCATAAAAGTTGGGGTTGTTTAGCCCCCTCCCCCCTCTTTGAACCGGTGACGCTGCTCTGGAAATCTGTCGGATTATCTGTCAGCGATTATATCAGCCTCCATTGCTGTTGAGGAACCGATCCAATTTTTGAAACAGGTGTTAGAAGAAGCTTCAGTGTTCCGTTTAGAAGCCACATTGCGTAAGCAACAGAATTGTTTCGGATCCCCAGGTACAGCATCTTTTTGATGCGTTTATTAATTACTTTGGGTTGAAGACGCCGTAGTATAGTGAAGACGTAAAAAGGCGAGAATGAGAAGGTTGGAAATTCACATGTTCGGGCAGGTGATCCGAATATTTTTCATAGAGTGGTTGACACACTCTATCTTATGGACCTCCCGACCATATGAGACGCGTTCAATTATTTCTTTGAATGTGCTGGAGCCTCCGTCCTCAATCAGGACTTTGTACCGAACTCCGTGAGTCCGTTCACTGTCGGAAAATCTGCCCGCGACCATATCAGTCTCCATTGTTGTTGAGGAACCGATCCAAATTTTTGAAGCAGGTGTAAAGAGAAGCTTCAGTCTTCCGTTTGGAAGCCAGCTGGCAAATGCAACGAGATTTGCCGCAAATCTCCTGGTAGAGGAGCTTTTTGGTGTGTTTACCAATTACTTTGGGTTGAGGACGCTCTGGTGGAGTGAACTGGAAAAAAGCGAGAGTGGGAAGGTTGGAAATGAATAGTCCAGATTTAGTTAGAGAACACAGAAGGTTATGCGACTATCCAGGGTAAATCAAACGCAGACAGAGTTGAAGTGAGAAAAAAAATACCTCTTTCATGACAGTTTTTATATTTTTATTGGTTTAGTTATACACATTTGAGACTTATGCCCACACAAAAAAAAAAAAAAAAAAAAAAAAAAAAACACGATAGAAATGAAGACATAAAAATTTGAGCTATTAAGTACTTACTGATAAGCTCTTCAACCTGTATTAAGTAGCTTCTAAGTTCATCCGCAAGCGTTACATCAACAAAGAGCACCTAACGAATTTTCTCCCTAGAAGACGCGAGGAAGAAGCCCGCAAACCAACGATCTACATCATCTATTTTCCTGTTGACGACGGCAAGATAATGAGGAATAGGAGGAATTCTCGCCCGAACTGAACGGTGAAATTTTTTTTTAGAAAGCTTGATGAGCTTTCTAAGAATACTCTTTAAACAGCCGCGTCGACTCGCTGAATCGTATCACTGGTAGCAGCATCTAGTAGGATCAGGTCATCATCATTATTGTAATGGATTCCTCGGGGCTGCTCCTGCAAGTGCTTCTTGATATTTTTCTGAAGCCAAGGATTCTGAGGAAGGTTGTAAACCACGGCGCGGCGCGGCGCGGTACCGGTAACAGCAAGCGAAATGCTGTCTTTGACAGAAAACTTTCTGTTTATTTGAGGGACGTAGCTGGCACCAAGGAAAATCACCATTTTACTAACTATTAAAAAGTTAAACTAGAATAAAAATTATAAAGAAACAGAGGTGAAGATTGATTCCGAAGAGAATAAAAAATAATTAACGATTAGAAAACAGAATGAGTGGAGTAAGTGCTTCTTGATACTTTTCTGAAGCCAAGGATTCTGAGAAAGGTTGCAAACCACGGCGCGCGGCGCGGCACCGGTAACAGCAAGCGAAATGCTGTCTTTGACAGAAAACTTTCTGTTCATTTGAGGGACCTAGCTGGCACCTAGCTTGGCAAACTACAATAATAATTATACGGAATTAGAAGTGAAGATTGAATCCGAAGAGAATATAAAATAATTACCGATCAGAAAACAGAATGAGTGAAGCACAACCAGAAAAGTTTTAGTCGTTAAATCAATCAATAGAAAGTATTTTCGAGGATGCAGAATTCATAATCAGAAAAAAGAAGCTTAAATCTATTGGTTTATTATTGCTATAACTGCCGTTCAAAAATGCGCTTTTGGGATGATTACGTTGACTCGAAGTATGTTTGAAACCAGAGGTCCCCAGATGGCAATCGATGCGATAAATCTCTGTCCTAAAATATTAAATTGACTGTTTTAAAGGCAGATTACAACTTTTATGACGTATCCAAAAAAACCATGGCAAAAAAACCAAAATCATAGCGTCCATTCTGTCACAATTTTGGATAGGACTTTTAACGCGTATCAGCGTATCAGCCTCTCTGTTGTTATGCGACGTTGAGTAAAGATTAGATCACTAGCTTGTTTAGTTTAGAAGTTATAGCGTTAGTCTCGGTACTTTTGAGACGCCCTATGTAAAAAATACTCTTGTTGCATTTCGTGAACGTCCTCAATTTTCATCGATAACATGAAATTGCTGCGCGTGAGGAAAAGCTGTATTCTTTTAAACGAGATATAGCCTTGTTCCGTTCCATGGTTGTTCCATGTTGGAAATCGAATCGAATTATTTTCGCTAATGCGATTGTTCCATTCGCGAGCGGCGGAGCGTGCAGAGAGTGCCGTTCCGTGTCCCGCCTCTCGGACTGATAGATCGTTAAGCCATCTCGCGCGCGTCATCGGCAAGGAACGTGGTAAGAATGCGGAACACGGGGGACTGGCCATCTTCTCCAGCTGTTCATCTTCCGGGCAGGGTTTAATTAAATTTCTACAAATTCAACCCCCAAAAACGCTGCCACATCTCACTCCAAAACGCAACATGCAGCTTCTCCAGGTATTTTCGCGTCTCAGCGGCCTGAAGGGAATTTTTTATCGATCTGCAGGAGGCTTTCTACTTGAGAGCGTGATTTGGCATCATTTGTGTTGACTGAGTCCGAATTTGTCCTTCGTTTTCCTCTGTTGTCTTTGGTAGCATCCGACTGTGAACTGTTTTCACAATTTAGAAGGGTAAAGCATCAAGAATCAAAGGACAATCCAGAAGTATGACGACTAAAGATTCCTGTCTTTTAACTCCGAATGGAACGAGGGTTTTGATTGGCTAACACATTATGTTCATAGTTTTCGTTTTTTTGTACGGATGCAGACTCAGTGAGTTTTTTTTCTTCCTTCCTCTCCTTTGCACCCCTTCCCTTACCCTCGCATGACCCCTCCCTTCCAAAGCAGCGGTTTGACATTTCAAAGAATGACGTAACATCTAATAGATATGTTGCAATTTTTTGTTACAGAATTGTGGAGGGTCCATTCTTTTGTAAAATCGCATGAAAATTACATTGAGAGCATAGAGAAGTCTCATGGTCCACTCAAAAACTCGATAGATGGGTTTAATAAAATACAAAGATGGTGGTCGGATAAGCGGTTCACCGTGTGGCAGTCCCCAGGGCCGCATTTACATTTTTGCTGCCGTGGGCCGAATAAACTTTGCCGCCCCATGGGGTGTTGGGGGAGAGACTTCTTCCAGAAAGAGGGGGGGGGTGGGAAACGGGGTGATGGATTTATTTAATATTCAGAAAACGAGACAAACTTTTAGAAGAGGATCGGACGAAAAAAAAAAGGTCTCTGATTTATTTTAGGTTAGTTAAAACAATTAAAGAAAATTAGATAAAATTAAAACAGAAAAAAACAGATGTTGCATGACTGCCAAGTTTCTTAGGACAATAACTTCAACACTTCCCCCTGTTCTTGGAAACTTGGCAGTACAAAGTTACTAAAAAAAAATAACGTACAGTAAAATTAAAATTATTTATGATTGCAACTTTTGTTTTTTATGATATCAGAAAGCAATGAACTTTTCAAGTTTCCAAGAACAGGGGGAAGTGTTGAAGTTATTGTCCTAAGAAACTTGGCAGTCATGCAACAGCTGTTTTTTCTGTTTTAATTTTATCTAATTCTCTTTAGTTGTTTTAACTAACCTAAAATATAACAGAGACCTTTGTTTTTATTTTTTATTTTTTTATTTTTTTTTTCACTTTTTTCTTTTTACTTAATCTAATACAAATTAATACAAATTTCATTCACTGAATTTCGCCTTTTTAGTCACTTGTTCATTCTCCTGTGATTCAGTAGTAATTTTTACAAGGACATGGAAGATTTGACTCCTCGCAAACAACAGCTGCTGCGGAGTCATTAGTGCCAGATCGAACTCTACCAGGTTCGCGACCATTCTGGCCCGCTGCAGGTGGGCTTGGTCGGTACTCAAGAAAACTGGTCCAAATCCATTTCTTTGATCGGTTTCCATATCCTTGACAAATTCTTCGGTGACAGTTTTTCCCTTTCCGGTATAAATGGTCGTGGTCCTTTTCCTTTTCCTAATTCGAAGATGCATTCTGACTAGTAAGTACTCAGCTGGCAGAAACGAGCCAACTTTTAGAGGAGGATCGAACGAAAAAAAAGGTCTCTGTTGCGTTTTAGGTTAGCTAAAACAATTAAAGAGAAATGGATAAAATTAAAACAGAAAAAACAGCTGTTGCATGACTGTCAAGTTTCCTAGGATTATAACTTCAACACGGGGGTCCTCCCCCAGAAAATTTTATAAAATACTTACTTTACATTTACCTGACTTGTTCCTTCGCTAGTCGAAACCAGCAATTTTCACTGAAATGGCCCTTTGTCTTACAAAAATCACATTGCTTAAAATCTTGAGTATACTTGTTTTTGAGGATATCAATAAACTTCTTGCACTTGTTTTTCATATGAACCTCGTTCACCGCACACAAAACAGATTCCTTGTGATAGTGACGTTTCTGCAACTAAAGCTGTTACATTTTTGCTTAATTCTTCTGTCTCCGCAGCCTTCATTCGTTCCTCCTCAATCATTAGGTTTTCTCATCGTGAATGACGGATTCCCATGCTGAGATAAAATGTTTGTATTTGTTAGGTAGTGGAAGCGTGCTGAGCCCATAACCTGATGGATTCATTTAATATTCAGAAAACGTGACAAACTTTTAGAAGAGGATCGGACGAAAAAAAAAAGGTTTCCGTTATATTTTAGGTTAGTTAAAACAATTTTATTAAAGAGAATTAGATACAATTAAAACAGAAAAAACAGCTGTTGCATGACTGCCAAGTTTCTTAGGACAAAAACTTCATCACGGGGGTCCTCCCCCGGAAAATTGTTGACAAAAAATCAAAAATTACCTTAGAGGAGCCGGATAGCAGCACCTTATCTCTGAGCTGACGGTGAACCACGCAACTCTCGGCGCGCCGCCATCGCCATCGCCACCCTGTGACTTGTGACTGTGCCTGCTCACAGTGCTTTGGTATTACTCAGCACGTTACTTGCACCGAGTAAAACGTCCTTGAGAGGTGGTGACAGAAAAAATAAAACAGAGAACAAAAAATCTCAAAAATTTGCCGCTTGACGCGGCCGCCTTCTTCGCCTAATGGGAAATACGGCCCTGGCAGTCCCCGTCTAAGCGCAGCTTTCTATACGTATAGAGTTTGGTGAATGTTCACTGAAAAAACAAAGTTTAAGTACAGCCGAAGCAGCTTTTTAAAATAGCTTTGCAGAGCAAAAGCTCTAGCTCTACCGTAGAAAGTTGCAGTTGTGCTGAAGCACTACTTTGGTACAGTAACATCCTATCTCCTTGCTTTTGCTCTACTGAAACAGTGCTTCGATACAATCGTAACTTGCTCCAGTAGAGCTAGAACTTTTGCGCTTCGAAGCTATTTTGAAAAAATGCTCCGGCTGTTCTCAAACTTTGTTTTTTCAGTGTTTATTAAAATAGTTTCCACTCAATTTTTTTCGGTTACGTGTGCGAATTTCGATAATCGCTGAAACACTTGTTCAATTATTTCAAGCGGTACACTTTTCCTGAGGATCGCCAAGTAAGAGGTATAGGGAGATATAAATTTTACAAACCCTTGTTTTGAAGGTATTTTCTCATTCAATTTTTTACATCTTTGACTTTTTGAGCTAAAATATTACGAAAATTTACTAACCTTTTTTGGCGTTTCTTGTCGATAAATTATCTATCTACAATGCACGTTTCTCACTTTCTTTATCGGTTTTACCCTTTAGTTTATCGAATGTAACGTTGCATTTTGGGTGAACTCTCTTGATTCTGTGACTATGTGATTCAAACCAATCTCAGCAGGTAGCCTTATTTGAGCCCCGTGGCCGTAATAAGGGCACTTGCTGACATTTGTTACATACCTCCATTTGATTGTATGCAAAACAATCATTTTTAAAGTGAAGTAGCGCTTCGCTAGCAATCGATTGTTGGACTTATATTTAAATGGAGCATAAAGTATTGTTGCCTAATAGCACGAGCCACCACTGTCTGTGAAAGGGGTTGACATGCAACACCCTTCCAGCACAATTTACTCGGTTCGGGCTATAAAATCTCGCTGAGAACTAAAAGCAAACGGTTCTACACACATTTGCTAAAGAAAATTTTACTGTAAATCCCACTCACAACTCCTCAATAAATCTTAATTTTTGGACAAAGTATACAGAAATTTTGCATCACAATGCAAGAATTTCTGCACGCTTGATGCAATTACATTTAGACTCAATTTCTCTTAGAATTACAGAAATAATCTGCACCTAACCTCAAATTAAAGATCCAGTAAAAACTAGTAAAATTGTGTAAGAATCGTAGAAGCTGGAGAGAAACTGATTCAAAATTTGGATTCCACGGCTCAAATTTCCCTTCATCCGCGAGTTTTATGCGAAACGCGGAGGTTCCAGGGTAATTCGTGAAACTGCGATGTCCTGATAAGATGGGGTATGTTAGCAAATGTTTGTAGTTCGTAAAAATCTGAGACCTTGCTCTAGTATCTCAATTTAGAGGAATTCCTTGCGGTGGCGTAGCGTGCTATTTGGCAACCTTGCAGTTCGTCCATTTAATCCCATGAGAAAGATCGAACTTTTGGGTGTTCGGTGGAACACCTTCGCATTCGACTTTTTACGCGGGTTCAAATAGACCAAATACAACGTTGCCAATTTGCACGCTACGCCACTGATTCCTTGGTAAACTGCTTTCAAGTCACAAATTCCCAAGGAAATTGAATGGAGCCCACGCAAAAACAAAGACTGAATTATACATTTTTCCTCGTGACGGATCATCGACGTCTCTGTCTCCGGTATTTTTCGCGAGTTTCTAGCGATATCGCTCTCATTGTTTCTCATTAAAGAAAATGAATAAACAGGCAATACGAACAAGTAAGAAAGTAGGTAATATAGCCCCGAACAATGGAATTTCGATATGGAAAAGCTTTTTCCCGGCCCAGGAGGCAGGGAGGCTTTCCATTCTCCTCTTTCCACAACCATAGCCCCCTCCCCCCTCTACACCCCCTTCTTTTGTGGCTTACGCGCTGTTTTCTCCCTTTCCGCCCTCCATTACCTCACCTCACCTTACTTCCACCCCCTCCCCTCCCTTCCAATTCCTTTTCTCCTACCTCAACGTTTTCCGGCGGAAAGAGAGCATTTGAATAGCTTTCTTCTCGCCCAATGGAACAATGGAGTGTTTTCCAGCGTGGTATTGTTCCTTGCGAGAACACCGTTGTCAGACGTTGCTAACGGGCTGTTTTTGAGTTATTACGTCAGAGGGATCTCTCAGCCAATCAGAGGCCGGCTCAGTTGTGTTTCAGCCAATCAATTTAGTTGTAGTGCCTTTAGTATAATGCCGAGTTGAAACAACGCCGCGCTGTGAAGCTCGTTTCTTCGCGCTGTCTTGGAATTAATTAGCGACTTTTCTTGAAAGGGAAAAGGAACTATCAATGAAATGGAACCCCTACCTGTTGTAATACATGGATTGTCAAGCGAAGGTGTTGGAATTTGAATGTGGGATTTTTCGAAGCGGGCGCGAGTTCTAATATACTTTAGGACATGGATGCCACAACGGCGAATTTTTTAAAATAGTTTTTCGAGATCAGGCGTTAAAAAATCGATTCAGTATGATCGTTTTATGGTTATGGGTGTGTTTCGTGATACGAGATCAGGCGTTAAAAAAATCGATTCAGTGATCGTTTTATGGTTATGGGTGTGTTTCGTGATACGAGATCAGGCGTTAAAAAAATCGATTCAGTGATCGTTTTATGGTAATGGGTGTGTTTCGTGATACGAGATCAGGCGTTAAAAAAATCGATTCAGTGATCGTTTTATTGTAATGGGTGTGTTTCGTGATACGAGATCAGGCGTTAAAAAAATCGATTCAGTGATCGTTTTATGGTTATGGGTGTGTTTCGTGATACGAGATCAGGCGTTAAAAAAATCGATTCAGTGATCGTTTTATGGTAATGGGTGTGTTTCGTGATACGAGATCAGGCGTTAAAAAAATCGATTCAGTGATCGTTTTATTGTAATGGGTGTGTTTCGTGATACATCATTGAAAATGGCACAAAAACCAAGCATTTCAACCCAAACCGGAAGTCATACAATACGTTTTTTTGCAGTCGAGATATCACAAGTCAAAGGTTAGTTTCCGGTTATGGCCCACCTTAATTTTCGACTTGCGATATCTCGACCGCAAAAGAAAACGTATTTTCTTCTGGTTTAAGTTGAAATGCTTGATTTTTTATGCCCGTTTGAATGTGCTATCATACAATAGGATCCATTATATACGAAATCAATAAATGGTCCAAATTGAATGTCGATTTTTGATTTGTTGAATAGGAAAACCGACATCGAAAAATCAATTGGGCTTATATGCACATCTTTTTACGCTTTTTCGAATGACATATTTTAAAATAGGGGGTGCCATTAATCAATTTTGAGAAATGGGGGATTCCCCGCTAAAAATGCTAAGGGGGTCTAAAAGCAGACTTCCGGTTTGTTTGATTCAAAATGTGCATTTTTTCTTGAAAGAACTCACCAGCAAGTAGACCATTTTGCGTCTGCAGTTTTTTGTTTACGATTATTTCCGTAGGAGCTCCGAATTTTTGAAAATTTATCCTAAATCGAACTTCGACGATCGATATCTCGAACGCGAAAAAAGTTATCGACTTTTGAGGCTCTTTCAAATGAGGTATCTTTTGCGATCTTTTGGAGCAACTCGTGGACTCACAATCAGTAATAAAGGATGTGACGAATAAAAAAACAGCTAGCGGAGTTCTAGCGTTGCGAAAGGAAATGGTCCGGATAAATGTTCGTAGTTGTTATTCATTTCATTCAGAATTTAATACGAGCAGAACGGTGATCTACTCTAAAAATATTCGGATGTCCGGAGTCACGGATAGAAACCCTGAACACCGCACTTTTTCATAGGCGAATCTAGCAATGTGGCAACAATGCTTTCTTCTCATTTAAACCTATGAGAAACAATCGATTCTTGAGGGGGCCATGGACCTATTTCTAATCGATTGTTTCTTATACATTCAAAAGGGAAGAATCCTCAGTTGCCTGATTGCTAAATCCGCCTTTGCTCTTTTTGCCTCTTAAGAACGATTTTTTTAAGATAATTCCCGGGTCGATTAGTTTGAACCGTAGACACTACGTAGCACTGGCGGATCCTGTGGATTGTGTTTCTCTCTCTACGGCCATTTGATCGCACGTGTTAGAAAAGGATAGAAGAGGGGGCGAAAGTCACGTGACTGCCCCTTATCTGTCCTTTTCTAACACACGTGATGAAATGGCCATAGATAGAGAAAGACAATCCACTGGATCCGCTAGTGCCACGTAGCCGTCGCCGCGTTGCGCTGCTCCAGAAGTCAACAGTTTTTAGCTTTAGTTAATGAATTTACGTAAAGAGCACACACGGTCACACGGAAAAAAAAGATTAGTGAAAATAACCATACGGATACCTGATTTTGGCACCTGCTAGATGTTATGGTAATGTTAACCAGAAGTATACTATGTTTTGACTAGATACTAGGTGATTTTACCTGATTGCCTGTCGAATTTACTCAAAGTTTCTGTAAATGTACCATACTTCTGGTCAAGTTTACCATAACATCTAGCAGGTGCCAAAATCAGGTATCCGTATGGTTATTTTCACCGTAGTTTTTTTTCCGTGCACATTTAAGGAACGTCAGCAGCTTCAAAAACATACCTCAGAAAGTTATTGAGATGTCATAGAGGGTCGATTTCAATGTAACTCACTTGAATATAACGTAAAAAGCATCAGTAAGCTCTAACATCCACTCTCAAACTGAGTAAATCCGTTTCACAATATTACAAGATGGCGGTCAAATAAGCGGAAAAGAATGGGGTAATTGAATCGCAGCTTTTCTTTATGACGAATCACTTTTCTCAGCTTAGAAAGCTGCAATAAATTAGATGCTACTCTCCCAACTCTTCCATTTTGACCCGCTCAATAAGTAGACCACCTCATTGTTATTTTGTTGAACGCATTTTTTGAGTGAGTGGATTTTGGAACTTTCTGCAGCTCTCAACCTCATTTTCAAGTGACTTTACATAAGAATCAACCCTCCATAACGTTGTTGCAAAAGTTTGCAATGACTTGACCAACTTTTTCTCCAAAAAGCTAAATATCAAGTCACTGTTTATTGAGAAAATGTCTTGTAAAATTGCAAGCAGTAGGATCTCTATTGATAGAATCTAACATTACCTAGTCGTGAAAACGTTGCAATTGAAATTTCTATTTTGAAACTGAACGCTTCTAATGATACTTGCATTATTTTCAACCTGTAAAATAACTGTTTAACTATCGAATGTCATTGAAGGTCCTCGAAACGGTATCACTGATATTTATGTATTCTTTGATTCTTTGCTTGAACCGGTCGAACGACTTATTGATTGTAGAATGCCATTCAAGATTCGCATAACGGTAGCCCTGATATTTATCTATTCTTAGCTTTAACCGATATTAGAATGTCATTCAAGATTCACAAAACGGTAGTACTGATTTTTATCTATTCTTTGCTTTACCCGGTTGAATAACCCAAAGTACATGGAGAACAGGTATGGACAACACTCGACTCAGGGGGCGTGGCTACTTGGGAAAAAGCAACTTCGCCGCCATCTTGTCTCCTATTTACACCTTGTATCTTGCTGATCTTGCATTGTTGTGTATGTTTAGGTTTGAAGGGGAAGTTTATCTGAAGCAATACTTTATTTATTTGAAGAATGAAATGTAATTTTTATCTTTAAATGGTAATGTTGTGACTATAGAATAGATTAACATAATCAATTACGTTGTCCAATTTCCTTTTCAAGATGTGAAATCTAAATTTGAATCGCGCGGTCAGAAAAATGGCGACGGAGTCGCTTTTTTCACAACCAATCAGAGCCAACCTCAGAGTGTTGTCCATACCTGTTCTCCATCTACCTTGGAATAACCGATTGCCTGTAGAATGTCATTCAAGATCCGCAAAACGGCAGCACTGATGTCATCTTTGCTACAACCTGTTGAATAACCGATTAACTGTAGAATGTCATTGAGAATCCGCGGAACAACCGCGCACTGAATTGTTTCCGTTAATGGCAAAAGTTAAAAGCAGACCCATTCTGGTCCACTGTGTGTCGTAAAGCCGAGAAACAATCATTCACGAAAACTTCGCCATAAAGTTATAATTGGGACCGCTGCTTTTGATGTTCTCAGAAAATATTTACTCGTTTATAAAACAGTTAAAGATTATTTTAGAAAACTTTTCTCTCCTTCTCGCTCACACATTTTCGCCCGCCCGCTTCCTCTTCATCCTTTCTCGCCTTATAAGACGTCAATTCAGGACTCTTCCTTCTCTCTAACAACTCACAGCGCAAGTGAGGAGAACAAAGTTGCCATATTTAAGGGGGAAATGTTTCGCATCCTGTAAATCGATGTTGGTCCAATTGAATCGTTTGGAATCGTTTTCTGCCAGTCGGCCTCAAGTCCGCGTTATAATGATTATACAGGGGAACTGATACATTTCAGATGTCTCTATTTTATTGTTTCTTGGTTGCGAAAGCTTTTAGCTTTAAGGTGATTCCAGGCGAAACTTTTTCAGATTTCAATCCGATGGATAGCGCCACTTGCCCTTTTTCGGAAAAGTCGCGTTTTTCTCGATTTAAACTGAAACTATGGATAAAACGCAAAATCCAATATCGTCAGCTCCTGCGAAATTTTTTATGCACGGAGAAAAAACAATACCCTGTTTTGACAGCAATTGAGGCATTTTTCGGTAAATGGGCGTATGGCGAAAAAACGACTTTCTAGAAAAACGCGTTTGAAAGTTTAAAACGTTATAACTTAGAGACTACTGCAGATTTTTCAAAATTTGAAAGACTGACTTATAGAACAAACATTCAAGAAGAACTCTACTGGAGTATCAACAACTTCGGTATCTTAAAGCGTCCGAGGCGCCACGCGCGACTACTCTTTACGAGAGAGATGACAGTAAACTAATGTGACCGAAAGAATTCGGAAGAAGCAAGAAAAAGAAAAGCCGAGAAATGTATAAACACGAAAATTGACGAATTGTCTTTGCTCGTCTCTTGGAAGCTAAACGTGCTCGGGTGGGGAAATAACAGCGTGCGGGGTGCGGGTGAGGGAGAGGGAGAGAGAGACGAGCAGTGGAATAGAAAGAGAGACTTCGGCAGGTAGTCGAGCGGGTGAATGAATGAATGGAAATGGGCCGACCACACTCTACGTTGAGCCGAGTGGTGAGGCGACCGGCACTACTTCATCATTGCGCGCCTACGCACGAGAGAAGTAGTTCCCGTCTTTGAGCTTTAATAGCTAAAAAACTGGACATGGGATCACTTTGGTGCCGTGAGAACTTTTTCTTTTTAAGTGATAATCTGTCGATTTATCATATTTAAAAAAAATTTAGGGGTAAGCCATTTCCCATAAGGATTGTGCCATGTCCTTACTGAAGTTTATTCTTCCGTTCGCCGGCGTTTTAGGAGGTCGCAGACACTTTCCAGGGCTGCGGCAACTCGTTCTTTGACTTGGATGTCACGCTTCTTTGCTTCATTTGCTTCTGCAATATTTTTCTGGATGGAGTGTAAAATGGCCGCTTGCTCTTTCCGCCATGCTTCCGCACTTGAATGGTGCTTCGCGAGTGCCTTGAGGACTATTTGTGTCTTGTCCGGTTTCAACCTTTTGTTTATGGATGAGAAGTGGTTCGGTTCAGGGGATGAGGAAGAGGTAGAGTTATGAGGAGAGGAGTAGGAGCCAGAAGCTGATGAGGATTGTGGGATGGAGGGCGGATTAGATAGCGATGAGGATTGTGGGGTGGAGGGTGGATTAGACAGCAAGGAGGAAGAAGTACTCGGAATTGCGGAATGGTTGTTGGAGGCGCTGGGTGTCTGAGGAACTGAGATTGGCGAGGAAGTAGGGAGTCTGTTGTTGAGGGAATCTCTTACACATTTAGGGTTGATGCTGTGTTTGTCTTTCACTACTGAGTGAAGCATGTCCCAGTATTTCGGTTTTGCTTTTCGTCCTTTTCCCGTTGTTTTCAAGTGGTCGTCATGGAGCTTGTACATTTTCATGAGATTGTTCTACTTCGTGGCACATTTGGCTCCGGCTTCGGTTATGGTGGTTGCGACTGAGTAGCCTAATTTTTCCATTTCCCCTGCTAATTGCTCCCAGACGACTTTCTTTCGTAGGGACTCAGATTTAAACTTCTTGGAGAATTCCTCATTTGATTTCAATATGATTAACCCTTAACTGCGCCATGGCACCCCTGAGGCACAAAATAATGTAACATGTGATTCAATGGAATTTAAATGGACATTTTTCAAAAAGTTGTGTGACCCATCAAAGTACTTAAAAAAGAGTCCTCTTTCGAACGGTCTAAATAAATCTCGAAAAAACTCAAATCCCAAAATGCGCGCATTAAAGGGTTAAAAGCTCTGTAACATTGGATGCGCTTCCGATATTTAGTGGTGTGGTCCAGAAGGCTTTCGCTTTGACACTATCTTCAACTCCTGTAACAAATATAAGGAAAAAATTATTGTTTCACAAACACTCATTTTAGAGGAACAAAAGGAGAATAAGTTACTAGTTTAAGTCGCCTTTTATCTTGTTAGTGAATATATTTCATTTCATAAACAATACAGAAATTGGAACAAGAACCAAAAACTACTTGTCTTTTCACCCTTAAAGTATGCGTATTTTAGAACAAAACTGTCATTACATGCCCTCAAGAATATTCCCTGAAAGTTTCAAGCTAACTCCTCAAGTGAGTCTCGAGTTGGAAATTTTTACCTTCACCCGGGTTCGGACTTTTTTTTACAAATCCTTAGAAACGGCAATATTTCCGAGCAAACCGTGCATAAAGTTCATCAAGAAGTTTGAGAAACCTTTGCGACCTCTATACAATTGAGCCTAATGAAATGATATTTTGCAGGTGGTCTAGAATCAACATGACACACTTTTGGGTACAATAGAGATTGTGGACCAAATGTGGACCATTATGGACCAAATGTGGACCATTATGGACCAAATGTCATGAAGCTGGTGTCCCGAGGTACTTTTACATGTCGCATCCATAAATGGCGTAGAGGAATGCAAAAATTAAGTCTGACTGACTTTTCAGGCAATCTTGTACCTTAAATGGCACAAATTTTATGTTATGGAAATTATGTATTGAAAATTTATCACTGAAATCAGATAGGAAAAAGCCCTTAAAAACATTTTCGGTCTCTAGCATTTTTTTCAATACGTGTTTTAAGTGAGATAATTGCTGCGCAACGTGGGAAAGCCAGCGCTCTTACCATAGTGAGTGCCAGTAAGTATGCAACCCGCCACACCGCTGTTTCTTGCAGCCGCCCACCATAGTAAGAGCGGAGACTTTTCCACATTGCTCAGCAATTATTTCGCTTACAACACGTACCGAAAAAATGCAAGAGACCAAAATCTTTAATAGGGTTTTCCCCATCTGATTTGAATAATTATTTTTCAAATTTTCATTCAGTGAAATAAAATGTGTGCCGTTAAAGAAACAAGATTGCCTGAAAATTCAGTCAGACATAATTTTTGAAGTCGTCTAAGTCAGTTAAGGATGCAACACGTAAATTACCTGACACCAGTTTCATGACATTTGGTTCATAATGGTGGTCACTACTCTAAATAAACCATTATTTACAATGTAGGGGGGCATTTACAGATCCATGTTAACAGGAAAATAAAAGTTTTCAAAAATACTTGTTAAGAGTTTGCGCTCGGAGTTCACTTACACCCTGTATTTAACGGAGCAATGATTAGGGGTGAAACTAGGGACCCCATGTCACCAAAGGACGTGCTTGATGGCACAGTAACCGAGGGCAACTTTTCGATGACTGCGTTCATGGTAGACGCCGAAATTGAGTTTCCCTATCAAATTTCAGGATCGATAGTTCTGAACCTTTAATTGTGGGCATCTTTAGCCATTTTGTCGTCCATCTGACGCATAGGCGTAAGTCGAATGAACGTTTCATGATCATCTTTCACGTTTTGGATTTTTCGAAGGACAATGCATGTACGAAT
This sequence comes from Trialeurodes vaporariorum, assembly GCA_011764245.1. Taxonomy (NCBI): domain Eukaryota; kingdom Metazoa; phylum Arthropoda; class Insecta; order Hemiptera; family Aleyrodidae; genus Trialeurodes; species Trialeurodes vaporariorum. The sequence goes on from VMOF01000013.1 coordinate 32,952,726, forward strand.
AACTGAATATTTTTTCCTTTATTCTTAATAAAGACAGAAAAAATAGTAATAGTAAGACAGAAAAATAGTAATTGAAGTTATTAAATGATTGCGGTCAAAAAAATGAAAATGAGTTTGGAAATTTTGAAACGTCGGATTCGACTTACGCCTATGCGTCAGATGGACGACGATGTGTGTGTGTGTGCTCTATAGATGGGGGGGGGGATACTGCGTCACTTTGAAGTGTCTCCACTGACCGGCCTGTTTGACCGAGCGCTGTCCGTTGAGCCTGCGGTCCTAAGTTAGAGTCCCACTGCGGCTGCTGAATTATTACAACCGCATCTTTGCATTTTTTTAGTACTTGTTTAACAAGTGGATTAATTTACAGTTTGCAAAGCTTTGTTAATGATTCTGCAAAAAATAAACAAGCAAAAGCTAAACAGTTAAGCAAAATAAACTTTGAAAGGGATCTAACGTCAAGAAGTACGATGGTTAAAGAATGAATACAGAACAAGCAATAATAAGGAAAATTATTTAACTTTTTTTTTAACAGGATGCCAAAGCATTTGACACGTGCATGCAACAATCCATCTGTTTTCCTTCTTCACTTGTCGTACTTATAGATGTAAGATTCGAGAGCAAAGTTTATTTTGAGTGTTGAAGAAGTAATAAAAAAATGTAAATTTACGCTTGTAATAATTAAACATTCACAGTGGGACTCAAACTCAGGGTGTCAGGTTTCACAGACAGCACTCTAGTTCACTCCGCTATGCCTGCACTCAATGGAGACTGTTTGAGAGGATGTGCAAAGAACAATTTTTTTTTGATATCCAAGACGTTTAAAAATATGATGAAGAAATGATGCCGATTATCGAATCTTACAAACTATTGATCCTGCAAAACTTGGTCGCAAAACTCATGTCTGATTTTGTGCCATCCCCTTGTAAAAGAATATATTGAGCCGTAGTAAAGGCACAGAACACAGAGCTCACCGTACGACCAAAAACTTGTTGCAGTCTCAGAGGCAACCAGTGGAAGAGAATCGTTATGATGAGGTACTTTGGGTCTTTTTCTCCTGTTTAGAATGAAACTGACTTGCGCGTTAAAGTTAATTAGGCTCTAAATTTTAAGAATCGTAGCCACCATTTAGAAGCTAGGCACATTAAAAATGGGAATTGAGACTGTAAACTTACCAGCAGAAACATTACTAGGAGAGTCTGGATCATCAACATCTTCTTCTTCGTCTGGAAAATCAAGATGATAAGCAGCGACATCTGAAAAGAAAGAGAAAACGCATGAGAAATCAATAAGGCACATAGTTTTGAAAGAAAAAGGAAAAAAGAACTGAGTCAATGCACCACGTTATATACTTTGTTTTAACAAGTGAATGAATGAAGACATTGGAGACCATTAAAAAAATCTTGGATTAGCGGAGAAGATATGTTACTATCACTAGATTAATATGAAGGATTCAGTAAAGAACAGAAGACGCGGGCATACAATAAGGGTCAGATTGGCCAAAAGCTCTTGTCCATGATATGGGATTGGGGCCTTTGGACAAGTAATTTACAAAATAATGTCCGGATAATCGCAGTAATAACTGAAAATGGAGTATCAAAATTAGCAATTTCAGGAGGGAAGGCTTCAGGACTTTCTTTCCACTGCAGGTTATTTCCTTAGACCTCTCTACCCCCAGACATACACAGGTACGAATTCCGAAGGATCCAGCCTGACTTTGGGCGAAACAAGAGTTTATACATATGGGCAGAAGTTGGTTTTTATCCAGAAAGTGAGGGATTAGACTTAGCAATCAGCCATTGAGTTTTGATTGATGATTTCACTTTACGTAGTAGTGAAGAGACTAATAAACAGAAAACTTCCGTGCAGCACCTGACGTGCTGAATCTTTTAAATAGGTAAAGGTCGTTTCACAAAAGTTGGCTGATGACAGATGGGTTTGTTTACTGCGCAGAGATGAGTTTGCGTTTTCTGGCTTGTGCAAGAACGCCAACACCTCTTTGCGCAGCGAGCTGCATGATCTGTCATCAGCCTTCTTTCGTGAGACGATCTCTAATAAACGTTTCTCTAAATTTGTAACTTGAACTGACAGAGGGAGGAAAGTTGCGACACAAGAGCTGAATGACTCTAAATTTGTATGGATTCATCATTAATTTATGAACTTTTTACATTAAAAGATAAAGGAAATCAACCGGAAAATCAGCCGAAGCAGAAACAGGTAACAACCCAAAAATCATGCACATGCTGAGCGTACGGTGGACGATTTTGTTTCCGGGAACAGAACGAAATAACAAGGGAAACAACATCCATCAACAGCTTCTTTGTTGATTGTTGAAAAACGATCAACGCAATGATGCTTAGTTCAGATTGGCTCTCAATGGATAGCTCAAGTACTCAAAACAAAATAGAACTAACTCAAACCAAAACTCAACTCTAACAGCTACACGCGAACGAACCACCACGACTTTCTAAATCACACTGAACTGAACTGGTTTCGGTTAGCCGCTATAGTCCGAAGTAGTTCGTCGGATCGGAGCGAGGATTACGGTGACTGGATAAACCACAGTGCGGCCATTTCGGTCGTCTTTCTGATTGGTCGGATTCCTTAGATCGCGAATTTGAGCATTTAAAAGTATTTTTACAGTTTATAGGGTTCTCATAGGCAAGTTAGACACGACTGAAGGGCTTCTGTCAAATTTGAAACATATTGGTGCGCAAAATTAAGAGAAATCAATGATTCCCCGTAACTGGCCCCCCGCGGATGCGCACCCAACTTAACACGGGCGCCATAGGGAGGAGGTGTGTTTCTGAGTTACTCGCAAAAAATATCGCAACCCCCCGCCCAAAAAATGGTTTATACATACAGCATTAATGACTTTTTTCAGACAGTGGGTAGAGAAAATTTCATTCCGAAACTCAAGAACAATCATTCCCCCCATGCTGCCCCTGCTAAAGTGGGTGCTCTATTGAGGGGTGGAGGGCAAATGGCCGCACTGTGGTTTATCCAGTCACTGTAGCGAGGATTGACTCCGAGCGCTCGGCGCGGCGAGTTTGAAAAGTAAACTAAGGTAAACTTCGCAGTACACGCACTCAGCACATGCGCGGAGAACTAAGGAACGGTAGACCTCCGAGTTCACACTCGAGGAACTTTTCGGTATACCTCGATGTTGCCGTTAGCTACCATAAGTAAAAATCCGGATAGTAAGTGCCGTTTGGTGGTGGCATCTGACGGAGAACCCATCCAACCAGTTGTAGCGGCTACAGATATTTTGTTTTATTTTAGTGGGGAATTCCCCACCCTTATATTCAACTTACCCGATAATCAGGGCCCCCAGACTCCGCTTTTATCTTGTCTCGGACCCCAAGAGATGTAGTTACGGCCCCAACTTCTAATTCAATGTATTTTCAAGTGCATAAGTGCATCTATCAAACGTTTTACACTGCAACCTTCGAATGCATCGTTTAATCTGTAATATCTCGTTATTTTCAGCAGTTATAATCGTGGAACCATTTATAATTAAAACTATTTTTGAGGGCTTAAAATGTATAATCGCAAAAACGTCGCATTATTTGCTTGATTTAATTGCCTTTTCCGTTCAGGAATGCGATTATGGGCAAAATACATGTTTGCAAAGTTTACGATGAAAAATACGAGATGAGACGAGATAAACGAAATCGATCATTCCCAGTAGTTTGTACGGCGTCACGTGACATATTTCTTGTCATTTTATAACCGGGGGAGTCATTCGTTTTTAAATGAACTTCTTCAAATCTATCACGTGACCTTTAAAAACTTAAACTAATGGGATGGTCCATTTTTGCTGTCTCTTCTCGTTAAAAAGAGCAGAATCAGCCCCTAAAGGTTCTCGAAGAGTCGAAGGCAATCGGTGCGCGATGCGACATACCGATGCGTATTATATTTGTCTATTGCTGTAGCGAAAGTATGTTACAGTCCCATTAGATGCCAAACTTGGACTTTGAAAGAACTATCGATTCTTGATCTCTTCTAGCAGAAGACTTTTCCTCAAACCTGGCAACGCATGCCGAGAGCAAGATCTCGAAGTTTGCTTTTCAAAAGCGTCTTATACTCAACACAGAGCGCCTGGCGTATCAAAAAGTTTTTTCTTTTTTTTCTGTCCTATTTTTGTTCGGTTGTTGGATTTAATGCGAGCTGTTTTCCTTCGCGGTTTGCTCCTTCTCAGTTTAAGCCCTAGCCTCTCTCCTCTCCTCTCCTATCCTCTCCTCTCTCCCTCTTTCTCTCCTCCATCCTGTCTGTTGCTTTCGTTTTGTTCACTCATTCAATGCCGTGAGAAAAGATGACGGAGAGAGAACCGAGCCTTCTCAGGAATCCCATTTTTTTTTTCCCCCGCCGCTGAGGGAACTAGAGTATTTAGATGTTAACAGGGTGTTCACGAGGAATCGTATCTGGGGAATGAGGGGTCTTTTCTGACAAGGGAAATCAACTATCATCGAATTCTGTTGACTTTGTAACATAGTGCCGGTATGGGTCTGTTGCAAACTTTTGCTACAACGATTGAGAGTGTTTAATCTAATGTAAAATCGCCTGAAAAGTCCAATGGTGGCATCAGAAAGCCACGAAATGAGATAATAAACTCACAAGAAGCGTTTAATGAAATCCAAGATGGTGGCAAAATATCGAGCAATCCGTATGCATGCACCACGAACATTCAAGGATTGCCAACCTCACAACATCGATCACAACCAATCACAACGTAAACAAACACATAACCTCTACCTCCAATGAGGTTGTAAACGTTGGCAATCCTTGGATGATCACGGTGCATACATTCAGATTCCTCGATATTTTGCCGCCATCTTGGATTTCAATAAACGCCTCTTGTGAGTTTATTATTGTATTTCATGACTTAATGATGCCACTAATGGACTTTTCAGGCGATTTTACATTGGAATAATAACTTTTTATCGTTGTAGCAAAAGTTTGCAACAGACCCATTACAGTGTTTATCGGAAGATTTAATTTCTCTTTCGCTTCACGAGCTATGGAAACACTAAACAGATGAATGAGGTCTATTGAAAACTTTCGTCACAGCGTTATGGAGATGGTTGATGCCCAACTAAAATCGCGTGAAAATCACATTAAAAGTATTAGAAAGTTTCAAATACACTAAAAAAATCAATAAATGCGTCTAACAATTCTCAATAATGGCGGTCGAATGAGCGAATCTCATCGAATGCTATTTCTCTGCTGAGAAAAGTGATTCATTTTAGTGAAACTTGCAATGGGGCTATTGCAGACTTTTGCTATAAGCGATTTAATAGTCGATTATGGCATGAAAACCTCAAAAAATAACGATGGCGGCATTAAAAACTTCCAAAATCCACTCCTAAACTCAATAAACGCAGTTATTTGCGCGAGCGTAATGGTGGCCGAAGGCACTAACAATGGGAGATTCCCATCTAACAATTCTGAAACTCCATCAAGAAGTGACCAATAAGAGACTACTTTCATTTGACACCGGTGTCACTTGGTGTTGCGGTACCATTCATCGGATGTGGATCATATCACTCTGATGACTAATTACTCTGTGAATCATCCTTGTCAGCATAGAAAGAGTGACGAAATTAAGATAGGAATCTCCCATTGTTAGTGCCTTCGGCCACCATTACGCTCGCGCAAATAACTGCGTTTATTGAGTTTAGGAGTGGATTTTGGAAGTTTTAAGTGCCGCCATCGTTATTTTTTGAGATTTTTACGCCATAATCGACTGTTAAATCGCTAATAGCAAAAGTGTGCAATAGCCCCATTGGATGGGACTCGCTCATTTGACCGCCATCTTTGAATTTTTTTAAACGCATTAATTGAGTTTGTGAGTGGATTTGAGACTGATGATTTCAAAGTGATTTTCACGCTATTTCGCTCATTATAATCGACCCTCCATAACGCTGTAGAGCCATTATTTTAAAAGGGGACATTTTCAAAAAAAAAAAGTATATTCTAACTGAAAAAAAAATTATTCTCTCCATTGAGTTATATCTTCAATTTTATGAAACTAAGTTGTTTCACTCAATTTTTATTTTTTTTCACTAGTTTTTTAGCTTTTTTTTTGGTGCAGTGTTTGCTCTAGTGATTTTAGAGTCAAGTTGACATTACTGTTTTGTACTAATTATTGCATCATCCAAACTTCAAACACATTGTAGGAGTGAGGTTAGATCATTAATAACATCTTCCTTTAACAGCTAAGAAAATAGGTAAGTTTTAATCTATATTTTAATAATTATTCCAACTTGCTTCTAAATGTAACGTCCGTAACAGGAAAGTAACAAAAATCAGTGTATTTTCCTTTTGAGTAGGTATATTAAATTAATTTTTGGTGAAAGAAACATTCATGATGTTTATGTCATGCCAGGTGGATCACTTTTTTCACAGATATCTTAGGGGCCATTTTATTACACATTACATTTTGTAACGTCCGTAACGTTACGGACGTTACATTCATTACCTTGTACCTAATTTTATCAGTTACGGACGTTATAACCATTGTTTTACTTATTATTCCATAACTGAAATGCAACTGTGCGCCTTCAAGAAGCAAAGGTTAGGTTAGGTTAGGTTTATTACATTTATTATCACATTTTGTGTCAATAATTTTGCATTTTTACTTGCATCTCAAACAAAACATTTAGTTTGACAGGTATTTATTTTGATTTCAGATTATTATGACTGGTAGGTACTTCTGGAAGAGAAAATTTTTCCACCTGGGATGCTCCTCAGAAGTGTAATTTAAGTAAAAATTCAATTACCACTTCCAGATTCTCAAATTGTGTTATTATTTTATGTTTATTTTTATACAGGGTTTATTGGGTCGTTACTTTACGAGGGTGGATTTTAAAGTAAGTTTACCTATTTTTCTTCTCAGAAAATATCAATGCTAGAAAAAAAAACAAAACCAATGTTGAAACGTACGTACTTTCAGCTTTCTAACGAGCTTTAGTTTTTCAAATTTTTGCCAATGCGTTGCGGAGATATCGTGGATTTTCCCCATCCGTCTTTCCCTCAAATGTGCCCACCTTTTCACGCGCTACAGAAGACTGCGAGTTTCGGCAGGCGATGCACTTATCTCCGGATCAGACATCTCAATAATATCTGAGTGCATGTTGTTTACTGAATAGACTACTCTACTACTGAGAAAATGATCCAATCTGTTTCGATCTTCAAACTTTCGGTCAGTAAGGAAAGAGCAACCATCATGAATTGAAGCTGGATTAACAGCTTGCGTCAACACCTGGTTCAGGAGTATGTGGAAAGAATTTTACGATTTTTTTTTTTTTTTTTTTTTTTTATGAAAAATTCAAGAATCTAGCGGGTAACTATGTAAAAAAATGAGGTGAGATGCCTCACAACAATGTTATGACTTGTTTCAATAAAATAATAGCTCTATTTTACTTTTTCAAAGTCTAAAACTTGTGTTTTCTGTGAGGCTAAAAAGGTGGGCACGTTTGAAGGAGAGATGGGTGTGGAAAATCCACGATATCTCCGCAACTCGTAAACCAAGTTTGAAAAACTGGAGCTCATTAAAAAGCTGAGAGTACGTACGTTCCAACGCTGGGTTTGTTTTTTTTCTAACATTAATAGTTTCTGGAAAAAAAAAAAAAAATAGGTAAACTTACTTTAAAATCCACCCTCGTAATTTTAAGTTTTTGATTTTGTTCAAAATAATTTAGTTTATTGTTCCTAATAAAGTTTATTTTTTCTTCCTTATGCTGCATGTTGGTTATTTTCAACCTTTCTTGTCACTACATAATTTATTTTTGTAATTTAGATGAAAATCTGAGTATAAGATGGAGGGCGGTAAATTTTTTCATTTTTAATAAACTAATTTCAGATTTAGACTTAAATTGAAAAAAAAAAAAATTTTTGGCATATTTTTACATATCTATTGAAGATAAAACAAAATCCTGGTCATTTAATAGGAATAAGCAGCTCTGAGTAAAGATAAAATGGGTTAAAACATATCTATTGTCCAATCATTGTTACCTAGTAACGTCCGTAACAGATGCCGTGTAACGTCCGTAACACCAAAAAAGAGCAATAACTCAAAAAATCATAGGAAAATTTTTTTAGACAAAAATGATTCTTAAAAATAGATGGTATGAAGAATGACTCAGTTCAAATAGAATTGTAAAAAAACTAGAATTGCTTTTAAAAAGAGCAACCGAAATTAGGTCCATGGAAACTGGGTGTCTTTTTTGTAACGTCCGTAACACTTCATTTTTTAACGTAACTGAAAAATGAACCAATATTTTGCTACGAAAATTGACAGAGAAGTAGTAACCATCTAGTTTTATAACTTCCCCTAAACAGTTCACCATAATTTTACACAGATTGTGTTATATACCAATTAGAAGAGTAAAAATGTAACGTCCGTAACAAAAATAATGGCTCTGTAGCAAAAGTTTACAATAGGAATCTCCAACATCAGTGACATATCTAACCAATGTTTTCAATGATATTTCGCATTTCACTCAAATGATTTTTCGTGTTTTTCTTTTTCTTGTAACACATAGTTGTGTTGAAAATATCAGTTACGCTGCGGTAGCTACTTTCAGGTGGGTGCTCTAGTTGGTAGTTATCAGCTGCGGTGCATAAATTGTGTTGTCCCTTTCGTAAAGAATAAAGTGATGGTTAAAAAAAAAGCAAACAAACTAAACAGAGAGAAGATAGAATTTGGACTCAATTGAACCCCCCAAAACAAGCACCTTTTTTTTTTAAGGAGAGGGTAAGATTTCAAGGGCCTTAGATTCTTCTGTACCTTTGTTTTTTTTTTCTTTTTTTGGGGGGGGGGTGAAGTATCTAGACACAATGAGCATATTTTACTTAGCAACCAGGTTCGGTCTCTTATTTACTATACAATCAAATGGGTGTCCGCCATCTGTGGATTCGGATTTCGTGACCAGATTACGGTTTTCGAAACCTACTAAGCGAGGTAGGTTACGAATTTGTGTCACAAAAAGTGGGACAGGAATGATTTTGATATGTGTAATATAACTTTTATCTACTATCAACATGGTAAAAAATGAGATTGAATAACATTAAAACTACACATAAAACATAACTGACAAATATTATACAAATTCTCATGCATATTACACGGTTAGGGTCACCAAGAGACCGAACCCGGTTACTAAATAAAATTTTCTTATTAGTAGATAAAAGCAATAAGGGACTAAAAACCACAGCAGTATGCGATACTTCCTCATTTTCAGTCGAAGAAAAATTAAGGTTCTTTTTATCTTTCCTTTTTGTTTCCCCCTGCCTTACTTTTTCGAGCCTTTCTCCGTAAAAGTCCGGTAAGGGGACTTGAGCCCCAGAGCCTCCTGCCCCCCCTCTCCCTTTGGCCTGCCAATGATGAGAATATTTACGAATCGCGCGGTTTCTGCCACTGCGCGCTTGTATCCCAACTTCTGCTCTAATTGTATGAAATCGTGTTAATTGTTCAAGGTCGTTATTATCTCTGATTCTAGCTCCTAGATTCGCCCAAGTCTCTTTTTCAGACCTCCTACCTAGCCTTGCTTTTCTTCTGCCCTCTGAGAATGGGGGGGGGGGTGTCGACTCTCGTTTCCCAGAAATAACTTTTCGACGCTAGGAGGAAAAGCGCAGGGCGTAAAGAGAGAATAAAAAACGAAATAAAACCAAACAAGTACGAAATAATGAACTCTGCGGGCAGGAGGGGGGGAGAGGGCACCGAAGCATTTATCATGGGCTGCAGTCGTCAAAACCTTATGATGGATATCAAAAAAGATTAATGGTTGAGTTGTTGAATGTCGGGGTAGATGTTAGCGATGTTGACTGCTGAGCGTTGTTTGGTTAATGAGCGAGGCAAAACCGCGACCTAACAACAAATAGGGCAACAAATTTTTGACTGCAGCTTCACGCGATGGGCGCGTGGCGCGCACGCCGCACCGCCTAGCCAATTAAACGACCATTATTTATTTCCCAACTCTCTCTTGCTGAAGAAAGAAGAAGGGGGAAAAAAACCGAAATGATAATGCAACAACATAAAAAAGGCTGGAACGATCAAACGTGCACCTCCGGAGAAGAGACAAATTAATTACACGGCCGAACTGAGCCTCTCTTAACTAATTATTCAATTTATTCAATTTTCTTCGAATCTTTTGTAGGACTTTCAGCATAAGTATTTTTATTTCATTTTGCTAACGTATGCTGCTCAACCCTTGTGTTACCAAGGGGTTATACTCTTTTTTTATAACCAGGGGGTGGGGCGCATTTTCACCCCAACCTAAAACCATCGCTAATGTGTTTATTTTTTAATTTTTTTCAAATCTGTAAAAACCATCTTGACCAGTATTCTCTTGAGTATTAATAGCATACCTTATTTTTTCAAACTGTTCAATTTTTAATTACACGGCCAAACTGAGCCTCCCTTAACTAATTATTCAAATTATTCAATTTTCTTCGAATCTTTTGTAGGACTTTCAGCATGAGTATTTTTATTTCATTTTGCTAACGTATGCTGCTCAACCCTTGTGTTACCAAGGTGTTATACTCTTTTTTTATAACCAGGGGGTGGGGCGCATTTTCACCCCAACCTGAAACCATCGCTAATGTGTTTATTTTTTAATGTTTTTCAAATCCGTAAAAACCGCATCTTGACCAGTATTCTCTGAGTAATAATAGCACACCTTGTTTTTTCAAATTGTTCAATTTTTAATTACACGGCCGAACTGAGCCTCTCAGTGAGTATTTTTATTTTATTTTACTAACGTATGTTGCTTAACCCTTGTGTTACCAAGGTGTTTTACTTCTTTTCATAACCGGGGGAGGGGGGGTGAATTTTCACCCCAACCTAAAACTATTGCTAATTGCTTATTTTTTAAATTTGTTCAAATCTGTAAAAACCATCTTGACCAGTATTGTCTGAGTAATAATAGCATACTTTGTTTTTATTTTTTTTTTTTAAATCGTTCAGTTTTTAAAGGCTTGGTGAGGAAATTTCCAGAAAAGCACTTAGTTCAAATATTCCAAAAATTGTAACCGTTCTTTTGATTTCTTTGAATTTTGAAATTTGGATGCAAGATAATCCCTGAAACAATTACAAAAGCTGAATTTACATGGAAAAAACTACAAGTTTACGTATAAAAAGAGTTTTTTTCTCTCAAATTTTTGGAGGGGGAAATTTTTACCCCCAGCGACTTTTTCAACCGAGTTTTCTTACTCAGTGTCAGAGTGATCTAACTTTGTTAGGAATAAACTGTTCTTCTCTTCTGTCTTCAAACCGTAGCCAAATCTCCTGAACTTGAGAAAGAAACCGAGTTTTCATCTCGTCTCTCAGCACGAGAAACGGAATATGATTGCCGATTGCGATCGAGGGGGAATGGGGGAGGGGGGGGTCTGAAAAAAGTGGAAAACTTAGAAGTTTTAATAGAAAAGTTTAGCAGGCGGTATTTATTTTTTTTTATTTATAAATCGAGTTAATTGCAAATTCGAGATGAAATCTGCCACCGGCGAAACATCGGGTATCGTACTGAAATGAGAAGCTTTTAAAATGTGGGGTCTGCTCTTTCTTTCGAATGAAAATCATTACTCTTTCTTAGTCGGAATCTTCTCGAAATAGCACGTCTCTTGTTTTGTGTTTTGTGAGCCTTACTCTACCGAAGACAGCTTTAGTTGTGCTACGAGCAGTGCCGGCTCGCACATTGCGATCTATCGATAATTCGTCAACTAAGAAGCTTGGAAGGGATATAAAAAATGAATTTTTTACTCTTTTCAGATACGGTGATTTCTTTTTTAAATCAACGAGCTACGCAGGCCATTTGCGGTATTATCAAAATCGACTCCTGATAGTTAATTTAAGAGGGAAATGCCCAAAAAATTACCATGATCCGTTTTGTATTTAACCGAGTTATAGGTGGTTGCAAATGACTTGGCGTATTTTCTGATCAAACTCGGACCGAACTTCCTTCATCATCATTAGTAGTTTCCGTCAGCGGCGTAGCGTGCAATTTGGCAACGTTGTAAAGTGTCCATTTAAACCCATGAAAATGGTCAAACTATTGGGTGTTCGGTGAACACCTTTGCATTCGACTTTTTTCGTGGGTTCAAATGGAGACATTCCAATGTTGCCAAACTGCACGCTGACGTACCCAAGGGGGGGGGGGGGGTCCAGGGGGTCTGGAACCCCCCCCCCCCCTTGACACCATAATTTGTCCTAAGTATAGTTCATTCTTTGCGTTTCGGACAAATTTGACCTAATTAGTAACTTTGGACCCCCCCTCCCCCCCAGACAATTTTCGGACTTCGGACACCCCCCTCCCCTCCCTAGAAAAATTCCTGGCTACGCTACTGGTTTCCGTTTTTGACACCCTTCATACAAAGGGTGTCCCAAGAGTATTGAGACCATAGCTGTAGCCAGGATATTGTCTTTCTCTCTCTTGGCCCATTTAAACGCATGTGTTAGAAAAGGACAGAAAGAGGGACTGAAGTCACGTGACAGCCCCCTATATCCATCCTTTTCTAACACATACGTTCAAATGGGCCAAGAGAGAGAAAGATAATATCCTGGCTACGGCTATGATTGAGACTGATGTTCTAACGCCTAAACTAAACAAGCCAACGATCTGATCTTGATTACGCCTGGAAAGTCAACTCATTTGCTCTCAGTGGAACTCAAGATAAGCACTTTTAGTAAAAAATTAACAATGTTATAACAGTTTTGAAAAGCTAAAAAGTTGACACCCTACTTATTATTTAACGAACATTTTCTAGTGGCGATTTACGTGTTTTCGTCTCTGTGATGAGCCAATGAGTGCAATCGGTCTCATTTTGAGTTAGACGTCAGGAGTTCAGTGGCGTAGCGTGCAAATTGGCAACGTTGTATTTTGTCCATTTAAATCCACGGAAAAGGTCGAATGTGAAGGTGTTCACCGAACACACTATACGTTGATCTTTTTCATGGGTTTAAATGGACGAACCGCATCGTTGCCAAATTGCACGCTACGCCACTGCAGGAGTTATGTTTCTAATAGTATTTCTGGTATCTCTTTTTGTTGCTGAGAAAGAGTGCATCGGATAATTTAGTCCTTCGTCTATCTATCTATCACTACGAGAGAATATGCATTAAAACCACGTATTGGGTCAATTGTTTTCTTTTCAAACTCTCGTAACATCGTCAATATTTAACCAAATGTGCTCATTCTGGGCTCAGTTGAAAGAAAATATTTTCATTTTTCGAATGAAATCAAGACCAGATCGCTATAGCTTGTTTACTTTTGAAGTCACCGCATCAGTCTCGATAATTTTAGGACAATATTTCTTTCTTCAGCTGCAAAAAGTGTTGGAAACGTTCTCAAATGAAACGTTGATCGCAAATTATGATAGTGGAAATACGGTGGCAAGATAGTTCGTCAATGCTTTTCGTCCAAAATTTTATGTCACCGGCGGGTCCAGGGATTCATCCGTCTCCCTCTTCTCCCATTAGACTGCGTATGATAGAAAAGGACAGATAAGGGGCAGTCACGTGATTTTCACCCCCTCTTTTATCCTTTGCTAACACATACATTCTAATGGGAGAAGAGAGAGAAGGACAATAACTTGGATCCGCTAGTGTTTTATGCCCACATTAATTATAGTTCAATGCGTCTAGTCCAAGCATTTATCGTTCCTATTAAAAACACATCCAACCTACACATAGGCTAATACACATTTTGGTCCCTAAATGGTTTTGTCCTTGCAAATATTGGCTACACATTCTTTTGGCCAATTCAATGAAAAAATTAACCAGTAAGCGAAAAAAAGAAAAGAATTGTCTGTGGTAAATTTTTTTCTTATCAATGGACTTTACTTTATTATTGTTTCCAAGGAGAGGTGATACTTTTGTCATTTTAATCAATGATTGTAAAATGCTAAATTTTATCCATGGCTTGATGAAAAAATTATCCCTCACTTTGGACGTATTCTGACTTTGGTCAAAGAAATAATTGGCCCATTTTACCATTTAATTGGTAATTATTTTTCTGGACAAACTGACCTAGTGGACGAAAAGCCAAATTGAACCAACTGTGAGTGTGGACAAAAAAGAATGGACGAACTATCTGGCCACCTGAAATACGTATCATTAATAAGACTGCTTAAAAAAATTGAAATATTTTTCAAATTATTTGCGTTAATCAAATCTTTTCTTCTTTTTGTTTCAGGTCGATTGAGCGGATTGAGCCTCTTCCTCCCGTATTCTCCGTCGTTAATTGGTCTGTTGCATAGTTTTGCTACAGCAAAATAGAACCTTGATTCTTATGTAAAATTCGGCGAAAATAACGATGCGCACATTAAAAACGTTCAAAATCCACTCATTAACTCAGGAAATCATTTCAATTTCAATCAGCCCGCGCTACACTAGACACTATTTGCATCGGTATACTACTACATAGACGGAACCACCGTGCATAAGTAAACAACATCGTACTTAACTACAAAATGATGGAATTCCGTTCTAAATACGCGAACTATTGGCTGCATTTGCTGTCTGGTCTTTTCGGTTTATCAAAGATTACAAAGTAATATAAGAAATGTACGCATCTAAACGAAACATTCCAATGTTTGTAAGTTCTGTTCATGTTTACATAAACGAGATGGTTCCATCAATGTAGTTATGAGTCGGTGATATAATGTCTAATGTAGCGCGGGTTGTTTGAAATGGAAGGTATTTTCTGAGTTAATGAGTGGATTTTGAAAGTTTTTACTGTGCGCATCGTTATTTTCGCCGAATTTTACGTTAGAAACAATGTGTCATATTGATGTAGCAAAAGTACGCTACAGACCCATTCCACGTACGTAACATTTTCGCGTTGAGCTTCAAGCGACGTTTATTTGCTCAATGAAGGCGTGTCGACTGCTGACTGCTGAGCCCTGGACAATTGAGAGGCACTCCTCATATTTAGACGGCTGAAACTGAAACTCATTAGCTTCAGTTGAACCGACGATCATGTATGATTCGTGATCCGTTAATAAATGGGACGGGGTAGGTTATAATTTCACCCATGCTAAATAGGCGAACTTTTAGTTCCATTTTCTCCTAGGGTTTTGATATCCACTTTCTAAATTTTGCAGGATTGGTGTCACTTAATTTCAATATTTTACATTGATTTTTTCGCCTTTATTGTGTTCAGCGGCGACTGGTGCAATTCGACAACAGTGCTATCCCTCCATTTGATTGTGTGCATAACAATCGATGGAGCAAAGACATTGTTGCCAAATTGCACGAGCCGCTACTGATTGTTTTGGAATGGAGCTGTTGCAAAATTTCGCTCCAGGCTTATTAATGGTTGATAAAGCGGTAAACCCCGAATGACGATAAGGGCACTGAAAAAATCACGAAATCCACTCCCAAACTAATAAAATGTTTTGAAACGCGACTACGATGACGATGTTTTTCACTACGATGTTGGTGATTATAGCCTTTTACATTGGGTTTCCCTATCTCAATAAGCTCCATCCTCACGAGGTGTTCTCGCGACACAACACAAGAAAAAGCACTTACATTACTTACAATTGCAAGAAGGTTTTGGCGGTAATCGAATCCATTATTGTCTCGCGTTTGAAAATATTTTGAGTCTAGGAGTGGATTTCTTGATTTTTTAGTGCGCATATCGTCATTTTTGCAGAGTTTTACCCAATAATCAACTATATTAATAAGCTTGTAGCAAAGGTTTGCAACAGCTTCATTGTGGAAAGCCACGGAATTTAGGACAATCATTTTAAAAATGATATTCTATTCTACGTAAAGGATGATATTCGGTGATGACAGCTGTTTGCTTACTTGCGAAAAGCTCAATTATCGTTCGTCGCGTAGTTGGTCTCACGCTGTTGGCTAATGGTCAATAGATGCTCGGAAGCAGATGACCTCCGTGAGCATGTCATCATCGAAGCTATCTAAAACAACAGTGCTTAGCAGAATGTTTCAATATAGTTAGAATATGAGTCTAGGTTGTTGCTTTTTTGGTAATCTTTGTATATTAACAGACGCCTATACCCTTCGTTCGGTAATAACGTAATGATAAACCCAAAGTCAGAATGTATATCTTTACACCTAGGACTGCAGTTTACCGGATATTGAAATTAATTTTTCATCTCACCGATGGTTCCACCCACCGGATGAAGAAAATATTACACTGTCCAGGTTATCTGTGTGACTTCCACCTTCAAAAAACGCTAATCTGTAATATTTTCTTCCACCGATGGGAACACCGGTGAATTGAAAATTCGATGGAATAGTTTTTATATTTAACGGTGGTTCCATCGATTGAAAAAACATTAAAGATTAGAGTATTTCCAGTTATACTGCTGATCTGGGCTGCATAGTGTTTTTGACATTCGGTATATGGAATTATCGGTGAATTAAAAAAGTCGACTGAAGATCGGCAAAACTGCAGCCCAGATATCTTGTTTTGTTCACCCACATAATATTTCTTTGCGTGACATATTATTTACTCTGTGTTACGTAATATTTCTCTGTGTGTATATTATTGCCTCTAAGAAAAATACTTGTTTTCCTTAACTCTCTTTCTCTCTCCACGTGGTTCGAGCGGGTAAGCATGTTGGTGATTCTCCTCAACTGCGTCACCCTCGGAATGTACCAGCCTTGCGTGGATGATAAGTGCGTTACTAACAGATGTCAGATACTTCAGGTAAGAATTGAAACTTTTCATATTTGGTACATACAGGGTGTTAATTAAAATATGGTGGCGGCCGCCATCTTGGATTTCACAATTCTTCAAATCTAACCGCAGAATTGAAATCTGCGACCTAATAAACCCCCGGATACCGATTTTCATTGAATTTTGTCGACTACATGCGGAGAAATGATTTTTTTCGTCCCTGTCGCTGCTGCCGAGAACGCAAAAATAGCGATTTTTGACACTTTAAAAATTTATAACTCAAAGACAAATCATTTCCCGAAAACGGACTTTAGCTCATTTTAAGCGGAAAAGAAAGGGCTTTCTTAGAAATGGTTTTTTGTTTTCCTCCGAGCGATCCCCATGTGAAAAAAATTCAAAAAACTAATTTTTTTGAATTTTCAAAATTTTGAAAATGCAACTCAACTAAAAATCAACATTTTTTAAATTCCATACACATCAAAAGATAGTTCTTTAAAACATCTTTTGTTTAAAAAAAAAGTTAGTTTTGGTATCTTTATTCGTTCAAAAGTTATGGCCGAAAAACCGTTTTACCTTTGACCCCCCGCCCCCCCCCCCGGTTCTAAGAGGGCAAAAATAAAAAATAGGCCACCGTTAGATGCCCCGTGAATCGTTCTATCAGCTGTGAAAAAATAAAGGCAATCCATTCTCAGCCCATTCCTTATGGGCGATGAAACAACCTCTTTGAAATGTTACTGGCTAAAAGTAAATTGCTCTTACTGTATTGTTACAGCTAAATAATTGAATAAACAACGAAACTTCGTCCAAGAAAATAGATTTCTGTAAACTCAAATACATCATTTTCAATGCATGCACACATGAATCGAACTTCGATACTAAGGACAGTTTAATTTAAAGAAGTATCGAGGAATATAAAGAATACACAATTCTTGTGTTTGTTTAGTTTTAATGCACTATGGGTACTTCGTCAATTTCTCCTTCGTCTGAGTCCTCCGATGACGGTTTTAGCAGCGACAATTCTTGTAAAGGAAGTTTGAAGGACCTTTGCATTATTGATCCTGCGCTTGAGCTAAGGGTTCGAGCGCCGCTTTTATACGCGCGGTAGCTTTCTATTATGGACACCACAGGATACTTATTTAAGTCAATCAGGATGAAGATAGAATACATTTTGTGAGATTTGTGCCTGGAGAGCAGTTGTGGCTCTTGCAATTTGGCAACCGAGCTAATTTTCCATTTAAACCTATGCTAAAGTATCGATATCTTGGGGGTGCAATTGCACCTCCTGAAGATCGATCGTTTTACATAAGTTCATATGGAGAGAATACTTTGTTGCCAGATCGCACGCGCCACTGAAGTGGAAAGGAGCTTGCACTTGAGAAGAACGGGAATTCTGACGAGTACATAGTAAAGGAACTTATAGGTTGGAAATAAAAGTCCTTGCATATTTAAAATTCGTATTTTAACGGGTTTTCTTACGCCGAGTCCGTAATAAAGGAACTTAGGTTGGAAAGATTCCTTGCATATTTAAAATTCGTATTTTAACGGGTTTTCTTACGTCGAGTCCGTAATAAAGGAACTTAGGTTGGAAAGAGTCCTTGCATATTTGAAATTCGTATTTTAACGGGTTTTCTTACGCCGAGTCCGTAATAAAGGAACTTAGGTTGGAAAGAGTCCTTGCATATTTGAAATTCGTATTTTTCCAAGTGTAGATGGCAAAACCGAGCTGAAAAAAGTTGATGCGAGTCGCACAATCTTTTGAAATCGTTTGGTTTCCACACTGGAATGTCAGGATGGTTAGTTTCTGAAAGTCGTTCAAACTTTTATTTTTCCTCATCAATGATTCTTTTTCGAGGATGTTTTGCAAAACATTAACCTTTTTAATATTTGTTGGCATCTATGTTGCAAGCAAGGTCATCTTCATCGCTGTAAAGTGTTTTAAAGAATTTGATGTGAACGCTGGCCGCGATTCAGTCGGTGTAAAGGTGTGGTTAAGCACGAGAGGAAATATCATTATTTAGGTGTTTGAAACGTTTTAAACTGCTTTTTGTGGTCTCCATGACCCACATTTGTTTTGTGCATAATCGACTTTTATTTGCTTCTAAAATGGTGATATGAGAGCTGAGAGGTTCCTCGTTTTAAGCAAGGAATTGAGACGCTTCAATTGAAACTTTCCGTGGACTTTTATTTTTATTTCGTCTTTCCCCCGCAGTTTGAGAAATATCTGGGATGAGTTTGCATGGACTCTGCCCGTCGGTAATTTGTCTAGGACGTCTGGATACATTGTTTTAAATGGGAATTCCGCGTAGTGACGTCACTACGCCCACGATTTTCTATAACTTTGAACGTTAGTATCTCCAAAACCGGGGCACTTACGAAAAAACCGAAGGTACTATTGTTCTCAGCTCAACATGTACTATAATTTTCTTTATAAAAAACACAACATTTCAGACCCTTGCAACTGCCACTCTCGTATTTTTCCAAGTGAAGATGGTAAGACCGAGTTGAAGAAATAAGTTGATACGAGCCGCACAATTTTTTGAAATCGTTTGGTTTCCACATTTGAATTTCAGGATGGTTAGTTTTTGAAGGTCTTTCAAAACTTTTATATTTCCTCATCAATGATTCGCTTCCGAGGATATTTTGCAAAACATTAATCTTTACTAATATTTTCTGGCATCTATGTTGCAAGCAAGGGCTTATCTTTATCGCTGTAAAGTGGTTTAAAGAATTTGATGAGAACTCTGGCCGCGATTCGGTCGGTGTAAAGGTGTGGTTAAGCACGAGAGGAAACAACATTATTTAGGTGTTTGAAACGTTTTAAACTACTGTGGTCTCTATGACCCACTTTTGTTTTGTGCGTAATCGACTATTATTTGCTCCTAAAGTGGTGAGCTGAGAGCCGAGAGGTTCCTCGTTTTAAGCAAGGAATTTAGACGCTGAACTTTTTTGCCTCAAGTTCGAGTTTCACATGCTCAAATTCCCTTTCTAGAATAAAAAGGTCATCAGGTTTGAAATTTTTTTTGAAAGTTTCGGTATCAATAATTTGTCTAAAAACGTCCGCATTGAACACATTGCCAACACACAAGCGCTCTCGGAACCGTAAATATCAACTATAAAACCAGGTAACTATTTTACGCTTGTCGTTTTTTTGTTTTGTTTTTTTTTGTTTTTTTTTTTTTAATGGCCACTATAAGTCTGGCGTTGGAATCGAAAATTAACGCTTTCATTGAGATACAAGTATATTCCGTCCCATTAAATGGTCACTTTCATCACTGACATCATTTAACAATCGCGGAATCTGTGTGGACTCCGAACGAATTTTATCACGAAAAAAATAACCTAGACTCAAATTCACAAATCTGTCCTTTCAAATATTTCGGCACTCAGAGATTTTCTTATTCAGCTCCTAGTTGTGATCTTTGATGAATTGGCAACGCTGCATCATGAAGATGACGATAAAAAACTAGGGTTATAATGCGGTGGAAAAATAGCTGTTACACCCATCATTTATTCAGCGTGTCCACGATTTTGCATCGCACCGCATCGACTCCTCTGATCTATGTTGTCAGATTTCAGGTTTAAATTCGTAAATGTTATCATTGGTTCTGTTGGAGAACTATACGGATCTAAAACCGTGTATATCTGGCAACGCTTTCTCTGCCTCGTTCCCGCTGTTCGTTCGGCGAGTCAGTAGTCACGGGACGCGACTGCCTTCAACAATACACGATACTGAGTGACTGTTATTAGCGCATCCCATAAATGCTGCGTCATCGCTCGATAAAACGTCGCGATTATGACAATATGCGAATTTGAGTGTGAACGGCGCGAACCTAGGATTGAGTGACGCATTATAATGAACAGAGAGCCGCAGAGTTGCTAGATTGAACGGGGGAAGGCTCGTTTGTTTACCTCAAGGAGCTATGGTTTGATTTCACGATGTTATAATGGGTCTGTTACGTACTTATGTAACAACAATAAAGAACCTTGATAGTCCTTGAATCTTTCGAAAAATATGGCGCAAATAAAGATGCGCACGTTACAAACAAATCTTTAACCTAGAAGGTCACTTTAATTTCAATCAGCACGACATCACGTGCTAATTTAGATTAAATTCAAGAGTTTCTCTTTTTTTCTTGAAAACAACTACGATTTATATTTTACAATTTACCTAACCACACAATTTCACTTAAACAAATGGGTCTGTTTCAAACTTTTGCTACCGCGAAATAGAATGTTAAATCTTAAGTAAAATCACGTGAAAAGTCCATTGGTGGTATCGGAAAGTCATATAATGCAGTACTAAACTCACAATAGGCGTTTAACTGAAACCCAAGATGGCGGTAAAATATCGAGCAACCTGTGTGCACGCACCGTGAACATCCATGATGGCCGACGTTAACAACCTCACAGCATCGGAGGTTTTGAGTTTGTTTGCGTTGTGATTGGTTGTGATCGGATGTCATGAGGTTGGCCATCTTGGATGTTAATGGTGCTTGCATACAATCTGCTTGATATTTTATCGCCATCTTGGATTTCAGTTAAATGCCTCTTGAAAGTTTGTTATTGCAATTTACGACTTTCTGCTGCCATCAATGGACTTTTCACGCGATTTTATATGAGATTGATCACTCTATAGCGCTGTAGGAAATGTCTGCTACAGACCCATAGTAAAAAATTCCTTTGACGAAAATAAGCTTTTGAATAACAAATAAAAGTCAAATGTTCATTTTCATTTATATCACTGAAACTGATTTCTTTGGTTTGGAAACCCTTCCTCCACAGAAAAGACAAAAATTTGAAACCCAACTGTAGGTTTGAATGAAAAACCACCATGAAAAAATGAAGATGGAGAGTCGGAGTTCTTTATTTGTTTGCCTCCATCCTCGTTTCCTCCTCAATTTTCTGAGGTGTCATTTGGACTGCTACTATTTTGAGCTCTCTCTCCTCCCTTCCCCTTTTATTGTTCTCCAATATGAGTGTTGAAGTCTCGATATCGTTTTCTATGACGGCACTTTTGCTGTTGAAATTTGTGAGCTTCCATCGTTTGTTTTTCGTCACCTGTTAATAGCTCTGCGTTGTACACCACATGAAGCCCACAATCCAAGTCACTTTGTTGCTTCTGACATTTGACTACTAGGCGCTTAAAGCCGGAGCCAAAGACTCGTTCATATCGATTAACTTCTGATCGATGGGAAAACTTGCATATTCAGTGACAATACTTTCCAATTTGGCGAGATTATTTACGGCGCGGAGTTCGAGTGACGGTGATGAAACCACTCAATATTAACTGAAGGTTGCGCAATGTTGCAGTCTGAGACAGTCTCTGAAAAAATCAATGTAAAATTATCAATTCGGGCTTAAGCTCCGACTGTTTTCGATAGTCAAAGTAAAATAGGAATTTTATTTAAAATGGAGACCAAACGTGGATTTAGCGCCCCCCTCTTCCTTGGATAAAAGAGAATTTTTATTAGTGTTAGTCCGAAAATTCAGATTTATTAGGCCTTCGTACACGCTCAAAGTAGAACAGCAATACCGCCTCTACACATACCAAGCTGCTTCTTTGAGGTTAGGGTCATCTTGGTATACAGATTACAGAGCTTATGGAGAGTGCAATGTTGATGAAATTCAAAATCGTGATTTATCCTCTCTAAATATGATTTTCAAGTCTTTTAATACTTTATGTAAGTAACTAAGCCCAAAACTTTCATTACTGACGTGCTTTTCCAATTTTGGTTGAACTTCAAAAAACCAACAAAATACTCGATAACTCCATAAGCGGGCCATAAGCTTACGTATACCAAGACGAACATAACCTCCCCGATCTCAAAACAGAGCAGCCGGGTATGAGTAGAGGCGGTATTGAGAACTGTCAAATTGGCATCGATTAGCCGAGATCCATCACAAAACGGCAGGCGAGCCAACCGTTGCGGCGTTGCATGTTCCGTTGGTCTAAACGTTGTCAAACATCTGTGCAATTTGACGGCCCGTCAAACTGCAGAGTTATTTGACGATGGATGGTGTGTCATCCGTTCACCAATCTACATTCAACGAAGCAATTAAACCCGTTTTGGAGGTGTTTTGGTCAAGGTTATGTTTGAATTTAGAAATGTCAGGTTGGCAATTCAATTGTTTGTGGTGGATTTCTGCTCACCGATGCCAATTTGACGTTCCTACTTTGAGCTTGTACGAAGGCCTATTGACGAGTGATTTATGGTGAAATGTTGGTACTAAGCGGGAAAGACGGCACTCATGTGTCACTTTTGGCCAAAAAGTTTTGTATTCTCTATGATTACAATATTTTTCCCTATGGCTTAAAATGTTCTTTGTTTCCTTTTTGCAAGTTTTGCTTCAGATTATTTGATTCTCTTTGCTACCTGTTGCAGTTACGATTAACCCCTTATGGGCCAAGCCCTAGTATACTCATGATAAAAACACGTACAAGATAAGATGTCGTTTGGCGCCTTCAATTCGTCGTATAGGCAATTCCAACTCCCCCGAGTACGAACAGTTAACTACCTTCCCTTTATGAACGGAAGAGTGCGGTGTTCATTTGAACTTACCTAATCCTCAGAGGGTTAGAACTGAAACTGGAAGAAGATTATTTCAAAAATAAATCATGATTAGAAGATGAACAAAAATGCATGGTTATCTGTAAAGATTACTAAATGTTAACATGTCATTTTAATGATTATTGATAATAATAGGCTAGTCCCTTGCGTTTCTTGGGACACTTTTTGGCAATCTCGGTAGGGACCACAGTTTACCTATGGCTTTTATCTGAGTGTGAAAGGAGTTGACTAACATTTAATCACAGACTTCATGGGAGAGAGGTGATTACTTGTATAATCGTATCGAGTCGCTGCACTTGTTGTTAAAGAGCGTATTATTCTTATGAGTGGCTTATCTTTTGAATTAACTTTTCAATATATATCCTTACATCTCGGCGGAAATTCACCGATGATTCCGCTGCTAATCGAGCGCTCATCGTAGAAATTGAATGGTTTCAATCAAAATGCATACCCAAAACTCGAAAGATAAACACCACCCAGTTAGAGCAACACGCAGTCGAATACGACTCGATACCAGTGGCGTAGCGTGTAATTTGGCAACGTTGCAGTTCGTCTATTTAGATCCATGAAAAAGATCGAACAATTGGCACCTTGGCATTCGACCTTTTACATGGGTTTAAATGGGCACAATACAACGTTGCCAAATTGCACGCTACGCCACTGCTCGATACGATTACGAAACGATCGTTTCTAATCACTACCCTTCACGCGTTTTACGACTTCGCTACCCGATAGTTCGCCGAAAGCATGCAACTGTCCTTTCGGAGGTTGTTGTGGGTGCTATGAGGTTGATAGTTGACGTCGTTTGTTCAGGGCCATTGTTCGACAGGATTGTATTTGCCGTCGACGTAGAGTCGTGGCCGGTTCGGGGGCAGGGGGAGTAGAACAAAGGGAGGGAGTCCAGTCCACATAGTGAGTGGTGGAACCGCTTAAGCAAACCTCACCAACCTACACATCATTTACTACCATGTTGCCAGACTAGACTTGAGTTCTTAGGGAGGACACACATATGTATACACGGCTCGACTCGGCGCGGCGCGATTCCGTTTGCTTTGCGTGAAATCCAATGAAGAGGCACAGACTTGTCCGGCTTGCGCCTTTCCATTGGATTTCACGCAAAGCAAACGGAACCGCGCCGCGTCGAGCTGTGCCGCGCTGAGCCATGTATGTGTGTTTTCCTCCTTTAAGCTTCTTATTTGTTCAAAGAGTTTTTTTTGTTTTGTTTTGTTTTTGTTTTTTGTTTTTTGTTTTAAATCTGGCATAAATGAAATCAGAGGATAAGGCACTGTAGCCAGATTTAACTGACAAGTTGGTTATACTTATCGTTGATTTGAATGAAAAGCGTTTAAAATATTCATTATTTGGCAGCAATGATGTTACCATGACGTTCGTTCTCATCGTCGTCGTAATTCTTGATAAGCGGGTGGCCATAGTGTGATGAGGCTGACAAGGGGAGGCTCAGAAGTCGCTGCCTCCGATTTTGAAAACAATGGGGCTCTTGCAAACTTTTTCTATAAGCAAAAAAAACTCCAATCTGATGTAATGACCTTCGAAAATCACGAAAGTCACACCGAAAAAGTCTAAAATTCAGTAATAAACTCACAAAACTGCTTTAACGACAAGATCGTAATGTCGCTTCAACGCAGGTATCATGGGAGATTCCTGTCTAATCTGTCACTTTCTCTACGGAAACACAGACATATGTCTCATTTTAGATAGGAATCTCCTATGATACCTGAGTCTTTCCACCATTATGCCCGATTCTGAGAGTGAATTTCGTGATTTTTCGGTGTACTCATTGTCATTTTTACACGCTTTTACGCAAGAATCAACTCTTCAATCCCCCGTAGCAAAAGTTTGCTAGAGCTCCATTGCACGAAAATGTAGCTAAAGTAAAACTATTAGACCCGTGTTTCTCACTTTTTGCCAATGGGCCTTCCTAAAGCGTCAGGAATTTTTTGAAAGTTGCCGAAATTCACGTCAAATACCCGAGCGGATAGCGTTCCGAATTTTGACGTGAATTTCGGCAACTTTCATAAAAATCCTGACGCTTTAGGAAGGTCCTTTGCAAAAAGTGAGAAATACGGGTCAAATAGTTTTACTTTAGCTACATTTTCGTGCAATTGTTTTCAAAATCGGAGGCGGCGACTTCTGAGCCTCCCCTTGTGAGACGTATCCAGCTGTCATTCTCCAAGCAAAATTATGAGGTTCGAGAGAAAATTTTCACCCGAACCAACGTTTGTACGTTTTATTAACTCATCCGAACTATGTTTGTTCGGCAACGATGAATGACACCGATGCTGTACCCGAACCTTGGAATTCGCTCCCGTTCCGCGAGGTGAGGGCAAGAAGAGTAAACTAAACGATAAGAGATAACCATAAACAACGCTCCTGATTGGCCAGAAGTGGTTTTGTTGACTTTGGCGTTCGGTGTCCTCCGAAAAGTTCCGAACTTCGAATCTTTGCCCGAACCTGATTGTAAAATTTGCTTACCCTCTACAATCTCAGTGTGTCCACACCTCGTTCGCAGACGATAGGAGAGAGCGGTTGATTCTAAAGGCCCCGTATGTAGAGAGTAACACATAAGAGGGCGGTTATTTTTTTATGGGTCATGAGTTTCAGGCTCCACGGTTTTTGCCGTTGGGTGCGTTTTTGCACATTTATTTAAATAGATTTTATACAGCAATCAAAGAGGTCCGATTGTATTTTCCGGATAAAAGAGCTTTAACTTGTGATAAACTTATTAATTTTAATTATGACGCACCTCAAGAATGTCGATTATGCCCAATTTATTTGCGATTATGCTAATGCTCATTGTCAGAAGACATCGAAGAGTTTAGAAGAGTTTAGAAACACCCATGACCACAGAGTACAGGATCTGAGACCATCAAATTCTGTCGCCCTAGCCGGGACTCGAACCCCGGGACCTTTGGATCGGTAGTCAGTTGCGCTAACCTTTGTCCCACAGAGGCGACCACGAATTTATCCCGTTTAACGTATGAGAAACAATCGATTCTTGAGAGGGCCAAAGACCTCTTACTAATCGATTGTTTCTTATGCACTTAAACGGGAATAATACACAGTTGCCACATTGCTGGATCCGCCTTTGAGTGCAAGTTTTTTTTGAAGTAGCTATGTGCGGGCCGATCCTTGAAATTCACGACTTTTGGGTAGACTGGATAAGAATGGAAAACGGTGATTGGTGGAGACGAGTCACGTGGTTGCCCAGTCTAATCAAAATACAGAATGGATTAGATAAGTTATCGGGTACTCCAAGACTGCCCGATAAATTATCTAATCCATTCCGTATTTTGATTAGACTGGGCAACCACGTGACTCGTCTCCACCAATCACCGTTTTCCATTCTTATCCAGTCTACCCAAAAGTCGTGAATTTCAAGGACCCGCTGGACTCAGAATTTTTAACTAACAATCAAGGTGAGAAAAGTTGGCCTGTTTCTGTCATGTGTCGGTTTCTTTATCGTGCAACTCCTTCCAAAAGAAACAGTTCTATCGATTCCTGTGTCCAGATAGCCGCTCTCAAACACTTAATCTTTCGTTTTAAACCAATTCCAAGTTGATGTGTCACACCTTTCTTGGTAAGGTTAAAAAATAAAGGGCAGATAATCCGAGCCCGAGTAAACCGTAAGAAATTTCCATCATTGAAGGCATTGAAATTTCAGTATCACGTCCTATAAAGCCTCTCTATTGCTTTAGCTCGTTGGATATCTCACAGGGACAAACCCTCCATAACGCTGTAGACTTATTGCAGTCGCTCATATCCTCCTCGTAGATATCGACTATAAAATCAACTATTCCTTTGTTCACAGGACTAAATTTTGATTTTAGTTGCCGCGTGACTTATTTTGGCAACGCTGCGTTGCAAAACGGTCGATGTCCGCTTGAGTTCGGATGTCGAGTATACCTCTCGTGGTTGCCGAATTTGCCGAGTTTGCCAGGAACTTCTTCAATTTTTATATCGATTTAATTGTACTGCTTAAATATTTGTCTACACAATTTGGCCACCACGGTACACCTTTTAGTCGTTCGGAAGTGGCCGGTTGTCGGTTTTGTTTGTCGATGAATTTCGTCTCCAATTTCAAACCTCGTACCTTTCATCCTCCCCGCAAGACTTGACGTGCCGCCCGCAATTTGATTTCCGACCATCGACATAGCCAGCAGCGCACCGAGAGTTTCTTCATCTCTCTCTTTTCTCCATTAAGAAACGTATGTTAGACAAGGATGGACAAGGGGATAAAACCCCCTCCTTCTGTCCTTTTCCTACTCATACATTCAAATGGGAAATGAGAGAGATGGAAGATATCCTGGTTGCGCCAGTGGACATAGTTGTAGAGCAGAGCTGCCGTTCCGTGTTTATTTAATGTCATTTTTTCAATTCACCGATGATTCCACCGGTTGAAAAAAGATTACACAGTTTCGTTTAGTGTAATACTGTAATGCACGAAAATACTCGAATCTGTATTCTTTTATCAACCGGAGGAGTCGTTGATGCCTTTAAAAAAACTTCTGGATATTTTCATAGTGTAACTGCGATTGCACCGATTGAGAAAAGATTACAGTTGCGAGTTATTTCGTGCATTACAATTATACGTTAATCTGAAGTGTGTAAACTTTCTTCAACCGGTGGAATCATCGGTGGTTTAAAAAACTGCTATGAAATGTACACGAACGGCAGCATTGCTGCAGAGTCGACGCTCGACGTTAAAAGCCATGGGTGGATATAGGAATTTAACTTTCTCCCTCTTCTCCCATTTGGATACGTGCGTTAGAAAAGGAAGAAAGTAGGGGCTGATTCTCGTGATGGACCTCTTTCCTATCCTTTTTTAACACATTCTTTCAAACGGCCGTAGAGAGAAAAGGACAAATTCCTGTATCCGCCCTTGTCGAAAGCAAAAGGCGTAGCCTACACTTACAAGGTCTAAACGTTTCTAAATATTTATCCGCATTCTTGAATTCATCGCGCGAATTCGATTAAATCCGTCTCCAATGTCCCTTCATATATTTTCAGCTAGCATCCCCGTTTTCCTAACGTTCAGGCGGGCTGTCACGCATCGGGACAACTGAAAATCGCAGGAAACAATATAAAGGTAAAGAAAAAACACTACTGTTTTTGGTATTTATCCGGGAATTTTCGATCACTGCTGTCCACTGTCATGAGAGGGTGAAACTCACAATCAACCAAAACAGGAATCTATCGGGACGGATTTTCATTAGAAGCGGTACATGCGAGGCCCTTTTCTAAGTACCTAATGTTTAGATTTCGTTCCATTGTAGGAATTTACCTATCAGTTCAAAAAAGTGGGGTTTTTTTATATATATATATATATATATATATATATATATATATATATATATATATATATATATATATATATATATATATATATATATATATATATATATATATATATATATATATATATATATATATATATATATATATATATATATATATATATATTATATATATATATATATATATATATATATATATATATATATATATATATATATATATATATATATATATATATATATATATATATATATATATATATATATATATATATATATATATATACGGCTTAGCTAGTCCCTTTTATGGAAACTCTGTGGAGCTGTGCTGATGGGACGCATTTATGCATTTGAAAGAAGTCGACCGCCTGAACGAATTCGAAGGTTAAATGCGACGCTAAACCAGGAGTGGACAGGCGCAAGGCCACATGCGGATCCAGCAACCTGACAACAGCGTATTCGTCCCATTCGATTGCACATCGAATAATCGATTAGTGACGGGGCCATGGTCCCTTCAAGAATCGATTGTTCACCATACATTCAAATGAGAATAATGCGCAGTTGCCAGATTGCTGGATCCGCCTATGCGCAAGGCGGATTTGTCGACATTATCCGGTCCGTTTCCATGCGTTCATTTTCTCCTCTTTTTACCTCATCTACTGTTTTGTGTGGAGCCTTCGGTGTCTGCGACTCCTGCTTTCCTTCATGGAAGACTAATTCCAACGACCGATCATAACTCGTCAAGTTCGTGTCGATACTCCCTAACAAAACTTCCATCAAGAGACTCTAAGCTCAGCGCCTTGTCTTGTATCTTTCAGAGCTGTCTTTTGGCGTATAATGATTGACATTTTTTCAATTCACCAATGATCCAACCGGTCGAAAAGAGATTGCAAAGCTCAGTTCAGTGAATGACTGTACTGCACGAAAATACTCTGATCTGTATTTTTTTCTCAACCGATGCAGGAGACGTCGATGACTTTCAAGACTTTTGGATATTTTAATAATCAAACAGCGATTGTACAGCTTGAGAAAAGATTACAGATCTGAGTATTTTCGTATATTACAGTCATACACTGTGAACTGAACTGTGTAATATTTTTTCAATCGGCGGAATCATCGGTGAACCGAAAAATGCCGTTAATGATACGTAAAACGGCAGCTCTGGTATCTTTATTCATCCGTGCCAGTGGCGCGGCGTACTGGAGGCCTCCGCTGCCCCCAATTAGGGCCCCATGATACATCTGACCCGTGTATTTGACAAAATATAACATTTGAAAGAATGAAGATAAAGATGGAGGAGGAAATAAATAAGTGTGATATAAAAAGGAAAAAGAGCCGATTTGTTCCTCCGTTCAATGTGGTAAATTGGCCATGCATTTTCCGTGATATTAAATGGATATTAAGGCTGTCAGAAATAGAAATTCAGCTATTTTCTTTCTTGGGACAGAAACGGAATTTTACAGCTAAAACTGCGCGAAAAAACATCTCGAGAGCTTCAATTTTCAAAAAATTTCAGGGGAGGATCCCCGAGCCCCCTCTAGATGGGAGGGGGGGGGGTGTCTTCATAGATCCTCCATTCACTGTGTAAAAATGTAGGGGGCCCCCGACTGAAGGTTCGCGGGGGGGGGGGGGGCAAAGTTTCCGGTAAGCCACTGATCAGCGCCTTCAATTCACAGTGTATACTAATCCAACTCCAAGATGCACGATGAGTTATCTATTCATTTCGCCGTTGTCTTTTGAATTTTGTGAAGGCATACGTTGAGTCATTGAATAGCCGTATTTTGCTCCGGCTTGTGACGATTGTGATTATCTTTTACGTTAATCTGTCTTGTCGTTTTCTAATTTTGTTCGCACATTCTTAATTTTTGATTCTGCTGTCCGACTACCATGAGCTTTTTAATAATTTAAGCTGCAACTTTCGACTTTCTTAGATGGCAATTTTTGCCGATTTATGGTCATTTGGACAGAGCGCCGGGGTTTCTCACCGCGTTCTCAGCAATCGTAAATTTATCGTAGTCAGATGTCCACGATCTGCCCTTTTAATGTTTTGAACGCTCCCCGTCGTTTCAAATTTGTGTATGGCTTGTCCCAGAAAAGATTGGATTTGACAAGTCTACGGCTTTCATGGAAACATCGGCTTCCGTACGCTACTCCACCTTTTTTTTTTTTTTTTTATTATTATTATTTTTTTTTTAACAAGTTTCATTAACA
Source organism: Trialeurodes vaporariorum (assembly GCA_011764245.1). Lineage (NCBI taxonomy): Eukaryota > Metazoa > Arthropoda > Insecta > Hemiptera > Aleyrodidae > Trialeurodes > Trialeurodes vaporariorum. Next base: position 32,983,467 of record VMOF01000013.1, read on the forward strand.
CGACTATACAACATGAGTACAATGATTGTTTTTTTCTTATGATAAATAGCATAAAATAATTACAGTATGATTTTTTTGTAAATATTTATGGGTATAATAGAATTTTCTTTAGTTTTATGTACCTGGAAAAAAAAACGAACGAAAGATAAAAATGATGATGACGATAATGATGACGATGATGTTATGGAATGAAGGGATGAAAAGATGGAGGAAAGTGAAGTGAAGGTAAAGACAATTCTGAGTGGAGGAGGGAAAAAAGGAGAAATAAGTTGACCCCCGTCCCTCAGATTTTATGATAACCTTATAATCCACCTTATGAAAACATTGATCGTCTGAGTTATTCGCTTCTACATGAAAACATCGGACCATTCGGCCGGTTGTTTACGCAAACATGGCCGACATTTATATTTATCTACGCGGTTTCACCGATTTCAAGTCAAATCTAATAAATTGAAATTATATTACTGGTATTTCTTCAATTTTGCTACTGTTCTTAATTTAGATTGCTTCGCGATCACCTAAAACGATTCCTCAGTTTAAGTATCCCTTTTGATCACTCAATAGAAACCGTTTTATTGGAGACCTTTGGCATCTGTTTTTTTAGTGTTTCAACACCGAAGGACATCATACCCACAGGATTCTGGCGTCTTTGTAAAAAGTATCTTCAGGGAATTGATCAAGAAACATTTTTCGAGCCTTTATTTACCTGCATTGGGCCCCTACAATGTTCAATTACCACAAAAGTTTTAAGCCTGAGTGACTTTAAACTTCCCGGCTTCGACTTGAGAAATCTTGCGCTCTAAAAATGTTTCTTAATATCACCGTAAGTGTGTCTGTGCTTTTCAGGAATTCAATGTAGCACATTAGCATAGAATAAGTAGAGGAACAGAAGCTGTGTCACGGTGTCACGGTGTCATGGCCAACCTGGTCAGTACCTACACGGTGGTCCACCAGCAATGGGCTCGATCTTTGTTGCTCTTTGGTCTTTTGCTTGATATAGATAGATAAATAATTTTATTCCGAAAATATTTCAACAAAATGAAAAACAAAAAATCTACCCTGCCGAAAGGAATCTTGTGTGGCAGCGGTAGGGTACAATTTAAAATATATATAAACAATTAACTAATCGTAAAAAACAAAATAAAAAGCAAAATTAATAAATATTACATATTAAAATTAGAAGAGGATAGATATAGTTATAATTATACTTTTTACTCTTTTTTTTTTATATATTTCCTGCTATCGGGTCGACACACAGCTATTTGTTGAAATAGTATTTAACTGCGTTAAAATATAACTCCTGTATACAGATTCTCTATGATAGGGTTCCCTGGGGCATTAACCCCTCATCGCCGAAGCATCCCGATGTCAAAATTATCAACGTTGACCTTTGTTTGGACTTTTGGTCGCCTCTTGCCAGGCGTCACAAGAGTGGCCATCGGGCCTGCCTCGACACGGTCTTGGTTGGCCAAAATTTTGCTTTTGGAGCTTTTGGAGACCCCAGTTGTCCGAGCTGCCCGGGGTATGACATTATGGGGGTTCTCCCGTTCTAGATATTTCACCACATTCACAATTATTTGCTGGCTCTGAGACTTCAGAGAGCAGCCATGACCCAACTTGGGCATTTCATTTAAATAAAAAAAGACATTAAAAAGGAAAAGAAAACAATAAATTTAGAATGAATGTAAGGATAAGTGAGGTGGGAGGGGGGGGGGGGGGGGGGAACAACTTTCCAGAAATGGTTGTTATGGAAGTAAAAAGAACCGACACAAATACACAGTAACAAGTAAACAATGGTAAACTCATCAGAAATTTGACAGCTCTGACTTGGTCTACTTACCTTTTCCGGATTACCGCCAATTACATAAAATACAAGGATTATCATGTTCCAAATATTAATTAGTGAATCCAGAAAACATCGCGGAAATGCGCGAATTATTCGGCAGGAACCGACGTCCCAGCGTGGAGGAACGGCCGAGGTCGGCGCGCTCCTGCGTTCCCCGCGAAAGATTTCAAATTCAACTGAACCGTTGATGTTTTCAGCTTCGGTAGTACACAACGGGCTGTGCGCAGCGAACGCAAAACGGTCGCTGCGCAAGGTATCAAATGTAAACATTGCAAGTGTCAAATCCAATCTTTTCTGTGACAGCCTATACTAGATTTGCTACACTTCTAATTGCTATGTGATGGGTAGACCAACTGCACTTTGTTCTGAACTGTTTGTTGATTCATTTTTATTGAAAATTAAACTACGCAGCAAAAAAGAAAAAAAATAAATAAATAAATAAACACGAAACGGAGGAGTCACAAATGAAAAATATTTATCATACTAATTAATAGCACATAATAGGCAGAAACGAAACTTAAAAAAACACAAAAACGAAAAACAAAAACAAGTATTAACCTTCAAACTTTGAAAATCCTATTTTAAAGTCACCTGAAATGTAAATAAATAACGAGGAGTTGTGCTGTTAGAAATTCTTGGCTCAATACTAAAGGTGACTTTTTTTTATATTTTTGTGGATGAAATGTCATAAACGAGGCAGATCTTTCAAGAAAGGCACTTGCAGTTGGACGGCTTATTGCAAAAAGGAAAGTTTGTGAAAACTATTTAGAATCAAAATCGCAGTTAGTTTCGCTCTGCACTTAGAGTCCCTCGATGGAAATATTGTATAGGGAGTACCGACACGAGCTCAACGAGTTGTGATTGGTCGTTGGTTTTAGGCTCTCACGGAGTCGAGCAGGAGTCGACGACATCGAAGGCTCCACACGAAAGGAGTCGATTCGTAGAGGAACGCATGGGAACGGACCGGAATGCCGGCAAATCCGCCAGTCCACCACTGGTCCACTGTCGAACTTAACCTTCGAATGCGTTCACGCGGTCGACAAAATCGACTCCTGTCAAAATGCATAAAGCGTCGTGTCGGTATTTTCAATACAGTATTTCCATCAAGGGACTCTATCTGCACCAAACCGTCCAATGGGTCTGTTGCACACTTCGGCTACAGCGTTTTAATGTATCAATTCCTGTGTAAAAAGCCGAGAAAATAACAATGACAGCATCAGAAAACACTAAAATCAGTACTAAACTCACAAATTGCGAAAAACACTAGACACTATTCACCCCTGTATCTTCCCACCATGTGCACGATATTTCGCGAAATTAGCGCGGCACATTCAAATAAATAGTAAACACTGACGGCGTCTGTTCGAATTTTTACGTTTCAATATCCTCAATTCCTCACAAAAGGTTGTGAAAGGTACGGAAACCGATATTTGTGTCGAAAACTTATCAAAATGAAACAATAACTCCCAGGAGTTCCAAGGATGATTCCAACTTCGATCACCATTCTTGGAACTCCTGTGTGTTATTGTTTCATTTTGATTTAAGTTTTCGACTAAAATATCGGTTTTCGTACCTTTCAAAACCTTTTGTGCGGAATTGAGAATATTGAAACGTAAGAATTCGAACAGACGCCGTCAGTGTTTACTGTTTATTTGTTTATGAAGTCAGCTGTGATGACAGTCGGCCGTGATTATTTGAATGCGCCGCGCTAATTTCGCGAAATATTGTGCACGTAGTGGAAAGATACAGGGGTGAATAGTGTCTAGTGTTTTTCGCAATTTGTGAGTTTAATACTGAATTTTAGTGTTTTCTGATGCTGCCATTGTTATTTTCTTGGCTTTTTACATAGGAATTGATCTTTTAAAACGCTGTAGCTGAAAAGTGCAACAGACCCATTGACCATATCAAGTGTATTTGTCACAACTTTCTTTGTAGGGTTGAAAAAAATGAATCAAACAAACCGAGCCCGTGTTAGACGTCCATCAGAGACTCCCATCAGTGGCGTAGAGTGCAGTTTGGCAACCTTGTACTGTGTTCATTTAAACCCACGTAAAATATCGAATCCGAAGGTGTTCGAACACCCTATAGTTCGATCTTTTTATTGGGTTTAAATGGACACATTACAAGGTTGCCAAACTGCACACTACGCCACTGATTCCCATCATGGCTGCCTTCTTGAAGTTTCAAAATCACGACCCATAAATCCTCGCTATTGCCATCAGTGGCGTCGCGTGCCGTCTGGCAACAATGCTACAGCTCCTTTTAAACTCGTTAAATATATCGAATTTTCCTTGTGCACTGTGCACGCCCTGAATTCGATCTTTTACATGAGTTTAAATGGATGTAATACATTGTTGCCAAACTGCACGCGACGCCACTGATTGCCATAGCTCGTTGACCTGCTTCAATTTGAGCGAGCGAACATTGATGTGTCTTCCTGACCTGTTCGTCAATCGGTTATTGGGTCAAGTGACAACTTTGGCCGAAACAACTCACGGTTTACCACTTATTTTTGTTTAAACGAGACGGGTGTGACATCTGGCAACGGTTGCATCGGAGACGAAGTAACTGCATCCAAATCGCGTATTCAAAGGAGAAGATGCGGATAGATAGTGCAGCTGTTATTTTCAATTTATGCTCCGCAATCGAGCTCAAGCTTTTCAAATATAAATGCCAGTTCGTGCCGAAAAAGTTTCATTCCTTCCTTTGATCGAAAAAGGGCAATTTGTAGAATAGTCTAGAATCTGCAACTATGTTTTAGAAACCACCCTAACTTCCTGGAGGAAAAAAAAAAAAAAAAAAAAAAAAAGAAGAGCTCTCGTCACGAGAATTCGCGTCTTCACCTTCCTTTCTTTCTTTTCACCTTGTCTCGTTTAGTGTGCCTTTCGAACATCGAGCTCTAGGAATGTTAGAGGGGTTGCGCAATGTCAGTAGCATCATAGTGGATGGGGGAGGGGGGTTACCCCCTTTTCTGTGATTTGTCTCCTATGAGGAAACTCAACGTAGGTAAAAGAAGTAAGAGGGGTAAAACGATTCATGTCTAAAATATCAAAATTAAAGTTTTCGTGGTCATCAAACGGGATACAATATTACAAATTGAACCGAGACGTACTTACAATTAAATACAGAATTAAGTGTAATCGTTCAGAAAATGTGTCTTACAACTCAATGGTGTCAGTCTTTTACAATTTTAGGTTTACATCGGTATCCTCGAATTTTTCTCAATTAGCTTAAGGATAATCGTTCCGAAAATCCGTCTTTTAACTTATGGTGTCAGTCTTTTACAAATTTAGGTTTACATCAGCAACCTTGAATTTTTCTCGATATGCTCGATTCATTTCTGGCGGCTCCGGACCGCGTCGGGTTCTGATACGTGCACGCATCGGGGTGCTGCATGTTGGGAGCGTCCCTGAGCGGGCGTCGCCCGATTCCCTCCCGTGACGAGTTCCGATTTCTGATTCCCTCCCGGTGTCGAGTAAATGAAAGAAAAAGGCAACGTCGCAACAACAAGTTTGATGATAAAAACTGAAACTAAACTCACCATGTCATGAATGTTTAGTTCGGACCGTAAGTTGGTAGGCAAAAATTATAAGTTGCTCGGATGAAGAAAATGGGATCGGTCGACAGAACGCAATTTGTTTTTATAAAACTTTTGCACTTGTTCACGGTGCAACCAGGGCTGCCGTTTCGCGTATAATCAATGCTATTTTTCAATTCACCGATGATTCCATCGAATTGGAAAAGATTACACAGTTCATATCAGTGCATGACTGTAATAAACTAAAATACTCGCATCTGTAGTCTTTTCTCAACCGGTGGAGTCATCGATGACTTTAAAAAACTTGCGGATATTTTAATTAATCAACGGAGTTTCCACCGATTAAGGAAAGATTATAGATTAGAGTATTTTCGTGCATTACAGTCGTACACTGAACTGAACTGTGTAATCTTTTCTCAACCGGTGGAATCATCGGTGAATAAAAAAATAGCATTGATTATACGCAAAACGGCAGCCCTGGGTGCAACACCAACGTTTATTGCCATCTGCATACAGCTTATGAAAACAAAACTTATGATTATTTATCACTATTAGGTCCTTATTCCGTTCACTTCTTATTTTTTGGAAATTAAACGACATGATAAACGGGCAAACGGGCTCGGCGCGGTAACGGTCTATCAAATACTAAACACAATAACAATGACCAAAAAAAAAAAACAGGCCAGAATTACACTAAATAGCCAGCCACAGCTAATTCAAAATAAGCCAATCGCAGCGCGCTGATGGGTGATGGACGCTGTTGTAGTTGAATGAAAAGGTTACAGAACTTGAAACATCGTTCCAAAAATAATCTTTTTGAGACCATTCAAGCTCAACGAGTGCCGATAGAAGATTCGGGGACTGTGTCGCTTCTATTACGAAGTAATCTTTATTATCAAAGTACAATCATTCTGTACGCCCTGTCTACGGGAGTCAACGACCGCTGTCCGAGCATCTTGATTTTGTACTTCTTATCAACTTACTATCCGAACTATTATTTATTCCTTAAACTTGTTGTTGCGACGTTGCCATTTTCTTTCATTTACTCGCCACGGGAGGGAATCGGAATCGGGAGGGAATCGGAATCGGGAGGGAATCGGACAACTCCCCCTGAGCGAATGCTGCGCTGTCGACTTCTTCTGCCTGAACCGGCTCCTGGAGGCTGATTCTACACTTTTATTTATTTATTTATTTCCAAACGATGCATGTGAAGGTTGCTTTTCTTTTCTTTTCTTTTTTAGTTTTTTTTTCTTTTACGAAACAATAAACGAATAACACAAAAAATCACACTCATCCGTGATTGATGAAAGCTGACCTGCTCTCAACAGCGGCGATCCCAGCTGTTTTTTCAAATCTTCTCGCACCTGCCGTGACTTCAAGCTCATTCGGTAGTACCATGGCTCCCAACGGTCTATGTCAACAAATAGGGGAGATTAAAGGGTGACAATCATTAAGATTTTTTTGTTATTTATTTATTTTTAATTTCGTACAAAGGAGCCTTCCGGCTATGGTACAAGTCCTAGACTAACATTTACAATTTCACAGAATAATATTACTTTTTCAATTCCTTTAAATTATAAATTGTTTTTACTAACAAAAAATGTTTTAATTTAGAAAAAAAAAAAAAAATTACGTCGCCGTCTCTAAAAGGGTTTTTTATGTGTAACGGAAGCAAGTTGAATATTATTTCGACCGCTGAAAACTCGATATTTTGCTCCGTTACTTTAAGTTTTGCCCCGCTATTCATGATGTATACATGTCTGCGAGATGGAGCTATTACAGAGGGGTGAATAATCTTGTTTTGGTAGGCAAAGTATAATGTGTCAAGGATATAGAGAGACGGAAGTGTGAACAGGCAATTTTTTAAGAATATATCTTTGCATCTTTTGGACGAGACGAGACGAGATATCGGGAATCGAGAATTCCCATTGGTTTAAACGGTGTCACGTGACGGATTTGAAGTCGTTTGAGTCTTTCATTTCAACAAGAATGACTCCAAAGAGTAAACAAGAGTCGTAATTGAATGGAAGGCCTGCGTGGTCAACGTCCTCGATATGTGCCTATGGACTGACATACGGGGGAAAAAATCATTTTTAAACTTTCAAGTGAATTAAGAGGAGAAAAGATTACGTTTCTCAGGGTTGCCAAAGTGCAGTAAACGGTGAACTCGCTATACTTTAAGAACGCTCATTTTTTCCCTCTTCTCTCTTTTATTTCGTCTGTTGGCGCCAGTGAGCGATGAAGGACACTGAACTCCCCCCCCCCCATCAAAAAAAATCCGAGGAAAAAAATGTTTTTTTCTCTCATCACTCTCTGTTCAGTGTTCACTTTCTCTGCAACGTCTCTTGCTTTATGACAATATTGCATTTGAGTAACGTGTGCCATTCGGCAACGTTGCAATTTATTCATTTAACCCCTTATGGACCACGTCCGAGTATACCTACTCGTTTTTTCTCTCTCACATTGTTTCAGTCTTCATTTCGGATAAACGCGATTATCTATGAAAACACTTAAAAGGTAAGCTGTCGCCAGGCGCCTTCAATTCGCCGTATAGGCAATTCCAACTCCCCCGAGCACGAATAGTTAACTACCCTTCACATATGTATAAATGAAAGAGTGTTGTTGTTTTCAACAAACTCTGTCATTAGAGGGTTAAAGTCATCACAAAGATCGAGCTTGTGGGTGTTCGGTGAACACCTTCGCATTCGACCTTTTACATAGGTTTAAATGGACACAGTACAGCGTTGCCAAATGGCAAGCTATGCCACTGCAACACTGTCACGTTAAATTTTGAAGAAGAGAGGAAAAACTGCGGTAAAAAATTACGTCGAATTACGTACAACATTCAAATGAACGATGACTGTGCTAGGAGGAAACACGCTGTGTTTTTCATCACAATCTCTTCCCTCTTGGCCTCTGCCGATCCGAATCTAAAAGACGTAGCTCATGTAAGCGTGAAAGATGGAAGTGAGTTTTGGAGAGTGAATAGGGCAAAAGAGAAACAGATAAAGAGGGCGTGAAGCTGAGGCGAGTGGAAGGGGGGTGTTGGAGAATGTTTATCGGCCGATATTAATCTTGTAAGTTCGATCCTCTTAAATGGTGAAGCTCGCCGCACAAACGATCTGAAACTTCGATGTTTTTGGCTTATTTGCTTTGGGGAAAGTTTAAGGCCAGGGCCTCAAAGTTTATGAAATCTCTTTGGGACTTTAATATGTTTGTACATGAAAAGATTTCAGTTTTTGCTTCGAAAAAGTTTCAGGGTAATTTTTTTTAAGGAAATTTTTACGTTGTAATCTTGCTCATTTTGAGCCTTTGAGCAGCCGTTTCTAGATGCCGTCACATTAGAAGTACGGTAGTTGCGTGGAGCTGATTCTATTCGTACGACTCTAATTTTGACTCAACTTTTATCACGTTATTTGTCTTTTTAGCCTCTATCATCATATTGTTCTAACATAAAGTGCGCTTTTACTTAGAGGATGGAGACAAGAAAAATCGAACTGTTTCCTGAAACCCTTATGCAAATAGCGACCCGGAGGTGTATCAACCAGAGTTGGGCAGATGGGGGTGGTAATCGATTACACGATTAATCGTAATCGTCGTTTTTTCGGAGGGTGATTCATGGTAATCAGGGCTGATTTTTTTACGAGCCATACATCATATTTATTTGCCGAAAAAATAGATCTAATCAAAAAGACCCTAAAGTTTACTGTTTATCTGTGAAAAATACATTTAATTACCATCCAAAGGTTTGACGATTACCGATTGCCCAGTAACCGTGTAATCGATTACACTCCTATTTTCCCAACTCTGATATCAACAGTATTCAATTTCTTCTTAGGTTTGAAGCCAGAATCTAGCGGCGCCCAGTCGCTTCACATGAAATCTGGTAACGCATAATTCTGCCTATTTAAACGAATAAATAAGGTCGAACTTTTGCAGGTGCACAGTGCGAGTGCACGCCCTTGAATCGATGGTTTTTAAATTGGTTTAAATGGAAAGCAGCGGTGCCAGGTTCCATCCGACGCCACTGTACGCGCCACTACCACACACCTACTTCTCGGTAGCAACACGTGCAATGTGACACCAGTGGATTCTCTCCAATTATACCTACTTTAATTAATCGATTTGAAAAGTATCGATTTTTCAGGTATTCAGTGAATCCACTTAATACCTGAAGAATCGATACTTTTGCATAGGTTCTAATGACTACAAACATGGTTGCCTAGTTGCACGAGCCGCCACTGCTACCTCTCCTTCTGCATTTGCATTTTTCTGGTGGCTTCAATCGATTCATTGGAATGAAAACTTTTACGATGAAGTTACTGGAAGCATTTTTTGGATTGGAAAATGCATCGTATTCGTTGCTTGCGTGATGGACAGAATATGTAATACATTCATTAAGCCTGTTGTTTAATTATTGCCCACCCTAAAATTCAGGGTTGCCGCGCGAAAAAATGAAAAGTCACGATTTAACTTCACGAAAGTCACGATTTTTTCAAAAGTCACGCAAAAGTCACGCCGTCGCTTTTAAACTGCTTTTCACCTTAAAATTTTGTAAACTAAGCGTTTTTTCATGTTTTTCCTTTCTTAAGAGAACAGTCAAATTATCATTTCTTCAAAATTAATCATGTTTCGTTGATTTGGGATTTTTCCCCCCCCAAACTGTGTAACCTCTGCCTTGGGAGGCGCGCAAATTCAAACTGACCTAGATACATTTCGATTTCAAGAGTTATGAATTATAGTTCAAGAGTTCAAGAATTATGTACATGACTGACTTACGTGTTACATGTCAATTGTCCTTTTGCACTGCTTCAGCTTTAGGTGTTACTGTTGAGTTGAGACGATACTAGAATAGATAAGTAAAGTAATGTGATCGCCGGAAAATAAATAAACACAAACAAAAACGAGTGTTTTCTTCTTCTTCAATCCTCACAAGCAAGTGTGCCGTTATAGAAAAGTAAAATTTCTCTGAAATATTGCACAATTGTACTCCGGAAATGATTCATTTTTCAACCTTTTGCTTTGAAATTTCAGAAAATCACGCATTCCGTCAAACTTCACGCAAAAGTCACGCATTTCAAAAGTCACGCGTCACTTCATGAGTTTCGTCAAAAGTCACGATTTCGTGAAAAGTCACGCCAAACGGCAACCCTGCTAAAATTTCTTATTTCACCATCAGCATATTTTCTTTTATTTGGTCTCGTCATGATTACAGTGCACAGTGGCGTAGTGTGCAATTTGGCAACGCTGCACTTACTCCCCATAAACCCATTAAAAACATTGAACTATTTCGTGTTCAGCAAACACCGGCGCATTTGATCTTTTACAAGGGTTTAAATGGACAAAATACAACGTTGTCAAATTGCACACTATGCCACTGCATGATTATAGATGTTTTCGATGAATATCATCAATAATTGCTCATATTCATCGCTCCTTAGTTCTCAAGATACACAACGTATCGCAAGTTTTGATGTCAATGTGGCTCTTGCAAACTTTTCCTTCAAGCAAACGATACGTTAAATCTGTTATGAAAATCATCTAAAATCACAAAAATCACGCTGTATCTGTTTGAAATTCAGCAATAAACAATAAACTCAGAAAACAGCTATAACGGCAATATCGCAATGGCAGAGCAACGCAGGTATCATGGGAGATTCCTATATGACATGGCAATTTTCTATGGAAACACAGAGATATATCTCAAATTAGATAGGAATCTCCTATGATACCTGATGCATATGCGTAGCTCCACCAGTAACCCTCCATGGCATGGCGTTACCTACAGGCAACACGTTTTTTTTTTTTTTTTTTTTCCTAAAAAAAATCAAGACATGCGGTGCTTTACATTCTGCGTGTTATTACCTTTAGGTTACAATATGGCCAATGGGAGGGATTATTATCCAGTAGTTCCAAAATGGAAAAAAAAAAAAATAAAAAAAATCATACCATAGAGGATTAAGCCCGATTATAAGGGTGAATTTTGTGATGTTTCGTCGTCATTTCTACTGGTTTTATTCAAGAATCACCTCTTCAATCACCTGCAGCAAAAGATTGCAAGAGCCCCATTGTTCGTTATTTTATTTGAAAAGAACTGATTTAATTAAGAGGTGATTCGATGGTAAACTCCCTGAGATTTTAATCCGATAGATGGCGTTACTTGTCGCTGGCTCCGAAACTAGCCGTTTTTTGACGATTTTCGGCTGTTTTCTCTGAATAGACGTATAAGAGACGCAAAAACAGATCGTCAGCACCTTCTTAATTTTTGCTTGATTTTTTAATTAAAATACGGGGCAAATTGGTTCAGAAATAATGACGTATTTATGGGAGGAAAAACTCAAATGTAATTTGAGTTGTTTCAGCGCTGATTACTGGTTTCGGTTTCACCTGTAATCTTTGCTGATACAACTCCAAATTACATTTGATTTTTTCTTCCCTTAAATACGTCTTTATTTCTGAACCAATTCGGCCCGCCTTTAGCTTAGGAAATCAAGCAAAAAATTACGCAGGTGCCGACGATCTATTTTTTTGTCTCTTATTCGTTTGTTCAGAGAAAACAGCCGAAAACAGTCGAAAAACGGCTTATCCGGGAGTTTGCTATAGAATCACCTTAACCGTTCTGATTCCATGGCACCACCACACCAACGCCACAGAATGAAGGCGAATGGACCAATAAAACCGACCACTGTGTGCCGGCCGTGATTTGTTGACTGTTGCGCTCTAAGCCGTTCTGCTTTCACCATTCAACAACTTCCCGGGCTTTCCCACTCTCAGCCTCGGCTCGGTGTCTTCTTGTCTGATGATGAACTGCCATTCACTTGTGTAAATAAACGGACTGAGTTTTTGAAAAGGAAAACTATCAGTTGAATGTTATCCGCCGCTGAAGCTCGTTTCTCCAAACGAAACTTGATTATGAAGAAAGCGGATGAAGTGTCTTTTTGCGATATTTCATTGTCGTGAGATTCGTGGATCAATGGGGCTCTTGTCAATTTATGCTATATTCGATTGAATACTTAATTTTTGCTCAAAAATCAGCGACAAAATGACCGTATGAGTTGACTAAAAAAAAAAAAATCACGAAATTCACTCATAGACTTAAAATGACTTTGAAGTTAAAGTCATTCCGGCGGCCCAAGTTGCACATAGGCACTTCATCCTGGAACGACTGCAAGAGAAACAAAAAACAAAACAAAAACAAACAAAAAAAACAAACAAACAAACAATCAAACAAAACAAACAAAAAAAACAAACAAAAAAAAACAAAAAAAACAAATAGGTAAGTAAAATTCTAGCGCTGGGAAACTAAATCACAGGAATTTAAAAACAGGAAGTCAAGAGAAATGAGAAAAATTGTGAAAATTCCACCTACGTGCAAAGTCGAAAAGAAAGAAGTAATAAAAATGGGCCGAATACTTTTATTCTTTCATCGTCCAGTTCATTGAATTTTTTGTTACGAATCTTTTTGCTGGAATGTCTCGACTGGTGGACTCAAATTTGGGGCATTTACGAAAAAAAAAATGATGTCTTTCAATGATGCTCCCCTCCGATTGCCTGCAAGACATTCGATTGAATAAATTGAGATTGTATACTTAATGAATCAGTTTTAATTGAAGGGAATTTGTAAGGACCAACAGTCTCTTATCTTCAACTTGTTTCAAAACGCATGAAATTGAAATGCATTGATCAGCACATGCACTGAGCGTCCATTCGAAGGTATTCGGGTCTTCACAGTGATTTGCTGTTTAATCTTGAAGAGAGCGGAGAACCGTAAGAAAAAAAAAGAGTTCAAGGCGACAAAAAAAATGAATAAAGAACGCGATTTAATTGGAAAATTAAAGAATTATAAAGGGGGGGGGGTCATCCCGGGGAATGGTTCCAAAATTAGCCAAATGGATTGCCACTCGGGAGAAGAGAAGACCGGGAAAACGTGAAATCTAAATATAATGAAATGATTACTTGAAAGAATAAGTATCGAAAAAAGAGAGATTTAGAGAGAAAAAAAGGAAGCACGAGCAAAGAGCGAGTTTTTACTTGTGATCTCATGAAAAAAAATAAAGAAACTCTATTTTCTGAAAAAAACGAGGATTTTTCAGATAACTAGAAAATGATACACTTCATGCGGAAAAGCAACGCATGGAATCCGCGGAAATTCTCACGATTCAAAATAGTAATAAAAATTATGAGTTTGAAATAGAAAATAAATCAAAGTGATATCAAAAAATTAAAAAACCCGTTTTCGGAACAGCCGTACCAAACCTAACGCTTTTCATGGTGTTAATTTGAGTCACTACGGGATTTCACTTCGTAGGATGCGATAGAATACGATATGATATACTTACTGTCGTTTCTTTGCGAGGTGTATTGGTCTTCTGCGCTGAAATTCGAGATCTCGATAGTATCGATTGCTGGCGAGGCTGTTCTAAGGCTTTCGCATATGTATGTAGCCGCAGTTGGAGATGTAAATAAAACATAAACAGCTAGGTGGAATAAATCGTATAAACTTTCATTGGAACGAAAATAAAGCAATAGACTTGACGAGATCATACAGGGTGTCCGAGAAATGAGTTCACACTTTTGCCGTGAGCGCCTGGTTGATTGCAAAAATCTGAAAAATTCAGGAATAATCTATTACTCCTAAGAGACTTCAGAGAAAATATTGGGGGGCTCCCACCCCCCTTAAGGGGGGGCGTAGGCCCCAAAATGTACCCCGTGTTGCCAATATATCGCATATTTCAAATGGCAGGGGGTCGTTTTTATTTCATCATTCAAAAGGACTCAAAAAACTGAGGAATTTCGTTTTTTCAGATTTTCGATTGCCCCTCTCAAAGCAAAATGGCGGCCAAATAGCTACCCCATACTTTAGAGGCCCATAACTTCGGTTTGAATCAATATTTTTTCAAAAACTAAAAACTTTCTAAATCCTCAGAACGCCCTCTTTCCAATGATGTGCCACACTTTATCATTTGGTGGAAAAAAATGGGGCGCGGAGTCCCCCCAAAAATTTTTGAGTTTGGGGGACTGTAGCTCAAAAAAGTCAAATGTAACGGGGGGTCGTGTTGTACATCAATCGAAAGGTCCTAAAACAAAGAAGAATTTGGCGCAAACCCGAAGTCGCTACGATGCGTTTATTCAAAATGGCGGCCATTTAACCATTTGGGGGTGGGGGACCGTGCCCCCCAAATAAAATCCCTCCATCGAATGATACACCAGAAAGGTCTTGGAAAGAGAAAGAGAATGACGCAAACTGGACGTCAATACGATGCTTGTATCCAAAATGGCGGACGGTTAAAGCAAAGAGTAAACAAGAGTCGCAATTGAATGGAAGGCCTGCGTGGTGAACGTAGATAAGGGATCCGAACGCGGGCTGGCCTCTGATTGGCTGCAACGGGTGGAGCAAAAATGACTCGGGGTATAGGGAAAATAACACGGGATTTTCGTTCCGGGGCGTTTATCTCGAAACCTAAGCAAAATCATATGTAAACAATTTATACGAGTCGATTCAGCAGATTTTTCCGAACAATTTGATAGGTCATAAGTGCCACTTTATTGCAAATTCGAAAAGACTGTTTCAGTTTAAAAGTACGCACAATAGTGTGATTACATGCTTGGCGTGTGTTCGAGCAGTGTTTGAGTAACTCACTATTGTGCGTACTTTTAAACTGAAACAGTCTTTTCGAATTCGCAATAAAGTGGCACTTCTGACCTATCAAATCGTTCGGAAAAATCTGCTGAATCGACTCGTATAAATTGTTTACATATGATTTTGCTTAGGTTTCGAGATAAACGCCCCGGAACGAAAATCCCGTGTTATTTTCCTTATACCCCGAGTCATTTTTGCTCCACCCGTTGCAGCCAATCAGAGGCCAGCCTAGGCCAGCCCGCGTTCGAATCCCTTATCTACGTTGACCACGCAGGCCTTCCATTCAATTGCGACTCTTGTTTACTCTTTGGGTTAAAGTTTTTTGGATATAGGCCTGCAGGGTCATAAGCCAAAAAACTTTAACCGTCCGCCATTTTGGATACAAGCATCGTATTGACGTCCAGTTTGCGTCATTCTCTTTCTCTTTCCAAGACCTTTCGATTGGTGTATCATTCGATGGAGGGATTTCATTTGGGGGGGACGGTCCCCCACCCCCAAATGGTTAAATGGCCGCCATTTTGAATAAACGCATCGTAGCGACTTCGGGTTTGCGCCAAATTCTTCTTTGTTTTAAGACCTTTCGATTGATGTACACCACGACCCCCCTTTACATTTGACTTTTTTGAGCTACAGCCCCCCAAACTCAAAAATTTTTGGGGGGGGGGGCTCCGCGCCCCATTTTTTTCCACCAAATGATAAAGTGTGGCATATCATTGGAAAGAGGGCGTTCTGAGGATTTAGAAAGTTTTTAGTTTTTGAAAAAATATTGATTCAAACCGAAGTTATGGGCCTCTAAAGTATGGGGTAGCTATTTGGCCGCCATTTTGCTTTGAGAGGGGCAATCGAAAATCTGAAAAAACGAAATTCCTCAGTTTTTTGAGTCCTTTTGAATGATGAAATAAAAACGACCCCCTGCCATTTGAAATATGCGATATATTGGCAACACGGGGTACATTTTGGGGCCTACGCCCCCCTTTAAGGGGGGTGGGAGCCCCCCCAATATTTTCTCTGAAGTCTCTTAGGGGTAAAAGATTATTCCTGAATTTTTCAGATTTTTACAATCAACCAGGCGCTCACAGCAAAAGTGTGAACTCATTTCTCGGACACCCTGTATAGAAAAAATATAGAAAAAAAGTAACATAATAAGCGCTTGTAACAAGAAAATATGTACAGAGATAGAGGGTTGAAGTTCTCTATCTATTGATCAATGAAGCTGAAATTCGTTAGTGATGGTCTCTGATTTATCCAGCTGGAGAGTGATGCGCTCTGGCCACGGCCGGAGCGTTGATCACCCGCTTGCGGTGCGCGCGGGTGATTCAAACTTGCTTGATGTTTAAAAGACGTAACAACTATCGTTTTATAACAGTGGCGTAGCGTTCAATTTAGCACCGTTGCAGTTCATCCATTTAAACCCACAAAAAAGATCGAAGTATTGGGTGTTCGGTGAACACCATCGCATTCGACCTTTTACATGGGCTTTAATGGAAAATTACAACGTTGCCAAATTGCACGCTACGCCACTGCGTTTTAAATAACTCATCATTTGCCTCTTTATTTATGCGTCTACCGATTTAGAATCAGACTGAGGCTTTACAAGTTTTTCTGAAGCAGATGCAAGTAAGTTTTACACACCGAAACACTGTGCCCTACGTGTGTGTGTTGAGTCGTATCGAAATAGTGTTTCTCTCTCTTGGTCCATAAGAATTAATGTGTTAGGAAAGGATAGCAAGAGGTTTTATCACGTGACTCTAGCACCCATTCCTTTCTTTTTCTAACACCTGCCACCACAAAGACAAAGAAAATGAGAATGAGAAAGAGAAAGAGAGAGAGGGAGATACATTCCTTAGTACGCCTCTGATCACGACGGATCGCTTCAAACTTATTGAGCTCATAATTTTTCAAGTCTGATTCAACAGCTGGCTTACCTGTCAGGATATAATGATTGATAGGACCTTCGACTCCTGAGGGATCGACTCTATCATCAAATTAAAATGAACCAATTAGGTGAGATGCGGACTGCTCAGTTCCAGGATAGTGATTGATTATTTTACTAACACAACGTGTAGTGGGTAGAAGTTTAAAGATTTGGCGGCAAAAATTGGGAAAATGATGGAGGTCGTTTCAAATAGACTGTTTTAGTAGAACGATATGTCGTATCGATTTCAGTCCGAGGACCGCTGCTGGTTCCAAACGAACTCTGATTCAATGCATATTTTTCTTATGCTATTAGCTCAATAAGTTTGAAGCGATCCGTCGTGATCAGAGGCGTACTAAGGAATGTATCTCCCTCTCTCTTTCTCATTCCCATTCTCTTTGTCTTTGTGGTGGTTCCACCGAGTGCCTTCAATTAGCGGGATAGGCAAAATAAACACAGCTGAGTACGAATATTTAACTACCCACAGACTTTGACAGTGGCGGCTCGTGCCATCTGGCAACAATGTCTTCACTCCATTTAAATCGATGTTGAACAATCGATTGCTGGTGAAGCGCTGCTTCACTTTCGAATCGATTGTTTTACATACAATCTAATGGAGGCATGGCATTGTTGCCATGTTGCACGAGCCCTGAACTCGGTAATAAAAGGATCAAAGTAATGTGTCCCTTTTGAAATATTCGAACTCGTGTTAGTCGTGTATCAGCGGATTTTGAAATTATATTTATGTTAAATATTGATGTTAAGCTATTTACACAGAGAAAAATGCTTCGGTTGTTAGAACTGAAGATTCGACTTATTTTAGGTTGTATAAACCAAAATGTTCGGTCGTAAGTACCGAAAAAATCGGTAAGTATAACCCAAATTCCGCCACTACCTTACACTCATTATTACTAATGAAGCATTCGGTACTCAGACCGAACATTTCGGTTCCTCTAACCGAAAACTTCGGAGATCAAATTTTACCGAAGTATTTTTCTCTGTGTACTACTTATATTAAAAAAAAAAAAAAAAAAAAAAAAAAAAAAAAAAAACCATAATGAACTATGCTTAAACTTATATTAGTTCTTTGAAGTCTATGATCCCTACACTTAAATTGAAACTGTAACTGAAAAACTTTGAGCTGAAGCCATTTTACCCAACACCCTGTAGCAGTGATATCCGCACAGGATGAGGAATTGCTGGAACCCCCTATTCCTCATTCCTTCGTATCCTCCCGACCGCTTCGTTCATTTTTCATGTATCACAAACGTTTTCCTTTTTATTTTTCCATCCTCTTCCTCTGGGTATGAAAGAGGAGGAGGCGCGTCGGTGACTGTCTCGTCATCTACGAGAGAAAATATCACCGATTTCCTCTCAGAACCTTAATTCGTCGTTGCCACATCTGAAAAAAACTCGACCTATTTTGTGGCGTTATTGCGGTTTAAGCGGCAGTGCAGGAGCATTTTACTCAAAAACTTTTTTGACACAATGCTTTTTACCTTCCATGTGCTACTTTCACGTAAAGCAAAGCTGCCATTTTGTGGATCCTTAATGGCATTCTACAATCCATCAGTGAGTTAACCGCGTGAAAGAAAGATTACTGATTCGAGTATTTTTACAAGCCATCTGTTGTTTTTAACTGATATTTGTAATCTTTGCTTCAATCTTCCATGTTCTACTTTCACGTACAAGCAAAGCTGCCGTTTTGCGGATCCCGAATGGCATCCTACAATTTAACCTGTTGAAGGATATTACTGATTTGAGTATTTTTACAAACCATATTTTGTTTTTGACAGATATTTGTAATCTTTGCTTCAATTGGTGAATCTCCGATGGATTATACTTAGAATGTCATGAAAGGTCCGCAGAATGGGAGCCCTGCGTACAAGATATTGGGTATGGTTCGTTTATCGAAATGGGGCTGCTGTACCATCAAACGCAAACGTTTTTTCTGTCAATAATTTTCCCCAAGTGCAGGATGGAGGCTTGTAAAATCGCAAAAATTCGCAGGTAGTCGAATTATTGCGACAGATGGCGTCTGCATACTTCTTTCAAGCAGTGGCGTAGTGTGCAATTTTGCAACGATGCATTTTGTCAATTTAAACACGTGTAACGGGTTGAATTAGGGCTGTTCACCGAACACCCAATAATTCGATATTTTTAATTGGTTTAAATGAAGAAAGAACAACGTTGTGAAATTGCGCGGTACGCCGCTGCTTTCAAGATGCAAGTCGAAACGTTAGGACCAATTTTCAATCGCAAGGCAACATTTTATGAGTCCTTTCTGCTCTCTGTGAAAATTCTTGACGGTCAAAACTTTTGCGTTTGATATAATTTCTACAGAGGATTCAATAGTCGGTTCATTTGTAAAAACCTACAAGAATAACGATACTAGCATTCAAATTTTACGTCAGTATGTATAGTCAGTCGGCAGTTACAGAAGCTACTTCGACTTGCCTTATCGTTTGCGTTTAGAGGCACCCTGTGCGAGCTTTTCATTCAAGCATACATAAATACATAATCCTGAAAGAGTTCAAAATCACGCGCTAAATTGATGTTCATTTGTCTTGCGTATTCTGATATCGCTGCAAATTCGAGCGATAAGAAATGTCTGTTTGACCAATAATCATGTCGATTTTATAATCCGGTCCATCATCTCTAGAATAACTTTGCCTCGAGCCACTGTCACTCGACTGCAGTGTTGCTAAGTTTAATTTTTCCTCGCGCAATGTTGACCGTTACTTGTTGAAAACAGTTCAGGTCTCAGGACCTCGAGCTTGCCAAAGTTTAAAATGAAATCTAGCCTGTGTGATATGTGCAATGTGCACTCTAGAAATCTAATTCCTGCTTGAAGTGGGGATGAAACAAAATCGATTATTTACTATTTATTATTGAACTTATTTAACTTATTAAACTTATTTAACTTGTGCCCTGTCCTGTATAATTCAGAGCATGATATGCCGTTTCTTGGGCGAAAATTTCCGTTTTATTTACAAAGACGTTAACTATGTCACGAAGTTGGTTTGTAACGGACTCGTTACTTTTTCTTACGTTTTCAGTGGTTTCTGTGAGAAGTTTTGATAGGCTCCTCTGATTTTTGTTCATATAGTCTATACTCTATAACCCACACACCGATGGCCATTAACGATGAACTGGATATCCGCATTGCTTGTTATTAAATGCAAATTCAAAGCTTTGTAACCGTTTACACGGACTCCGTTAACCTCCCTCTTCAAAAATACTTCAGGTTCCTTTAAATTTACTCTGATAATCGTGATATATTCACTTTCATTCAATCCAAGCTGTTTTAAAAAATCATCAAAATTACTTATATTTTTAGGGGGAGTTTTAGATCCTAATCCATTAACAAGATTTTTTATTTCGCGGAATTTTTCCAATAATTTCTTTAAAACGGATTCCTCAAAACTGTCGTGTTTAAGGGGAATAAAAATGTTTATTGAGCGCACGGGGAGTTTAGGAATATTAAAACGGCAAACTGTATTTTTATCGCGACCCTCCTTACAAGTATGAGAATGATGATGATACTGAAGATCGACCTCCGGTATAAAAGTACAATATCGTAGCGACACGTGACGTATAGATCGACGAATTTCTCGCACTCTCTGATTGACTCAAGATCATCAGCATTCAGAATTGGCGCGTCCCATAGCCACAGCAACGCATGCATGTGAGCACTACCTCTATGCTGAAATTCTTTACTGATACAGTAATCTTTTAATGGATGTTTCGCGAAAATGCCCCCTTTTAACTTCAAAAGCTTAAACAGTTCGATTATGCGGTGTTCAAAGTACCTAGCACACGTGACTGGGTCTGACTGAATTAAGCGACTTCGTTCTTCCCACGTTAGATTACTTTATGATATGTATTTGTCTGTATACTACCCCTTTATGTTCTTTGTTTCTTTGTTCTACATACAATGTACCTACATATGTTTTTCTTGACTTGTCTTATAGCTCTTCATAACAGGGCTCCTGTACTAAACTTAAATAAATAAATAAATCAATAAATAGATTTGCGCATTCCTCGCGTGAAATATCCACCTTATCTACGACGGATTTCAAAATTTTTAAGAGCTCCGGCCATTTTGTTTCGGCTGCCGATTGCGTTAAAAAAAAGGAGGTGCGCCAAATGTTCGCATCATAGCAAAAACTTTTTTTTTTTTTTTTTTTTTTTTTTTTACCTCCAAAAAAGCTGGAGACGATCTATTGACACCTAAAACTTTGAACCCATCGTTTTGCTGAAGTAAATTTGCGAAGTAACCATCGTTTAAAATATTTCCGACGGAAACCGGACCGGACTTATGTTTATTTCTTAAATTTAAGGAAATGTGATTACAAAGTTTCTGCAACCTCGGGCGACAGTGATTAAACGGTAATTTGGGAATATTTTGCGCGACACGTCTATCGTACATTCGAGCTTCGGTCTTGGCTATCTCACTAAGTGACACATTTACTTTTAGGTCACGAATATCACAACAGTGAATTGTCGGGAAAGACAACTTCCATATCCTAATCTATAAGCAGTGAAATGGGCCGACTTTTCTCACCCGATGCAATTTTCAAAGCGATGAATTCTTCAGTCAGAAGCGTATCGGCTATTCCCCCGTTTACTGGCTGCTGATCCTAGGTTTCGTCCCACGCATTTTCCTCGTCTTCTTCTCCTCGCACCCCCTCGTCCTCCACAGTTCTCCCATCGACACTCTGAAATTCTTTTGAAGCTTCCGCTACCCAGTTTTTAGAAGCAGTGATGTTATGCTTTTTGTATAATCGGCGATTTATCAAATAATTCGCACCCGTAAAAACTTTGGTCGGTCGAATTTGTTCAAAAGCGAACGACTGCATATCACTCTGTAAATACCTTACAACAGCAGAGATACAACTCGCAGACACAGCTTCATGATGTACGGGACGTCAACTAATTTTGCTAAAGAAATACGAAGACCGCAACAGCTGACATCAAGCAACAACATGAAAACAATAAAAACAATAACGTAATTAACATGAGTAGTAAATAATATCAAATCTAACAGCACGTAACTGCGAAGTTAAAATATATATTTTTTTTTGTTTTCAAAGATATTTTAACTAATTTCATTCATTTAATTTTATTTACCTACTTTTCCACAAAGGAACACAAGATCATTCTTGGTATTTCATTTATTTATTTATCTTCTTTCTTTTATTTATTTATTTGAAAATTAATCATAAGTCGATTTGAAAAATTGTGAAAAACATTCTAAAGTAAACAACCACAGGAGAGGTTAAAAATAATAATAAGAAATGAGGCGTATTTTACGCTCAACAAGTAAATCAAAAACCCACCAACCACCGAGTCAACACCCCGCTGCCACCGAATGCACCGGTGCCATCGGGCGGTGAGCCCGCGTAAGCTTTTTGGCCTACGCGTTAGTTCTTCTTCGAGCGGTCAAACCCGAGTACGTGCACATAACCAAAATGAAAAATCACTATCACTTAAAAACTTCACAAAAACGAACCGAAAACGCGGATCGGGGTGGTTAACCCTTCAAAGTGAATTGATTTCAAGAATTAACCACGTTCCTCTGCTCCCAATTTTGTTACAACCTGAGTGGTTTCAACTTAAGAACGAACAGGTGGGAAGCAAACAAAACGAACAGAACAACGGATTAACGGAAGGAAAGGCAATAATTTATTTAAAGAAATAAACAAAATAAAAACGAACCAAACGAACCGAAGAGAGAAGCGAACAAACTAAGGAATGGCGATTAAAGAGAAAAGGATTAATACATTTTGGCTAATTAGAAAGGAAGATGATAGTTAATAATTGCACGGGCTCGGGTGACCGGTCGAAGAAGCAGCTAGAAACTCACTGAAGATGGCCGGTCCACCGAGTCCGTCCGTTCCCATCCCCATTCCGGTCCTCCCCTAGCGGCGCGGACCGGAATAGAGACGGTTCACCGGAACAACTCATTCGTCACATTAATTTCAAGTAGACTATCCGCGAGTCATCTAATCACAGAATACTCTAATCAGAACGGAAACTCTAATTCATTTTGAAACATTCTTTACTTCGGGCCGCTATGTGCGAAAGTGAGCATCTTCGGCAGATCTTCGGCAACTGGCCGAGTTGTGATTGGTTGTATAGCCGGGAAAAGCATGTCCGTCATCTGGAGAAGTGAGTAGGCACAGTTGCCAGTTTGTGCCAGTAAATTCCAAATCTTGTTTCCATTGGCTCTTATGGGAGCTTCCGTTCTGATCAGAGTATTCTGTGATCTAATCGACGCGGTAACATCGAAACGTTTGTATCGACGTTGATCGGAACATTCACACAATTTTCCTTCAAACCGTATCGCTTATCGACGCCTATAAATAATATATTTCATATTTCTGGGCATTGCCAGAAATTGTTGGAAGGGGGGGGGGGCTGCTTTTCTTGTGGGGTCCTTTGCTCTCGGCTTTCGCTAATCATAAACATTCTGCAGCAACTGACAATGAATAAGTATCGTGATTGAATTTGTTAAAACTTGTACACATAGCTTGACAGAGGAGTAGTTTTCTTTTTTGTCAGCGGCGACCCGGACGGGGATGCTACGGGGGAAATATTCGCCCCATAGGGGCGCTTCGCATTGCTCGGTGGTGTCGGAGGATGTGACGACACTCGGCAACTTTGAGAGACACTAGAAAATGTGAATGACAGAGTCAATTTATGGATCAGTTTAAAAGTGGCAGGGTACTTGGTGTAATTCAACATTACGGCGAATGATCTTCGAACCCATCAAAAAGATGATTATTTCCAGTGTTTATGACCCTTTTGGAGGGGGGGGGGGGTCAACGGAAATTTAGTTTTATAGACATTTTACCCAGTTCGATGTCACAGTCGTTAACTTTCCTCTCTTCATCAGGTGTTGGAGGAGGAGAGTCATTTTTGGGGGAGGTTGAGATTTGACATCCCTTTTCCGTTTACGCATAAAATGTCGAATATCCATTGTGGGGGAAAAAAAATGTTTGTAAAATTAAAAGAAATGGAATTTGGCGGTAAACAATTTAGACTGGCAATTTGACTCGTAACTGAAACTTTAATAAGAAATTTGGGTCATGAATATAATTGCCTTGGCAACATAGGTGCTCGAAAAATTTTGATCATCTGTTTCAAATCTCACTCGTGAATCCTGCATTGCGAAATGAAATGTACTTAATCGTTTCTCCGGGGCGGTGGCGGGGGGGGGGGGGGGTTTCTCCCCTTGCCTCCCCACGCTACGCCCATGAACCAAAGGCGTGTGTGTTACATGTGTGTGAGCGAGTGTGTATTTGTTGCCACACATTTCATGTCATTCATTTCAGATGGTGTTGCTTTGCAATTATAACAATTTTGCGATGATGCGCTCCCCGCCATCGCATTGCATACTTTGCCGTCGATCATGCAAAAGATCAGAGAATGCTTTGCAATTATAACAATTTTGCGATGATGCGCTACCCGCCATCACATTGCATACTTTGCCGTCAATCATGCAAAAGATCAGAGAATATATGCTTTGTAATTATAACAGTTTTGCGATGATGCGCTTCCCGCCATCGCATTGCGTACTTTGCCGTCAATCATGCCAAAGATCAGAGAATGCTTTGCAATTATAACAATTTTGTGATGATGCGCTCCCCGCCATCGCATTGCATACTTTGCCGTCTATCATGCAAAAGATCAGAGAATATATGCTTTGCAATTATAACAGTTTTGCGATGATGCGCTTCCCGCCATCGCATTGCGTACTTTGCCGTCAATCATGCCAAAGATCAGAGAATGCTTTGCAATTATAACAGTTTTGCGATGATGCGCTCCCCGCCATCGCATTGCATACTTTGCCGTCTATCATGCAAAAGATCAGAGAAGAATCGATGTTGAATGTGTGGCCCTCTATTACATTGATGATTGTAGGAAGCAGTTCAGTGACTTGCTCTTCAATTTAAGCGACTTCATTTTTAATGACCTCCGTAGTCCCTTTCAAGAAAATGAACTTGATGGAGTGACAATATCTTGTAGAGCTTTTCACAGGATTCTGCCAAATAATGCGCTTGCCTGATTCACTTTTCGTAGAACAACTCATTTGGATAGGCTACCATGGATAAGCTGAACAGTTCCTCATCGATGTCATTTTCATCGTAAAATTTTTGATTGTGTTTACATTGATTTGCTCCGTCACACCTTCATTTTATAATCAACGAGTAGTCCATTTCAAAAAAAATGAACTTGATGGGGCGACAATATATTGTATAGCCTGGCACAGGATTCTGCCAAATAATGCGCTTGCCTGATTCACTTTTCGTAGAAGAACTCATTTGGATAGGCTACCATGGATAAGCTGAACAGTTCCTCATCGATGTCCTTTTCATCGTAAAATTTTTGATTGTGTTTACATTGATTTGCTCCGTCACACCTTCATTTTATAATCAACGAGTAGTCCCTTTCAAAAAAATGAACTTGATGGGGCGACAATATCTTGTAGAGCCTGGCACAGGATTCTGCCAAATAATGCGCTTGCCTGATTCACTTTTCGTAGAACAACTCATTTGGATAGGCTACCATGGATAAGCTGAACAGTTCCTCATCGATGTCATTTTCATCGTAAAATTGTTGATTGTGTTTACGTTGATTTGCTCCGTCACACCTTCATTTTATAATCAACGAGTAGTCCATTTCAAAAAAAATGAACTTGATGGGGCGACAATATATTGTATAGCCTGGCACAGGATTCTGCCAAATAATGCGCTTGCCTGATTCACTTTTCGTAGAAGAACTCATTTGGATAGGCTACCATGGATAAGCTGAACAGTTCCTCATCGATGTCCTTTTCATCGTAAAATTTTTGATTGTGTTTACATTGATTTGCTCCGTCACACCTTCATTTTATAATCAACGAGTAGTCCCTTTCAAAAAAATGAACTTGATGGGGCGACAATATCTTGTAGAGCCTGGCACAGGATTCTGCCAAATAATGCGCTTGCCTGATTCACTTTTCGTAGAAGAACTCATTTGGATAGGCTACCATGGATAAGCTGAACAGTCCCTCATCGATGTCCTTTTCATCGTAAAATTTTTGATTGTGTTTACATTGATTGGCTCCGTCACACCTTCATTTTATAATTAACGAAATGGTGTTCTTAGGGTCAATAGGCAAGGCCTGAAAAACTTCCTTCTGGGCAAGGCACAATTGAGTGGCTGTATGATCTATTAAAGATTGAATATTGACCTCAACAAAAGTTTCAGGCACGGTTATTTTCAATGGATAGCACGATAGCCTAGCTTCTTTCAATTTATAAGTTACTAAAATTAACTGAAAGGTACTGTAGAGCAAATAAATCCAAAGTTTTCAATTTCAATGTACGCTCTCAGCGGTTAAATTCAAAAAACAATAAAATAGACCGGAGAAAAATATCACAGGAAAAAAAAGTTACATAAAATTCAATTTCATATGGCACTTAAATATGTAAGGAGTCGACTCGCACATTCACACATTCACACTCACACACACAACTAAAATTATCATTTTCATTTCCCCCCCCCCCCGTTTTTTTTTTTTTTTTTTTTTTTCCCCCTCTAAACATGACATTCTGAGTAGGGGCGCACAGGAGTGAAAAGGGAGGGATGGGCATTGGGTTTGAAGTTGCCGTTAAACTGGTCTTTCCGTAACTATTGAGTTTTATTTGTAAAAGAAATACCACTGTCCTGTTACGGCTAAAAAGGTCTCATTAAGTAGATACCAATTTTGAACCTTTTCAACAGCTCTGAACTTGCGTCTTCAAATCGTAAATACTCCCTTCCCCTCCACTTATGTGCAAAATCTATGACCGCATCCTTGATTTCTGACCTCTTTAAAGGCTTGAGAACAAGTTCTGAGAGTTTGGACAAGGTATATGGAGAACAGGTATGGACAACACTCGACTCAGGGGGCGTGGCCACTTGGGAAAAAGCGACTTCGCCGCCATCTTGTCTCCTATTTACACCGTGTATCTTGCATTGTTGTTTGTGGTTAGGTTTGAAGGGGAAGTTTATCTGAAGCTATACTTTATTTATTTGAACAATGGAATGTAATTTTTATCTTTAAATGTTAATGTTGTGACTATAGAATGGATTAACATCATCAATTACGTTGTTCACTTTCCTTTTCAAGAAATGAAATCTAAATTTGAAACGCGCGGTCAGAAAAATGGCGGCGGAGTCGCTTTTTTCACAACCAATCAGAGCGAACCTCAGAATGTTGTCCATACCTGTTCTCCATATACCTTGGAGTTTGGAGTCATTTTTTTTTACTTTCAAAAAAGTTACAGATTTTATGACCGCCAAACGGTCAAAATTTGCCAATAGTGCGGCTGTCCAAGAGAGAAAAAAAAGACCGAGGTGCAGTGTTGCCAGATTGGGTGAAAAAGCCGTACGCTTTACATTGATTTAAATGGGGGACGATACGGCTTTTTACCCTCGATCTGGCAACACTGCCGAGGTGTCGGATCTTAACAGAAAACGGCACACTACACATCTACCTTAGTAAAGTTTGGAACTTTATAAATGCTCTCCACGTCATATTTTCAAGTGATTTTACGTAGGATTCAACCCTCTATAACGCCCTTGCGGAAGGATACAACAGACCCATCATGCAGATGTATTGTAGCTTGTAGCGTTTTCATCATGTTCGCTTTGCATTTGAATGTGACTCAACCCTTCAGCTGTAAGCACAACCCGCCAACGGCCGCAATCATGACAAAAGTTCGGAAGTGCGGCACCGTCCACTTTTTTGTCCATAATCTGTCCTTTTCCAATGCAAACGCTCTTATGGGAGAAGAGAGAGAAATGTGTATTCCTGCATTCGCCAGTTGGAAGTGGGGGTGAATAGCTGGAGGCCAATCTCGGTATCGCATCATGGAGATTCTGACTGTCATCTGCGATATATTTTCCGATTTATTTACTTCAGCAAAACACTAAAGGATCCAGGAAATTGTCCTTCTCTCTCTTTTCCCATTAGAAGGCATGTGTTGGAAAAAGATAGAAGAAGGGCGCAAATCACGTGACTCCTAATTTGTCTTTTTCTAACACACGCATTCTAATGGGAGAAGAGAGAGACAGATAGATTCCTGAATCCGCCGATGCAGGAAGACGCAGCGATACGATTTAAAGTGCCTTCAATTCGTGGGGTATGCAAGAACCGAACCGCCACGTAGAAATAGTTATCTTCAAAAAATGTGTGATAGCTGTCGCACCATCTGCGACTGGCATCTAAACTCTTAATTTATTTTATCGCAACGCGACGTATTGAGAGTTGAGACGATCAAATGTGACTTCAAAATTTGAGGTGTGCAAAAACCGACGCGACGCCTAGAAATAGTTAACTCCAAGTCCAGTGAATCTTTAATAAGCGGCTCGCAGCTATTTTCCTGCTGCGGTGCCTTTGGAGAAACATCCTTCTTGGACGGAGCATTATTCGAAAAATCAACCAGTCTCTTTTAGTCTTGTACTTAAAATTAGATCATTGGATCGATTCTTTTTCGACTGTTTTCATTGAAACTCTATAGCACTGTAATCGTTGCAAGGGACCAAAACACAACAACGGCTCTCAGAGTGTAAACAAATGTGTAAAATTGCATCCAAATTCCAATGGCGGCGCCCATGGTCTCACTTGTCTCAACTCTCTACGTACAGGGACTCCAATTGCCCTTAATCTCTCAATATCTTGCAACGCTGCTCTCTACTCGTTGTCATACACGTTCAACATAGTTTAGTAGTCGCTTATGTTATTAGCGCGGCTCACTCGTCGGTTTTAGCTTGGATCGCTCCGTATCAACGTAATCTCTCCCCTCTCTCTCTTCCACGCCTTCTGCCAACCGCCAACGACTCTCCCACCTCCGTCCGCACTAAACCCCGCCTCCTCTGATATTTTCTCGATTTGTCAACCTCATCGTAGGAGACCGAAAAGCATGTATGGAAGAGTGGAATTTGTTTTCAGGGGTGCGCCCCCCTCTCCCCCCCATCTGCCCTATTCCGCCATGGAAAGTAAGAACGCCGCTTATGCATTGGTTTCCCCGTGTGTTTTAGGCGTTTTTGTTTTTGATCAATCAAATTGATTGACCGTACACGGGGAAAAAAAAAATCGTGAAAATAACCATACGGATACCTGATTTTGGCACCTGCTACATGTTATGGTAAACTTGACCAGAAGTATGGTACATTTACCGATACTTTGAGTAAATTCGACTTACAATCAGGTAACATCAACCCAGTACCTAGTCAAACATAGTATACTTCTGGTTAACATTACCATAACATCTAGCAGGTGCCATAATCAGGTATCCGTATGGTTAGTTTCACCGTAGGTTTTTTTTTCCGTGTAGCCTCCTTATCGTAAGCATCCGTGTATTCGTATCGTTGTATCCTTCGTTAAAGATCCCCCCCCCCATCCGCTGCCCAGCGATCCAGCAAACTGTTTCTTTTCTCTCCGCTGGATTACATTCTCTCCCAGCGGTCTTTTAAAGCCGCTGGGTGTCCGGTGGATAAGCCTTCTTTGTTTACACCTGTGTTTACAAATGGCCGAAGCCTAACCCCCTCAAGCTCCCTGATAGAAATGACTCATGAGAAATCATGACCAAATTTATGCATGGGGAATCTTGAGTTTCTCATGAGAACCCATGAAAAATTTCGTGATTTCTTGGTATATCTACGAACGTTTTCATGATTTCTCATGAGAACCCATGAGGAATCCCAGAATAAATCACGGGACCCCATATGGAATCATGGGTTTCACATGGGTTCCTTTGAGGAGCCCATGATTTCCTTTGCAAATTTGGACTTTTCGCATGGGTCACTTCTACCAGTGCTAAATCGTTCGAATTTATAGAAACGCTTCGCTGGACAGATGGATCCCAGAACTCCCACCAGTCGCAGCTAAATTCTCGCTGGATAAGTGCAGTGGATGAGAGAAAAAACGCATCTTAAGTTGGTAAAGGTCGTCTCATAAGAGTTTGCCGTTAACAGCTCTTTTTACACATGCGTAGAGGGGCAGATTTTTATCTTCTGCGCAGGTTGTCGAGACCAAAATCTTCTCGAATAAATTCAATGCTCCTACTGGTTGTATTGATGGCACCTGGCGCAAAAGACGGCAATTCACCCCTCCACACATGTGTACTAAAACTTGTGAATGACTATAACACTTCTGAATGTACTAAAACTTGTGAATGACTATAACACTTCTGAAACGACCGCAAGAAATAATTGATTCCTTAAAATGTTGTGCTACAGCGATTTTAAGAATCGAATTATCCGTAAAGCGATGGACTACTTAACTACTAACGATGCCTGCATCATGCAGTTGTTGTTGCTTGTGCTGTTTAGTGCCCATGTTTATTTTGCCATTTGAACCTATGCAAAAGTATCGATTTTTTATGGATGCGGTGTCCTTCCTGAAGATCGATTATTTTACATAAGTTGAAATGGAGAGAATCCGTTGTTGTCACATCGGAGCCGCCATTTCCATGCAGTCATGCAATCCTGAGAAGGACATCGCATCATCTTCATAGGAGCGAGCTCCCTGCCCCAGTGCCCCCAGTTATATCAGAACCACAAAATTTAAAAAAATAAAACAAAAAAAAAAATGAAAAAATGTAGAGTCAGTCAGAGTCTGAAGTAACTCGGTCTCAAAATAAATGAATAATACAAAATGTAACATGAAGTACCTCTGATTTAGAAATTAATAAAGTGCATTCACACTGAACTGCTCAACACACAAAAACATTTTGAAACTTGAATCTTATAACTGCCTAAACAAAGGAATCAATCTCAGAAAAAGAGAAAAAGCGCACACAGGTAATCGAGGGATTAGGTGAAATACTATCAAGGGATATTAATACATGCTTTCCTTGTGGTTGAACAGCATGCCATTTTGGAGTTTAACATTATAACATGATGTATCTTGGATTTTTCGAAAGCTTTTTCCATGAAGATTCCCTGTAATTGTATCGGTTGGCTTGTTTCGAGACTTAGTATTTTTGACATTTACTATGCACTAAAAATGCGTTGAACTGTGACTCTGCTGTATGAAGGGTTCAAAACACATCGAACCAACATTTACACTTATCGTTACATTTATCCAAGGCACATTACATGTATCGTTTCAGATCAGTCAAAGTGATGAATTAAGTATTGAAATAGATAATAATCCAAACGCAGGTACAGAAAATACACCAACGAAACGTTCAAATTATATAGGCAGATGAAATGAAGATCAACGTCGAATTGGAGGTTACCCGTCCACCGTGCCGGGTTGCGATCTTTTGAATGAGATCACGTGAGAGTGCGAGAGAGCAAGAGATGTTCGTGAACAAAGAGAAGTAAATCTTGTAGAAGATTCTCGAAGGAAAATAAACGCCGGTAACCAGCAGCGTATGGAATCAGCTGCTTCACGGAAAAAAAAGATTAGTGAAAATAACCATACGGATACCTGATTTTGGCACCTGCTAGATGTTATGGTAAGCTTGACCAGAAGTGTGGTACATTTACCGATAATTTGAGTAAATTCGACATGCAATCAAGTAACATCACCTCGTTCCAAGTCAAAACATAGTATACTTCTGGTTAACATTACCATAACATCTAGCAGGTGCCAAAATCAGGTATCCGTATGGTTATTTTCACCGTACTTTTTTTTCCGTGTTGGAGTGCGAGGGGAGTCGGAAGGGGGGGGGGGGGAGCTCAGTACAACGGTCTCCGCGGATGTGCGTTTGATGGCAGCACCTCCGGCTCTTTTCACACTACAACCATGAATCCCGTGTGCAATGCGGGTGGCTGCCGATTGTTGGTGCGAGGGCCAAAATGTTAATTTGCGCTTGGTATTACCAACTCATACTTGGAGGGTGCCTTCTTCCTTCAATGAAGTCACAAAGATCAGGTCTCCTTGTTCTGTGCTTTGAACTGTGACCAGACATCTTAGAGGGACTTGTCTCCTTTAGAACAGTCGCGTCCAGTCGCGTCGCTGCAGTCCTCGGTTGTAGCTGTGGAATTGTTTCTCTGCACTCCACTTCTAGAATATCCACATCCGATGATGACATGATTGAATTTTATCTTGATTCAGAAAAAAAAATCCGGAGGTCAAGGTTGTCCTTGATGGCCGTCAAACGTCAGCCTTCTTCAAATCATAATAATTTGCGGCAGTGAGAATGTGGGTTTCACGTAGTGTGCTTGCGCCCTCTCGCGGTGAGCTAGTGGAGTCGCGGCGCGACGCGACGCAGCGTCGCTTGTGTCGCGGACGTCGGCCGTGCGTGTTGATATAGCCCGATTGTCTCATAACACAAAATGGATCTATTATTTATATCAACTAAAAAAGAGACGTTATTATTACTGTGAGGCCGGCGTACGAACAAGCACGGCAGTCTACCCTTCGTATTAATAAAAAAAATCCCATCCCTCGCTCCTACTTTCACATTACAAACGTTTGCACTCGGCACAATTTGATATACTCTGTCTTTGAGTTCGCTCGGAAGGAAATGTAAGTCAGTACAGGATCGATTATTAGAAAGTGGCGGAGAGAGGGGTTCAACGGAGGCAGAATCTTCGACAGGCGCCCTCGGCGAAAAACTCTCCAGAGGAGCATCGAAAGGGGCTCGAGCCCCACCCTGGCAGCGGGCCCCCCTCCCGTCCACAATAATATCGTTTCCCTTAATCACGGCAGGTGTAAGCACTGCACTCAGTACTTTCGCCGGACTGAGGATGTTAGGGCTTTTGACGAATCTCAAAGGCCTCAGATTATCGCCGTACTTCTTGCACAACGGTAATCTGAAGTTTTGAGATGCGTTGTACACCCTTACATCCACAATACATTTGTCCCCGAAGAAAAACTGTTCGTAGAATTCTTCGCCTCTCAACGTTTCGAGGAAAGAGACGAAGGATTTTACAAACAATCCTTCCTCGCGAACTGTGCACTGGACTGCTACGCTAGAAACATGGGTCTGAGTCCCGGTCGCGGAAAATGAACTTACAATTAGAGATAGTTTATCATTGTTACTAATCATTTTGTTCATACTATGGCGTGAACAGCCGATCGTGGAGGTGCGACGATTCAGTAACCGAAAGATCATGCAGGTATGACTGAATGATAAAGTGGTCTTTGAATCATCCTAATGACCCGGTTTTACGGGCTAGACCATAGCATTGCTACATTCGTCTTAAAAGGTGTAAAAATGTAAACATTTTTTGTAAACTTATTTTCGATTTTTTTTTTCTTTTTTTTTTTAAATTTTATTGCAATTTCTTTTGTACAAAGAAACTGCAACTGAGGACGAATCAGCTTTCGTTCTTTCTTGCTACCTCTCTTGTTTAAATTAACGGTAAAGTATCGATCAGAACTTTAAGAGTCCCAGCTGAGCGTCATGAAGATCGATTCTTTTTCATCGGTTCATACGGAGGGCATATCATGATTGAATTCCAATTCACGAGGCTTCGCTAAGACGGACGAAGTGAAGGACAGTCAAGTGTAAAATTAGAGAGCGGCGTGCCTGACTCTTAATCGAGCTATTACATCACGAATACAGACCCCCTCCCCTCCCCCCGTCTGCCCCCAATCATTTACCCTCAACCCTCTTCCCGCTCCACCCTCTTCTTCCAGTGGCGCGGAGCGGCGCCGAGAAGTGGATTTGTATAACATCGAGTAACGTATGTCAAGTGTTCATTGCTCCATTGCAAAACCCCTCTACCCCTCTCCTCCCTCCCCAATTCGTTTGTGCTCCCCAGTCCGTGATATTTACGACCTGATATTTGAGGTTATGGTATCAGATTAACAACCGGTGAAGCTCCCGCGCTTTCAAGCTTTCGACAATTAACTTTACCGACCGTTACGTGACACGCTTCCATCGAGTGAACGGTGCACAATGGGTCAAACTACGGAATTTCACGGACAAAAATCAAGATTATGAGCAGTTAATGGCAAGATAACTATAAACCAATGAGCTATAACTTTAGAGTGGCACATCAAGGAACGTTCCGCTGGCTCATTGTTGTCACCTATGGCGCCGCCATCTTGCTGTAAAAATCGATTTTGAGGTTAAGTTTTGTAGGTTGTTTCCGGTCGTTTCGTAAACAAACTCGAGCATCGCCGGAAACGACCTACAAAATTTAACCTCAAACCTTGGAATCTACCGTCCAAATTCTCGCCAAATTCCGAACGACCTACAAAAAGTAACCTCAAACTTTGGAATCTGCCGTCCAAATTCCGCTTTTTCCCGCGATTCCTTCTACCCTGTGTGGCACAAGGTGGACCAGCCCGCTGCCACTCTAAAGTTATAGCTCATTGCTATAAACTGAGTTAAATAAACTATCTCGCAGCTTTAAATGAGTCAGATTAAATGGTTTTTAGACAGGAAATAACGACTTTAAAACGTTTTTGAAGCAAAAACTGAAAACTTTTTGTGTCCGGAAAATTCATATTTTGGATCAGTGTGCGGTGTGGGTCAGGAAGCCGTCGGCCGTCCTTGTAAGTTTGATTGGGGGGGGGGGGGTATATTTATGAACCCTCAAAACTGTGTACCTACATACTCGCAGTTAGCACGACCTTTTTGGCACTAAACAAGTCCTTGATGGGTTTGATGACCGTCAAAAAATCTTTTTCCGAGCGTTTTAAATGTCGCGGCTTCACGTGTGAAGCGACGAAAATGTGACACGATGTTTCTTCTTCCAGGCTTTGCTGACGTGAATCTCCGCGAAAGGGCAGTGAGAAGGGATCATTCAAGACGTGGTGATTACCGACGGTTAGAGGTCATTCCGCCTCTACGGCAATAACGTCTAATTTTTTTTAACCTATACTTAAAAATATGTGTATACTATTATTTCGCCCACAACCATTAAATTTCGTCTTATGTGTCATTTTGTCTACTAGCTTTTGTCTACTTTATGTCTACTTACAAATACGGGCTAATTGCAGAATAGGTCTACCTTATTTTTTTGAGGTAGACTCCTCTGCAGAGAGCCGTGAGATTTTTTTAGGGATGACAAAGAAACCGTAAACCGCTGCTGCAAATTCGGAGCTCCGGTGTTTCTGATGCCTAAAGAGCCGTGAGATTTTTTTGGGATGACACAGGATGACAGAACTCGACGAAAACCGCATTTTGCTGGCAAAGTAGACGAATTTAGTAATCTAAATCTCTAAATTATGAACCAAATGCCATGAAAATTGGTGTCCCGAGGTAATTTTACGTGTAAAATCCATTAATGACCTCGAGAAATTGATAAATGAGGTCTGAATGTACTTTTTAGGCAATCTTATACCTTCAACGACACAAATTTTATGTTACGGATTGGAAATTTGAAAAATGGAAAATGAAATCAGATGGGAAAAACTCTTAAAAAGATATTTGGTCCTCTTTGTTTTGGTCGATACGACGCGTATTAAGCGAGATAATCGCTGCACAAGGTGGAAAAGTCAGCGCTTTTACCATAGCGGCCGGCCCGAAGTAGCAGCGGAGTGGCGGGTTGCTTACTTACACTGTCGCTCTTCATAGTAAAAACGCTGACTTTTCCACCTTGTGCAGCGATTATCTCGCTTAATACGCGTCGTATCGACCAAAACAAAGAGGACCAAATATCTTTTTAAGAGTTTTTCCCATCTGATTTCATTTTCCATTTTTCAAATTTCCAATCCGTAACATAAAATTTGTGTCGTTGAAGGTATAAGATTGCCTAAAAAGTACATTCAGACCTCATTTATCAATTTCTCGAGGTCATTAATGGATTTTACACGTAAAATTACCTCGGGACACCAATTTTCATGGCATTTGGTTCATAATTATGGTCGATATTCCAAAGAAACCAACAATTTTTTAAATCTTTGGGGGGCTGTAGCTCAAATGGGGGGCATTTTTGGACACATGTTTATAGGAAAAAAAAGTCTTATTTTTGCCTCAAAAATACGTGGTAGAAAGGATGACATAAGTTTTAGAAACACCCTGTATAGGGCAACACAATGGCACTTGGTAGTTCAGACTTCCGCTGCTAGGTGTCACGCCTGTTTATGACCACCGTTGAGCAAGACAGCACACATCGCCGAAGTTTCTGTCATCAGTGTCATCCCAACTTTTTTTCACGGCTCTGCGTATCGTAAAAACCATTTTTTTGCCCAGTAACTAATAACGTCCACGATTAAAGATTCGCTCATTTTCTAACCAAATTCTTAAATGAGTAGGAACTTTCAACCCCCGGCAGTGACGCATAACCGATTAAACTTGAGTTGTCGAGTCCCTCGGGAGAATGGACTATAAAGTTCGTGTATAATTTAAGAGAAAGCCAAATCTCTTTTTTAAAAAGCATCTGTTAGAGTACTCAACACAATCAATTTTTCAACATTTCCACGGAGGGAGATGAAGACGTCGAGGCGTACTTACAAGATAATAAAATCAAACAAATTAAAATTTAATATGATTGAATTAAAATAATTTCTTGTATAAACGATTCCTCACCACAAACATTTTTTTTTTCAATTCCATGCCTATGATTGGTCTACGCCTAATTCATTAACAAATTTTGTGGGCCAATTTTTTAACAGCTGTATCTATCTGTTGAGTAGGCTTTCATGTCATAGACCTGTTTTCTTGGACCAAAATTCTATAGACCTTTTGGTGAAGTAGACATCGTTTATTATTGTTGTTCTCGTCTGTGGACGTAACAAATTAGACTCTTTGCCATTAGACGTAAGTTTATTAGACCTCTTGACTGTCGACCAATTTTTAGTATACCAAACGACCAGTGGCGTAGCGTGCAATGTGGCAACGTTGCAGTTTGTACATTTAAACCCATGAAAAATATCGAACTATTGGGTGTTCGGTGAACACCCACGCATTCGACCTTTTAAATAGGTTTAAATGGGCACAATACAACGTCGTCAAATTTCACGCTACACCACTACAAACGACCTAAAATAATTTCCGACAGCGGCGACGGCTGGTCTAATCTAGCAACCGTGCTTTTAATCCTTTTCAACGTGTACCAAAAGATCAAATCTCTGGTGAGACACTGTGCCGATTATGAATAGATTGTTACTTGTAGGTTTAAATAAAGGAAATTCTTTGCTGTCTCATTGATCTTTCCAGAGTCCACGAAGTTATGAGAATGTCGGAAATTTTGTGAAAAATTACCGCAGTAGTCTGGATTTCACGGAAAATCACTAACAAGGGGAAGGCAAAGGTGGGCCCGCTCCAAATGGAACGGGACTTGCGCGAAAACATAGTCCTTGGGGTCCTAATGAAGGGTCTTATTGCACTTTTTGTAAATGGGCCCCTAATTTTGCAAAATTTCGAATTTAAAATGAGCCCCCGAGACGCCGGATCGTTATGTAGCCGAGAATAGGCCCGTTACCTCCAACCGTAGTTGTAGCGTATCGGTACTGGAGTGGACTCCGGAGCAAGACTTCCCGAGTTCGATCCCCGCTGCTGACGCTAATATTTGCACGATATTTTTGCTCACCTTTTCACAAGTATTTTTTGTTGTTTTGTTTTCTTGTTTGTTTCTTTTCTTTTTCTATGTCGTTTGAATCGACTTATTTCACGTCTTTTTCTTCCTGAATAAAATTACTTGCATTGTGCTTTTACGTATAAGTTTTAAGAAAATATTTCAAAAAAAAAAAAAAAAAAAAAAAAAAAAAAAGGGGGGGGGAGCAAATAAACTACCAAGTAACCGCATCCAAAAAAGAAATGGAAATGACTCAGACAGACAGACATGCAAAGAGACAGACAGACAGAGGACTAGATAAACGAAGGAACTAGAACTTACGGGTAAAAATTAAATAAGGATTCTAATTCCTTTGTCCTGTGGAGCATGAAGTGCAAGTCATCAGCTGGTGTTTAGTGTGCGCATTTATACTATAAACGAAGCAAACGGAGAATCGTGCAGTCGAAGGAACAAAAAATATAATGGGTCTGTTGCAAACTTTTGCTGCAGCGCTATGGAGTGTTCACTCTTACGTAAGATCGCGTGAAAATTCCATTAATGGCATCAGAAAGTCATAAAATGCAGTATAAAACTCACGAGAGACGTTTAATGAAATCCAAGATGGCGGTAAAATGTCGAGCAACCTGTATGCATGCACCGCGAACATATAAGGATAACCAACCTCGCAATATCGATCACACCCAAACACAACGTAAATAAACACATAACCTCTGGAGCTGTGAGGTTGTCAACGTTGGCAATCCTTGTATGTTGAAGGTGCATGCATACATATTGCTCGATATTTTACCGCCATCTTGGATTTCATTAAACGCCTCTTGTGAGTTTATTATCGCATTTCATGACTTTCTGATGCCACCAATGGACTTTTCGGGCGATGTTACCTACGATGAAACACTCTTTATCGTAGTAGCAAAAGTTTGCAACAGACCCATTTAAACGAAAAATTGTGGAGTCGGAGAAAAAAAATTACTTTGTAATGAAAGCAGAGCACAAAACTATTTTCAATGAACACAAGGGCGTTAAGTTAATTAAGTAAATCAATCTAATAAGAAAATTAAATAAGAATCAAAAATTGGAATAAAGTAGGTGAAAAAAAGATTAAAAAAAAAAATGTTAACACGTTCACTGCCACGCCGGTCTCATGGGACCGGCGGCAATATTTCCCGCAGCGCCACGCCGGTCCTATAAGACCGGCGGGCGTTCGTCAACCAGTTTGAATCGCCCGCTACACGCCGCTAGCGCTACCTATCAAGTTTTCATGGAACTAGAGCTTCTCTGTGCAACCTACAGAGTGCGTTACGCCACTGCTACTTCATACGCGATTTTCGGCATCCGTTTTCTAGCTCATGCATTCCGGCGGGTTTTTTTGCGTATTTCGCGGCGCCACGGGAACAATTGCTCAAAACACCGTGGCAGTGAACGTGTTAAGGACAACTTTGAGGATGATAATTGTCATAAAAACAAATAAAACAAATAAATTTCCGACAACGCGCAAATTGTATGAATGATACTTTCTCACATTCATAGCACCGCTGCGAGCACACTTCGGAGGAAAAACACACTTCATTTACGTTTTGGAAATTTTCTTTTTCATTCACTAGCTTTGACGCAAACCACGCGTATTTTAACATATTAGTAAAGCTAGGCGATGACAATTGGTGATGTAAAATAGAATGACTTTTGATTCCGTCTTCTCGTGAATTTATGTCCCTTTTTAACGCCAACAGGACCGAGGAATTTTGCAATTTTTTTTTTAAATTTTTCAGCTGTAAAAAAAAATAAACATCTAGGGGTTGACAATACTGCGTACAATGGGCTGGGATAAATTCCACTTGGCTCGTGCGTGTACCATCCTCATTCGTAAAAAAATTGTGAACAATTGATGCATCTGTCTGGCCACCCCACGAGTCCATCAATAATAAAAACTTGTTTTGTTGGACGTACGGTGCTAAAATTTGTTTGACAATATTTTGGACGTGGGCTTTTGTCAATTTTCCCGACTCCGAAGATGTGACATAAACACGTCCAAAACGCTCCTCCAAATCGCGCACAGTTACCGCCTCTCGCGGACCAAAAATTCCCTTGCGTTCCTGCATGCACAAATAAACTTTCGGAAGCAACAAACCGGAAGCAGGGCAAGAATATTGAGCGGTGTAAGAATGAGTCACTTTCGAAAAATTTCCTAGGAATACCTCTGCTGCCTGTTCCCCCCGAAAAGAAAGGGTCCTTTGAACATTAACTGTATATTCGCAACCAGTCTGGTCTGTGTTTAAAACAAAATTTTTATCATAATGCTGTATGAGTGAGTTGGTTGATCGCTGAAAATTTGTTCGCTGTACGCAAAATAGAAACCTCGTCGAGGGCATTTTTCGATTTTATGTATCGGGTAACTTTCCTTTGCCTTATTCTACATTTTTGTTTGAATAAACTGACCCACCGATCCGACGCTTTAAATTTTAAATTTCCAGAACTGTCCAAGTTCAGAGCAGCTGAGCAAGCCCATTCTTTCAGATTTCGAGTAGTCACCGGCACTTTCCGCTCCCGCACTTCTCTAAATTTCTCCCATGTCTCTGATCTAATTTTTTCGTATATTTCCGGAGATCTCACGTTTTTATTTTTGACGCATTGTTTTCACTTATTTAGCTGACGTCTATCCTTTAAAATAGCACACCTGCGATTCTGTAAAGTTTTAACGCTCCACGTGGGATTTTTCTGCGCCAATTCAACAACTTTTTGTTTCACTTTTAAGGACACAAAATTTTTATTTTTTCCCGCACTTCCGCCCTCGCTTGCACTGTCACTTTCTGAAGTACACGGCCTATCAATGTCGCTCAAATTGGAGACAGCCTCACCATCACTTTCAGAATCTGAACCGCGATCAGACAAAACAGTTTCATCTGGAAAATCATGAGAATTTAAAACTTTTAAGATATAGTCCGCAAATTTTTCGCCGTAAAGTTTGCCTTTCTCGGAATAAGTACCGCGGTCTTCACCTATCAAAACGTTTTTTTCTCGTAAAATTTTTAAACAAAAGAAAATCCCGTCAGTCACATCGCGAAAATCTTCACTTACCGACGCGTCACTTACTTCCATGTCTACGTAAAACACCGAAAAACCTCACCGTAATAGAAAAGTGGTAATTCACCCGATCTAGTCCGTTTGTTGCCTCAATTAGAGACTGACAAAATTATGCTCGAGAGGACGGATGTGCGGGAAAATAGTCTTTCATTATAAGAATAGTATGCATTTTTGCAGGTTATTGCCCTTTGATTATCGATCATGATCATATGAGGAAAGTATCGACAGATAAATCAGACCGACGCTTGATTTGGGAAGAGACTTATTGATTAGTAGATAAATGGTCCGAATTTTGAGGAATCACAAATGTGGGAGGCAATCCTCAAATTCCGCAACCATACTCGAATGATGCTATCTAGCCGTAAAGTGTAAATAGAGAGGTCATTGTTTCGCAAGATTTTTTCCTCGTCGTTTAATTTTATCCTTGCAGTGCTTCAAGAGGTGGATCCAGCAATCTAGCAACTACGAGTTCTTCCCGTTTGAATGCATGAGAAACAATCGATTAGTAAAAGTGTCATGGACCCCTCTAGAATAGATTGTTTCTCATATACGGCCAATGGGTCTGTTGCAAACTTTTGCTACAACGATAAAGAGTGTTTAATAATATGTAAAATCACCTGAAAAGTCCATTGGTGGCATCAGAAAGTCGTAAAATGCAATAATAAACTCACAAGAGGCGTTTAATGAAATCCAAGATGGCGGTAAAATATTGAGCAATTTGTATGCATGCACCACGAACATCCAAGTATAGCCAACCTCGCAATATTGATCACACCCAATCACAACGTAAATAAACACATAACCTCTGAAGCTGTGAGGTTGTCAACGTTGGCAATCCTTGGATGTTAAAGTTGCATGCATACAGATTGCTCGATATTTTACCGCCATCTTGGATTTCATTAAACGTCTCTAGTGAGTTTATTATTGCATTTCATGACTTTCTGATGCCACCAATGGACTTTTCGGACGATTTTATATACGATGAAACACTCTTTATCATTGTAGCAAAAGTTTGCAACAGACCCATTGGGATGAATTCATGGTTGCGAAATTGCTGGATCCGCCAAGGAGTGCCTCAATTTGCCGCACGTGACAAGTAGCAAAACACAAAAAACAACAAAATATTGTCAAAAGACCAAAAAGTCTCCAGAGAAATACATTGAAAATAATGGGGCCGGATGCGCGCGGAAAAAAATTATTTTGACATTTTTTTTTTTTAAATATTTTCTTAAAGCTTATACGTAAAAGCACAATGCAAGTAATTTTATTCAGGAAGAAAAAGACGTGAAATAAGTCGATTCAAACGACGTAGAAAAAGAAAAGAAACAAACAAGAAAACAAAACAACAAAAAATACTCGTGAAAAGGTGAGCAAAAATATCGTGCATAAATTAGCGTCAGCAGCGGGGATCGAACTCGGGAAGTCTTGCTCCGGAGTCTACTCCAGTACCGATACGCTACAATTTCGGTTGGAGGTAAAGGGCCAATTCTCGGCTACATAACGATCCGGCGTCTCGGGGGCTCATTTTAAATTCGAAATTTTGCAAAATCAGGGGCCCATTCACAAAAAGTGCAATAAGACCCTTCATTAGGACCCCAAGGACTATGTTTTCGCGCAAGTCCCGTTCCATTTGGAGCGGGCCCAACTTTGCCTTCCCTTTTTAAGACCTACAGAGAGAAGAAAACAAAAAAATCGTA
>VMOF01000013.1:33026143-33188643 GCA_011764245.1 Trialeurodes vaporariorum
AGATTGCCCCAAAATCACGCGACAAAAAAAACAAAAACAAAAACAAAAACAAAAAAAAAAAAATTAAATATCAAAAAGAAAAGTATGCATCATCGACGCTCAGTCGTTCATGCATAAAGGTGTCGTTGTCAATGCCTAAAGATCCACGAAATAAACAAATGAAATAATGAAAATCAATTAAAATGAAATTCGAAGAGTTCGGAAAAACAAATGCACATGAAGATTACCAGCGCCCGGATCCGTAGGGTACGCAACCCTCATGATCACCAGAGGACGCCGTGAGTTCAAGATACTTCAACAAGATCGAGCCACCGCACGCCACACTTGACCGTTTGCAACCGGCCGTCTATTCTTACTTCATGCGACGGACGACAAACAAGACAAGCAGACTACACACATAGAGTATTTCACTACGGTGTGACGCGTGACTATAGTAGTTTCAGTTCTC
This sequence comes from Trialeurodes vaporariorum, assembly GCA_011764245.1. Taxonomy (NCBI): domain Eukaryota; kingdom Metazoa; phylum Arthropoda; class Insecta; order Hemiptera; family Aleyrodidae; genus Trialeurodes; species Trialeurodes vaporariorum. Next base: position 33,026,592 of record VMOF01000013.1, read on the forward strand.
ACATGCAAAGGTAGAGCGCGTCGCGTCGCAGTTGTGGCTTCCATGCACGTGGCTTCCGTGCAACAAGAACTCGAGCCCCTTGTTGCACGGAGGCCACGGGTATGGGCTCCACGCCCGTGGACAACTTGAAACGACTTGTGTCTAACTTTGTTGCACGGAGGCCACGAGCATGGCCTCCACACTCGTGGACAACTTGAAACCAGATGATTTAATATCTGTTGCACGGAGGCCACGGGTGTGGACTCCACGCCCGTGGACAACTTGAAACGAGATGATATAGTTTCTGTTGCACGGAAGCCACGGGTGTGGGCTCCATGCACATTCGAAATGACAAAATTATCGATTGTTGCGTGGCCTCCACGCCCGTGGCCTCCGTGCAACAAGATTTTTGGATGCGACTCGAAAAAAAAAATGTTGTTGCATGGAGCCCACGCCCGTGGCCTCCGTGCAACGGATTTTCCGAGGCCTGTTGCATGGGCTCCATGCCCGTGGCTCCTGTGCAACGTCACCTCCAATTGAGCTTGTTTGGTGAGAAATTATGAAAAAAATAAATTTAGATCAGATGTATCTATAAGGAGATGAGTCAAAGGCGTTGTTTTTTGTGTTTGTTTTTTGTTTTTTGTTTTCAAAACTTTGGAGGGCTTTAGCTCAGAAGAGAAACATCTGTAGCACATATTCATGTAGAAAAATAAAGCCTTATATAGGTACATGTTCACCCCAAAAATACACTCCATAAGTTTGGCACTTAAGTTTTGCAACACCCTATATTCTTGATATTTTGCTCCCCGCCACCCTTCACAGAACACAACATCTTGACCATGCAAATTTTTAAAATCACAGTTTGACTGTAGAGATATTTTCTCCCCCCCCTTCTAACGAAAAAGGGGAAAATGGATCGCCTGTCTTTGATGTTCGTCGTATGCGCGTGCACAGATTGTTCGGCTTTACGACTGCCATTTTGGCTTCCTTTATAATGCGTTTTGTGGGTTTATGAATGGCTTTTATGACTATTTGATGCCGCCAATGTAATTTTCAGGCGATTTTACATAAAAATCAAAACTCTATAGCGCTGTAGCAAAAGTTTGCAACAAACCTATTGAAAGCTGAAAAAAGAAAATAATTTGATACGGCTCGATCTTTTTTACCCACATAAAGTATAGATAATAGATATTTCTAAATCCCTCCACCTTTTAAACGGCTTGTTCAGGGATCAAAAATGAGGTTGCGTTCTTTTGAAGTCAAAAAGCGTCATTTTCGGAAAAGCCGTGATTCTAAATAATAAACAGTTTTTTTTTTCTTCTTTTTTTTCCATTTTAGGTGCTGTCAGCACTTATTGCGATTGTCACGATGTAGTTATGTAAGATACATAAATGGAACACTTGCGAATTCATGAAAAAATAATCCTTTAATATACAGAACTAACCATTTCAGGTGCCCTTTACACGTCAAGCATTCTAGGGGTATAGATTAGTAGGTGTGGAGGTTTAAGGCGTTTGTGGATTTTAATGGGTCTGTTACAAACTTTTGCTACAACGATAAATAGTGTTTCATCGTAGGTAAAATCGCGTGAAAAGTCCATGGGTGGCATCAGAAAGTCATGAAATGCGATAATAAACTCACAAGAGATGTTTAATGAAATGCAAGATGGCGGTAAAGTATCGAGCAGTCCGTATGCATGCACTTTTAACATCCAAGAATTGCCAACGTTGACAACCTCAAAGCGTCAGAGGTTATGTGTTTTATTTACATTGTGATTGGGTGTGATCGATATTGTGAGGTTGGCTATCCTTGGATGTTCGTGGTGCATACATACAGGTTGCTCGACATTTACCGCCAACTTGGAGTTCATTAAACGTCTCTTGTGAGTTTATTATCGCATTTCATGACTTTCTGATGCCACCAATGGACTTTTCACGCGATTTTACATGAAACAGAATACTCTATAGCGCTGGAGCAAAAGTCTGCAACAGACCCATTCCCCCTCCCCCATTTATTTTGTTGAGAAGTATCGAAAGTTTACAGTCAAAACTAAGCCATTATTCATTACAACTCATTGTAATATTATTTTTTTTTCTGTTGCCATCGGTCGATATCATTTTTCGTGTTGGAGAAGCAAAGTTCCATATGGACCTATAATTTCCAAAATTTGAAGAAGCTTCCAGTAAAAAATACTGTACACGCGAGAAACTTTTTAGGATAGGTAAATAAGTTATTCCAGAGTCAATTCCATAGCCGCAGCAAGGAGGCTGTCCGGGGGTGGAAGACACGTGACAGCCCCTCTCACTTTTTAGAGCTATTAATGCGAATTTTACCCCCGTCCCTTTGTTCTGGATTTTAAAAACCTTTTTTTCGCAACAAAACGCCCAAAATTTCCTCAAAAATCCCTTGATTGCATAGACGCTCATAAAGGGGTTTTCAATTTGCCGATCCCCCAGAATTTCAAATGTTTCCAATGACCAAGACCTGTTTAGTGAGACGTCATGAAAAAATTGGTTCCAAAAAAAGGCTCCGCCTCACTCGCGCTCTCGTGGGTTTTCCCATATGAAACACGATCCAAATTTTCAAATACAAGTGATAGTAAACAACATGTTCTTTGCACCAGTTGTGTTTATCACACCATTGGGTTCCACGTCCCTTATAAAAATGTCCGATTGTTTCAATGAATTTTCCGATAGGATATATATTCCCGCGCTTTTTTCCCATAGAAATAATCGAAATTCCATAGAGACAATCGGAATTCGTGTAGATTGAAGCGCGCTGACTATAGCAACGATAGGTTTCATGATTGAAATAAGGCGAAATCATCTATGGCTCTATTCTTGCAGTTTTAACAGCCACTTTTTTCTCAGTGATAAAATATGTGCCCGCTATATTACAAACTTTTTGAAACATCGCGCATCAATGCACAATCACAGTTATATCGAAGAAAGTCCTATGTTTTGTCCTTGTCACACTCACAGTTTCTTATGAGCACAAAATTCTAGGATATAGGCTCATCAGCACCATCACGACATGTGTTATACCTCGAGAAATAGCTTCGATACGAAGAGAAGTTAGAATGATTGAGTGTCATGGCGGTGATACTCCCATAAGAGACCGTGAGTAAGACGAGGACAAAACGTAGAACATCTTTCGGTATAACTGTGATTGTAAATTCGCTTGATTGTAAATTCGCTTGTGATCTTTTAGGAATTATGTTAGAGTGAAAAGATACTTTAAAATACGTGGAATCTAATGGTGCAATAAAATTTGAGAAAACTGTTTTTTTAAATTTGCATGAATTTGCGTTCGAAAATTTGGATCTGATTTCTTATAGGTAAATCAACGAGAGTGAGAGATAGAGCATTTGTTTGGAACCAATTCTGATCGTGACGTCATCACTAAACAGGTCTACTTAAGGATATGAACGAGTCCCTCACTTTTCTATTCCCCGGCCGCTCTTTATCAATACCTCGCCGTCACTTCTTTCCGAAACCCTCGTCAAACAGATTTTGACACATTTACGACCGCTTAATGCACCGTGAAGAAATCTTGTGACCGGTGGAGCCCAAAGGCGAGGGGCAAAGAGGGTTCCTGCGGGAGATGTTTCCACCCCCCTCCTGCCTTTGAATTTTGACTCATAGGTTGGCACAAATGACTTAGGTTGCTGGACCTGTATGGAATTCTCGTTCAAAGGAATTCGACTTTGACGCTTAATAACTTATTGAAATTAACAGGAATACCAAAACTTTACAATTTTAAGAAAATAGACGCCGAGACCTCCTGGATTGCAGCAATAAATTAACAATTAATGAAACCAGTTTTATGAAAACACGTTTTTAATTTTTCAAACCTTTCCCGCCAAGGTTTTGCCATAAGCAAAGCATGCAACCTATATATTAGATATGAAAATGAAAACAAAAAGCGTACCGTATACAGGGTGTGGCAGACCACCCGTCCACTATCTTTATCTCAAAAACGGCCGAAAATTGAGCTTCGGGGGCAAAAATTTCATAGGGTATATCGACCCCAAGGAATCCAATGAAAATATTTTCAGCCCCTCAAAACCACCCCTTGGGGGTTATTTAGGGGGGTAGGTACCCGTATCTCGAAAAAATCAAATGGAAAGGGTATGTTTTGACATTGGAATCTAATACGGTATAAAAAAATAAAACTTTTTTATCCTTAAGTTTTTTTTCTAAAAACCACCCTTTTTTGAGTTAGGGGTGGTTTTCAAAAAATTTAGGGGTAATCTTTGATTGACCGCTGTGACCCTCCAGATCATTGGATTTCATAAAACTAAGAAGTTTCTGAAAGGGCAGACGAAGGGCTTTCTTTTGATGTATCACATGTCTATTTTTTGTGAAAAAGGGTACAAGGCCCCCTCACCCCAAAATTTTGGGGCTTCGGGGGGCCCTACGTAAAAATTTTCAAATGTAAAGGTATGGCTCGTGATACATCATTTGAAAGGTCTTTCAGAGACGAAAAAAGTGATACCCCCCAAAAGTCGTAAAAACAACCCCCTTCCAAAATGGCGGCCGTTTTAAGGTTAGGGGGCTCAAGGGGGGACCTTCAGAAAAATGATCCAAAATTAAACGATACATGGCTAGAAGGGTCTTAAAAAGAGAAAAATAATGGTTCAAACCGCGAGTCAAACCGACTTTTCAATCCAAAGTTACGGCCGATTGAAATTTAGGGGTAGTTGGGTTTCCCAAAAAGGCACCTCTAAATTTCAATCGGCCGTAACTTTGGATTGAAAAGTCGGTTTGACTCGCGGTTTGAACCATTATTTTTCTCTTTTTAAGACCCTTCTAGCCATGTATCGTTTAATTTTGGATCATTTTTCTGAAGGTCCCCCCTTGAGCCCCCTAACCTTAAAACGGCCGCCATTTTGGAAGGGGGTTGTTTTTACGACTTTTGGGGGGTATCACTTTTTTCGTCTCTGAAAGACCTTTCAAATGATGTATCACGAGCCATACCTTTACATTTGAAAATTTTTACGTAGGGCCCCCGAAGCCCCAAAATTTTGGGGTGAGGGGGCCTTGTACCCTTTTTCACAAAAAATAGACATGTGATACATCAAAAAAAAGCCCTTCGTCTGCCCTTTCAGAAACTTCTTAGTTTTTTGAAATCCAATGATCTGGAGGGTCACAGCGGTCAATCAAAGATTACCCCTAAATTTTTTGAAAACCACCCCTAACTCAAAAAAGGGTGGTTTTTAGAAAAAAAAACTTAGGGATAAAAAAGTTTTATTTTTTTATGCCGTATTAGATTCCAATGTCAAAAAATACCCTTTCCATTTGATTTTTTCGAGATACGGGTACCTACCCCCCTAAATAACCCCCAAGGGGTGGTGTTGAGGGGCTGAAAATATTTTCATTGGATTCCTTGGGGTCGATATACCCTATGAAATTTTTGCCCCCGAAGCTCAATTTTCGGCCGTTTTTGAGATAAAGATAGTGGACGGGTGGTCTGCCACACCCTGTATATACGGCACGCTTAAAAAAAAAAAAAAAAAAAAAAGCAGGGAAGCTCCGATACATTGCATGTATTGGAAAAGCGTGCCTGTGAATTGTAAACATAAAAAACTGAGCATAAGTTGTTTCATTTGGTCTTCTGCTCTGCTGGGTTTTGCAGAAATAAGTTTTGCATAAAGGCTTACGCATACATGGTTTAAACATATTTATTACTAGCAGGCTGCCCGGCTTCGCTCGGCTCCAACCGCATAGAGGTGGATCTGTCAACCTTATGCCACAGCCCTTTATTTTGTTGAAGAAGGTATCATTTTTAACAATGACAATCAATACAATTTTCAGGGACCAAATAATGTTCGGTCCCGAGCATAACTTACGCACGATCATGTGACCGTGCGTAAGCTCTCTGATTGGTCAAAACCGCACGCAAGATGCACGCAATTCAATGCTCGGGACCGAATATTATGTGGTCCCTGAACGTTAAGAGTCGAATGTTTTCCGCAACTTTAAAGAAGAATCTGTTTAGTGAATCAATACCAACCAAGTTAGCAATCTATGATAACTTCCGAGACATTTAAACGCTTTCTTTTGTAGGAATCGTAGTATCATCTTAAGGCGTAGGCGTGAATCTTTCATTGTGATTGGTCGTTAGGTTACAGTCTCCATAAGAGCTAATGTTAAATTGGTTCATACCCCCGCGCGGGGAAGTCCCATCAGCCCATGCTATGACTGGCTCCACAGTCCACTTTTCCCCCGTGCAAAGAGATAACAGAGGCGTTCGAAACAGACATTTTAAGTTCTCTGTGGAATCACCGAGTACGGGTCATCCTGTTGAACGATGCGCGCGCGCATTGGAACTCAAAAGCAACACAACTGACTACCACACTCACAATCAGTCGCGCTACACAAAAAGCTTACTCAGTCACGCTGCACAAAAACTGCATTTATTCTTCTGTGTCCCGCTTAGCGTCTCGCTGGGCAACAGCTAAAATTTTGCTGCATGTGATTTTAGTTGAAGGAGGGGTATGAGCGCACCCAGGATTTCAGTATGGGGGGCATGCTGTCATTTCATATGGAGGGTCGGGGGGCACCCCCGGCTGATGGAGGTCCAGGAGTCCTCCTCCAGAAAATTTTGAAAATTTAGACCTCGAAAAAATGAGATTTTCCGCGACTATGCTGAAAAAAGTACAGAAATATCTTAATCTCCAATCATGCTGATAGAAAGACGGAGGCTTCAGGAAATCTGGATATCAGAGGAAGATAGAGCGTAATTAACAATTGCGGACATTTCTGTCGGGAAAGATGTGTTCCCCCAAAGGGAAAACGATATTATGAAAAATCATGACATTGATCAACTTTTTTTAAACTCATTTCCTTTCCTATATTTTTTTCTCTCTTCCTCTCTTCCTCATTTTTTCCTTGCCTTTCCTCCTTTTGTTCTTGCTATATGGGGAAAGGGGGGCTCCGGCCCCTCTGGGTGTGCCCATGAGGAGGGGTAGGAAAATGAGAGAGATTGTTCAAGCCGACAGGAGTGAGAGAGAAGATAGAGAAAAAGTGAAAGTGATAGAAAATAGAAGAAGGTCATGGATTGAGAGTGGTTGAAGAGATATAAAGATGGTAAGAGGGGGGGATGCAGAGGAGTTTTGCCAACGCGTGGGCGAAATTTGAAAACCTATGATCACGGAGGGTGGAAGAAGGGTTGAGGGTGGTGGGAGAGTTGAGGGTGGAGGGAGAGTTGAGGGTGGTGGGAGAGTTGAGAGTAGAGGGAGGGTTAAAGAGGAAAAGAGAAGGGCCTATTCCAATTTGTAGTCTCAAATTTTGATTGTACCAATTAAAATTGCACCCAAGTCAAATTTTTGTTTGTGCTAACCACGGACTGTTGGTTTTTTCTGGGCTGAATGTATCTCTAATGCTCTACTCTAAGCATCTGAATGCATCATGGGGGATTAATCATGAGAACTTTGAAGGAGTCCATTGAGAGGACAACAATGCGATTCAGCATCTCTTTGGAATAGTTAGGTAAACTATATCAGAGAAGCGAATAACGACCCTCACCTCCGAAAAAATGAGCTCCTAAAACACATGAAAGAAGGGAGGGGCGTCAATTAATAGAGCCGCGTATCGAATTGCTTGGACTGAGTTGGACCATATCGGTTGTTAGCGTCAGTTGTATCCAAAGACATTACAGAGGAAACTAACCTCTCTGCTATCTCATATCATGGGAGAAAAGTGAAGCCGGTCAGCGGTCATGGCACGGGCTGATGGGCCGGACACTTCCCCGGTTAGTTGCAAATCACGTATGTTGCACAGTATGGAATATACATTTTAATCGAAAATTGGGACCAATTTAAGGCGCGTCGGTTCTTGAAAAATCGAAGTTAACGATCGGTCGGTTATTGTTTACTTTAGCGTCCATAACAGCTCTCTGCCGTTCTTTCTATCGTTATATCTCGCGGATACATTCACCGAAACTTTCGTTTAAGTTCGTCGCAATTTTAACTTTGACATGAACTGAATATCATATCTTAGTACTTTTAAAACTTAAAGTAATTAGCATTCTTTTGAACCAGTTTTACGACTCGGCTCCATCATAGTCCATAAGCCGCAATATGATTTAGGTTCATACCCCCGAGCGGGGAAGCCCAGCCCATGAAAGTAACCGGCTTCAATTCTCGCCGCTAGGGGCCAGTCTTCTTCTACAAGGTGTGTACAAAAAAAGGAGCCAGGCTACGTATGCCAGAAATATCAGGGAAAAAATTAGGAGCTAAAACTTGGCAACCGTGTACATTTTAGTTGAATAGTGTATTTTTATCTGGAAACTACTTGCTTTGTAGAGTATTTTAAATTCGTAGTTTTTTTTTTTTTTTTTCTCGGACCTGTTTTGGAGGAGATATGATTTTTTGAAAATGCGCCGTTAGCGTTTTTGAGGTTCGATATTTCGAAGACGAAAATCGATAATGACGTACGGAATTTTGCGCTCTTCCCAAATCTGCAATAAAAAAAATATTACAGCCCAATTTATGGGGTGGGGGCCCCCGTTGCCCCCCCCGGAAGACGCCGAATATAGAAACCCTCCTAAAAATTTCCCTCTTTAAATAAGCAAACACGTGGTTGAGCTTTTTTCAAAAATCGAAGATGTTCGCGAGTTGTTTGACTTTTACGCCTTAACGTCATAGTGTGTACGGCTGTTATGAACGTAAAGCCAGGTTTTCTCATCATAAGATACCTCTTTCTCACCCCTCCCGCTTACTCTTCCATGTATTTTGACCCGCTGATTTCAAATTCGGCCTTGGTTTTTACTCAAAACTCTTACTTTTTCCAGAATATCGAATTTTTTGCTAAGAAGGCGTAATTTCAAATTTACGTAAAATATAGGCCAGTTTCATGAAAACTGATAGCATATTTGAAATCAGCATCTTAAAATACATGAGATAGCGATAGTGAGGTGCAATGATAGGCGTAGAATTATTCTGAAACACTAAAAATGAGTCAAATTAACACTGATGGATGGTGGATGTCGCGGACACATTATGTCGTTTTAGATGCTTACTTGAGTTATTCAGCCTGGATTCTCTTTTGTTCACCCTGTATAATGTCTTTGGTCGACTTTCGTTTGTGGCCCGTGATACAATATCCAACAACGAAGATTCGGAGCGTAGACAAACAGTGCCCGAAAATCAAATCGCCTCTCACAGTCCACGTAGAAATACCGGAGTATCAGGCAACACGGCGACGGTTGCCATTCTTCTCCGGTAACCTCACCGAACAAACAATATTCATCGACACAGGAGGCAGATCCGACACGACCCGGCAACGCGGTTCCATCCGAGGCGAACTCTCCGTCGCGTTGCCACGGGCGACGATTAACGTAGCCCCGAGACTCGAGCTCTCCACAGCCATTCCGGGGTCCTCACCGGGACCTTTTCGCGCCCCTCCCGACCGGAGGATCCATCCGCCCGATAGAGACCCCCATCCCAATCGTGGGCCTACCCGCCACGCGATCACACGCGAAATCCCGGGCCCGCGGGCCCGACCCCGCGGTCAGGAAATCGGTAAAACCGCAAACCGAAAAACGCCCCTCCCGGTTCCCCGGGGCGATTCCTAAAAAACGAAAAGATGACCCACCCATTTCGGACCCTCGGCGATCATGCGGAAGGGGCGGCGAGGTCCCAGGACGCTAGGGCTCGCCCCTGACCCTGTCCACAAAATTTTCGGTCCGAAGCCACTTTTCCGGTCGCCCCTCCCTCCCCGGGCGCCAGAACGGACCGAGAGACCACTCAGAAAACGCGGGACGACGGGGCGGATCGAAGGGACCGAGTGCGGAACCGACAGGCCGAACGGGGCTGCGACCAGCGCGGAAAAACGGTTTTCGGAAAACCGCCCCTCCCGAGAACGGGGGGCCGCAAGAGGGTCGGTCTCGGGGGCAGAGGGAGCCCGACGGAGCGGCGGACACTCGGGTCGGGGCGGGGACCGCGGAACCCAACGGATAGCGGGAACGGGGCCGAAGAACGGGAGCGCCGGGGGACCGAACGACAACTTTATTATATAGATATAGATAATGTAGTTCATGGGAGAAGATTTGTCAATTTATTGTATATTATTTAAGGTACAGGAAGTGCTGTTGGAGCTTTGATTAAGAAAATATGACAATGTATATGCATTTGAGACGTATATTTGAAAAAAATATTTTTGAGTCGTTGTTTTTGCAGTGACACATTACAATTGGTTCAGTGTTTTGTTCATTTGTGGATTACAGCTGTTTGAAATGCATCAGCAATTCTTAAGGAGACATTGTAGTATGTAACTAACATATGAATTGAATAAATAGATTTATAATATACATGAATGATTCAATAATGAAAATTTGGATGAAATCACTGATTATAGAGTATTTGAAGTTTAAATGATTCGATTCTGCGTTGAATGGATGTAAAAGATTCTATTTATAATTTAATAAAATGAGAAAGAAAAGATAGGTAGGCCATGGTTTTGTTGGTGGAATATGGTGATGAAAGGTGAAAGAAGGTAATTAATAAATGTCTACATATTGATAGAGACGAAATAGAGTCATTCCTTTCAATATCTGAATTTTTAGACACAGTATTGGCCGATTTGGATCTGAAAATTAAACAATTACAATTAATGTCAATAAAAGCAATTCCTGCTATGTTTTCATTAAAGGCTTTACTGTACAGAGAAACCTTATGGTGAATACTCAAGATAAAATTAGGCTGAATCATCTACTTGGAAAAAATGCTATGATTAGCATCCAGTAAAAACATTAAGGACGTACATACTAATTGAAGTATTAATAATTTATGCATCAACTTTGACAACTATAATTAGTGTAGTCCCCTACTTCATTGCGATGCGTCCCTTCAAGCAAACAGAGTTGCTTACCAGAGTTGCAGAGTTTCTAGCCTTTCATTCGATGACATTCTATCAATGAGAAGCAAAAAAAGTTACGCATATAAAAGCTTCCACCCCTCCCCCCTCTCCATACATGTGCTTATTTTACAAAATTGGCCGTATAGTGGTACCTTTGATGATTATACTTAATTTTTGGATTCTCTCAAAGAGAGCAAGTATAGTCTGGACTCAGCGCATGAGATTTCAATTATTTTACTCATCGGACAGTGATTAAATACCAGAGAACCTGAATAGAATAAAATAAGTCCACTATATTTTATATACAAAGTGAGCCAGAGCATCCGTTGCTGGCATTTTTCTCGAAAATTACTGAAACAAATGATTTGAAACAAAACAATCAGACAGAAAATTGACTCCAAATTTTTCATTTCTGATATTTTCATAAGCTCCTGACAACCTCTTGGGGTGTATTCTGGGGGGTTCAAACACATTTTTCAACTTTTCTCGAAAAAACCCTCAATGCAGATGTAAAAATTCATATTTATAATCTAAAAGTAGAGAAAAAAATTCGTTTTATAAGTTTGAAAAATAGGCGCAACGTAGGAATCTGAACAAAAAACTTCTGTAAAGAAAGCTGATTTTATAAGCTTTCAGATGGCGCAAACCGCGATGCCGAAAAACATTTCGTTCAAGAGTTATGACCGCGCAAAGTTTCAAATCTAGGCCAAAAATAGGGTTCCGACTTTCGATTCTACAAAAAAATTTGTTGCTCCACCAATAATCGATGAAATTCATTGAAACTTGGTGAAAGCGGGTTTTTTGGGTCGCTGAATTTATTTTTGAGATAAGTTTTTCAAAATTCTCAAATCATATATGGCCGCCATAGTTTTTCGTTCAGATTCCTTCATTGCGCCTATTTTTCAAACTCAAAAAACGGATTTTTGGAAACTTCAAAAGTAAAACAAAATGCAAAAAAGGGTCAAATATTTTTGAACTAAACACTGTAGAACATCAATCAAAAGATCTTTAAAATACGCATCTTTTGGTGCAAAGTTCACGTCAATATCTATTTTCGTTCAAAAGTGATGGAGCATTGGAGGTTTTGACTTTGACCCCCTGCACTCCCGCTCCCAGTTGACCAAATTCAAAAAACTGCAGATATTCTGAAAGATGATGCTTAGCTCTATCATCCCTGAAAGTTTCATCCATTTTTGAGGGGGGGCACTCCTAATGGTAGCTGGATGGACCCCTTTTCATCAAAACAAATACCATTAATTGAGCCTGTCTCGTCCTCGAAAAAAATAATACAAAAACCATAACTTCGCTTACACTTTCGAACAGGCGTTAATGTTGTAACAATTCCCGAAACTAAAAAATTAAAAGAATACTGATCTAATTTGTTTATTTTAATGAGATCCATTTTCAACCCATAAAAGATTGAATGTTAAAAATTGCGCTTAAAAAAAAAAAAAAAAAAAAAAATCATACATCAGCTGATCAAATAAAGGCAAAGAAACGTGACTCGTGACTACTTCATTCCGCGCTCTCTAGCGGGTTCTTCTTGAAACTTTACTTTTGTGAGAAGGTATCCTATAAGTAAAACCATGATCTGTATCGGTTTTATTTCGCGCCTTCTATTCGAAAATATCAGCTGACTCTAGACATTCACAGAGAAAGATTATCAAATTAGTGAACAGGTGAGCCGCAGTGCAGCCAATGCAGCCAAACAATCACCGGCTGCAAAACAATAATAAATAAAAAAAAAAATCACACAACGACTCGTTATCGGCCGCTCGTACGAAAAAACCCCGAATGTACTTTAAAATCAATTATATATTCAATAAACGTAATAAAATAACCCAAAAACAATGTCCAACATAACAAATTAATCATAAAAACAAACAAAAATTGATTCATCGTAAAACCAACACAGCAGAGTAAAATTACAACGAAGTTGGCAACATAAAACGCAAAATATTACCTCACCGCACTCCACTTACCCCTCAAAAGTGGTGAGTCCGTCGTTTAATTGGAATTATAAAAAAACTAAAGCATTAAAATGAATCCAACTATTTTTGCTGCAAACTTTAGAAGGTACGATTTCATAATTGTACCATTGCAATCCTCAAAACGCAACAGACAGGAAAAAATCACAAAATTCAAAAACAGCCGATTTTCAACTTTAGGCCACTCAGCATAGGAATACACGTGGAAAGCATAGGCTGCCTTATTACATTGTATACATTGTATTATATTGTTAGCAGCAAAACGATCGGAATAAGCGTGCCATGTTCCATGGGCACGCTTAAAATCGTTCCTAAAATGTTGGTTTTCGATGAATTGTTGTCACAATTAAAATTAAGGTTTTTACCCAAAACGGGAGTGCTGAAACTTTCAAAAAAATGTATTATTGAGCTTTCCAGAGGCTGACAGAAAAAAGCGTCCCAACCCTCCTAGTCCCCCCCTTCCCTCCCTACATACAAGGACTCTAATATTATATAACATGTGCCACCTTCTTAACATCCTTTATACAGGGTGTTGAAAAACTGTTCCCGAATATTTCAGGGGCGGATTCTACAGGTCAAAATAAGACCTTTTTTTCCTATAAACATGTGTCCGAAAATGCCCCCCTTTAGAGCTACAGCCCCCCAAAGTTTTAAAAAATTTACGGTTTTTTTGGAATAGCGACCACTATTATGAACCAAATGTCTTAAAACTTGGTGTCCTACGGTAATTTTACGTGTAGAATCCATTAATGACCTCGACAAATTCAGGAATTGAGTCTAACTGTACTTTTCACACAATCTTGCACCTTTAACGACACGAATTTTATGTTACGGGTTAAAATTTTGAAGAATAATTAGCGAAATCAGATGCGAAAAACCCTTAGAAAGATTTTTGGTCTTCCTTGTTTCTTTCGATACGACGCGTTTTAAGCGAGATAATCGCTGCACAGTGCGGAAAAGTCAGCGCTTTTACCATAGCGGCCGGCCCGTAGAAGCAGTGGAGAGGCGGGTTGCATACTAACTGCCGTTTTTCATGGTAAAAGCGCTGACTTTTCCACATTGTGCAGCGATTATCTCGCTTAAAATGCGTCGTATCGAAAGAAACAAGGAGGACCAAAAATCTTTCTAAGGGTTTTTCGCATCTGATTTCGCTAATTATTCTTCAAAATTTTAACCCGTAACATAAAATTCGTGTCGTTAAAGGTGCAAGATTGTGTGAAAAGTACAGTTAGACTCAATTCCTGAATTTGTCGAGGTCATTAATGGATTCTACACGTAAAATTACCGTAGAACACCAAGTTTTAAGACATTTGGTTCATAATAGTGGTCGCTATTCCAAAAAAACCGTAAATTTTTTAAAACTTTGGGGGGCTGTAGCTCTAAAGGGGGGCATTTTCGGACACATGTTTATAGGAAAAAAAGGTCTTATTTTGACCTGTAGAATCCGCCCCTGAAATATTCGGGAACAGTTTTTCAACACCCTGTATAATATACACAGCCGTAGCCAGGAATTTGTCTTCCTCTCTCTTCGCCCGTTTGCCTGCGTGTGCCAGAGAAGGATAGAAATAGGGGCTGAAGTCACGTTATATTCGTTCTGCCGTTATCCGTTATCTGCCGTTTTGCGTATAATCAATACTATTTTTCTATACACCGATGATTCCACCGGTTAAGAAAAGATTACACAGTTCAGTTCAGTGTATGACTGTAATGCACGAAAATACTCTGATCTGTAATCTTTCCTTAATCGGTGGAAACTCCGTTGATTAATTAAAATATCCGCAAGTTTTTTAAATTCATCGACGACTCCACCGGTTGAGAAAAGATTACAGATGCGAGTTTTTTAGTTCATTATAGTAATACACTGAATTGAACAGTCTAATCTTTTCTCAACCGGTGGAATCATCTGTGAATTGAAAAATAGCATTGATTGTACGCAAAACGGCAGCCCTGGTTAAATCCCTTATATCATTCCTTTTCTAACACTTATGTTCAAATCGCTGAGAGAGAGAGAGAGAGAGAAAGACATTATCCTGGCTACTGCTATGCGTGTATGTATAACTGTGAATGGTAAAAATGATATTTCTACGGCTCTAACATGTTGCAACTCTGGACGAAACGTCGTGTCGCTTCGCTTTGCCTCTTATTTACTTTGAGCAGCGGCCCGATGCGCAAGTTTACTCTCCCATTTTAACCCAATTGTCTCTCGCCTGTAACCGGGTAGAGCTCATATCTGTCCTTCTCTCTCTTCTCCCATTAGGATAGGTGTGTTAGAAAAGAACAGATAAGGGGCAGTCACGTGATTTTCGCCCCCTCTTCCATCCTTTCTTAACGCTTGTGTTCTTATAGGAAAAGAGAGAGGGGTACAGAATCCTGGATCCGCTAGTGGTAGAGCTTTTCGCGCCTGCTGAATTTTTAACGATATACTGACACATTGTAGTTGTAACGGGGGTGCAAAAATGATATCGCGCGGATATACCAAGCGTGGACACTTCGTTCAGTGCTTCATGCATTCCGTGTTGGATATTATGGATTGGAACTAGAACGAGGTTTTTTGAAGCAGCCGGCTTTTAAGATTTACCGATCTATGTTTTATTGAAATAAAAATAAATAAATAAATAAAAAAAAAAAATATATATATACTACTTAAAACCGTATAGTTAAACCATTTATGGACCAGGCCCCAGTATACTCATTTTTCTCGTCTAGTCTATTTAACATTGTTCCAGTAGCATGATTCCGAATTAATGCAATTCTGGATGTCGACACTTGCAACTTGGATTTCGTCGGGCGCCTGCAATTCGTCGTATAGGCAATTCCAACTCCACCTAGTACGAACAGTTAACTACCTTTCCTGTATAAATAAAAAAGTGGCGATCTTTTGAACGAACCTGGTCTGTAAAGGGTTAAACTACAAACTTGTGTTGAGGCACTGAGAGAATTCTATCTTTAATCCAAGGTGTAGGTATTTCGTTGGTGTTAAAGAAACTGCACAGTGAAAAATTGACTAAGGGAGAATTCCTTTAACCCAAGGACAACGTCTGCTGCTTCAAGTAAATGACTCCTGGTTGTGACAGTGATTCTCCTGCATGCAATCAGAACTTTACTTCGCGCAAGGAAAGCTGTCATAAGTAAACGTGTCCTTGTTTTTAAAGAAGTGATTTCTCTCAGTGTGAGGACAGTAGGACGAAAATTCTTTCCTTTTCTCTTGCGAGTTCGGAAGATTTACTATCGATAGACTTTTTCAGTAGAGGTATATATCGTATCGATTTTCGTCCAAGAACCTCTGGTTCCAAATAAACTCTGATTCAAAGTACTTTCCCCATGAGCGCAGTTTTGAACGGAAATGTTGGATATTAAAACAAAGGATCAATGCGACCTTGAACTCTACGACCCCGAAAATGCTGAGTTTTGCCTGGCTGCATGGCTAAAATTGCCGAAATCAACAAAGAAAAATAATAAATTGAAATCGATTGAGGTTAGAATCGCCCAAATTCCCGCCGATTCCTCAAGAACTACAAAAAAATTTTGGTGATTCTAACCTCCTAATGCATCGTTTAATTTGTAATTTCTTGTTCATTTCAGCAGTTTTAGTCTGGGAACCAGGCTCAATCCTGCATTTTCGAGGACGTAAAATTCAAAATCGCCAAAAGGGTGCAATGGTGCATTCATTGATTATTTAATAGCCTGAATTTCCGTTCAAAAATGCGCTTATGGAAAAAACGTTGAATCAGAATTTGTTTGGAACCAGAGATCATTGGGCAAAAATCGAAACGATTTATCACTCATTTAAAAGATTCTATAGCTGTCGCCATTGGATTGACCGAAGCGGGAAAATGCAAACCAGTGTTAATATGTGTTTACGATAGCCGTCTTCTTTTAGGCCCGCAGTCGTCCACACTGAGTCTTATGCGGAGTTTTGCGGACGGTGCGAACCATTGTGAGCGATTATCGTCCACGTATGTGGAGGCTTGTGGCCTTTCGTGGACGATTTTTACCAATTTTTTTTTTTCTAATTCTGCCCGAAATTAATTTTCTGGACGATTTGTATTCGAAAAGCCACGAAGAAAAAAAAAAAAAAAACTGTCCACAATCGTCCATAGTCTTCCATAAGACTCCATGTAAAATACTGTGCACCGCGGACGGATAAAAAAAGACGCCTAAAGGAAGTCGTCGAAGGAAACGCCAAATTTGCAGCAGCAGTTTTCGTTGAGATTCCTTCGAACCAAAAATCACCCACGTATGCCTGTAGTTGAATCAACCCGTTTCGAAGGATTTTTCATAGGCGGATACAGGAATTTGTCTTTCTCTCTCTCCAGCCGTTTGAGCGCATAAGTTAGGAAAGGATAAAAGAGGGAACTTTCACGTGACTTCAGCCTCTATGTCGGTCCTTTTCTAACGATCGTATTCAAGTGAGAGGAGAGAGAGGCAAACAAAATCCCTTGTCTGCCCATGGGGTACTTAATTTAATTAACCAATTAACTAAGCGTTTTTTTTAAACCTTTCGTTAATTTCTGCACCTTGTTGACTATTCTTGCAAGTTCGATAAGAAAAATGTGTGTTTTAATGTTTCAGTTGTTTGACGATTTCATCTTCGCTTTCTTCGCTTTGGAGATGACCATCAAAATGATTGCCATGGGTGTTTATGGTAAAGGCACCTACCTTGCTGATTCGTGGAATCGACTAGATTTTTTTATTATTATCGCTGGGTACGTAAATTTATGTTACTAATAATATTCAAACATAACCCATTTGTCTGATCGACGTATTTGCACATTCAGCTGTACTTACATAGGTATCGGGAAATATATGAAATAACTGCGTCAAAACTTTGCGTCTTCCCAGAACCACAGAATAGTACAATCAGAACGGAAACTCCCATAAGAGCCAATGGGAGCAAGTTTGGAATTTAACGGCACCAATAGGCAACACTGTGGTCCTACATCCCAACATGGCGGACGTGTGTGATTTGTGTTGAAACTTTTTTATTTCTGTGAATTCTGGAAAGAAATCATAAGTTTCCAGCCTCACTTTTATTCTAATGGCAATTCCGAATGAAAATTTCGCGGATCATGTCCTATCTTTTTTTTTCGCGCGCGAATCCAGATGTAAACATCCTATATCCCAACATGGCGGACGCGAAATGAATTTGCTTCAAAACCCGACAGAGTTTCCGTTCTGATTGTATCATTCTGTGCCAGAACCTTACATTTACAAATCTCAACCGTACTGATGCGTCAAATGCTCCAAAAATTCAACTCCTTCGTCTTATAGTTAAAGTAATTTTCTTTATTTTTTGAAGTATATGTTCTGAAAAGATTTGAGAAGTTACGGTCTGGACGGGAAATAATTCATCTCCTTAGTCTCAAAGTTTAAAGTAATTTTTATTTTTTTGTTTTTTGAAGTATGTTCTCTAAAAAGATTTGAAAAGTTACGGTCTGGAAGGCAAAACTTGTGTCGGTGTCTCCGTGCCTCTAGCTACAACTGTTGCATCATAAATAGCTCATCTGAAATGGATGAAATCCGTGCGTAGCTTCCAATTTTCATGAATTAATAAATGTGTGCCTCGCCGGCCTCGGCGGCTGGTGGTCATGACACCTGACTGCCAATCCATAGGTCCCAGGTTTAAATCCCGGTAATGGCAGCAGATTTTTCACTGGTCTTGTCGCTCGGTCTCCGTAAGAGTGTGTCCACGGTAATGAATACAGTGGAAATCTGAGTGCTTAGAGCATGGATGTCTCGAGTCTCCGGTGTCTTCTGACACTGAACTAACAATAAAAAAATGTCTCTCTACTTTGTTGGCTAACCACAGGACAAAAGTAAATTTAAGGGGCAAAAAAGGATCGAAAAGCTGTTTTTGTTTTTGTTCATAAAGGAACCAATTTTCGAAAATTTACCATCCTTCTCGGCACATTTTACATATTTAGAAATAGAGGGCATTATATTCAGAATTCTTTCAATCGGAGTAACATTTTCCAGCCACCTGGTAGCACAAAATTTTAATGGGAGCTGATCAGTGGTTAGGGCCAGTGTAGATGGTACACAGAGCTTTTCTCGTCGGAAAATTATGGAAAAGTAGAAACATTTTTCAAGGAACTTAGATAAACCCCAACCTGTCTCTTTCAGGCTCGTTTTGTATGCATTGTTTACTACATGCAACCCGCAGTAACCGAGCTCCAAAATTACAGTATCATCTTGTACGATGTCGTCAGAATCTCCCCCCCCCCCCCCCCCCCCCAAGTCGGATTTTAAGTCTGAACATCTGAAGGTTAACGTTGGGACCATCCATGCTTAAAATAATGATTTTCTCAAGGACAATATGACTTCTGAAGGAAATAGGGTACATGGCAGCTTTGACATTTTCTACAAGATCAATCGCTTTAGCAGATTCACAGGAAGCCGAATTATAGTATCTTGTGTGGTAACAAAATTTTTTACCCCCAAAATCTGACACATAGGTCCATTTGGGTCATTTGGGAAACCTTATTCAGACTCTCACCAGACGCAACTGCAACATGTTTTCAGTTTGAGAGAGTGTGTTTAAGATCATTTTAAAAAATGGACTTAGTCCGTATACAATGCTGTAGGAGAGTTTATCCTTATGTATTTGTATTTTTTTTTTGTTGGCGATGTCGCTGTCAGGAAACTTAACAGGTAATAGTCGGACAAGATTTTCTGTTCCGCTCTTATAGAGCAGTGATTATTTACATTATACAAGCACAATGTTATTTCTGCTTTCACAGCCAGTTCATCTACGGTGTACGAAGAAATAGGTTTTGGCTTTGGAGAATTTGTTACTTTGGTGAAAGTTTCAGACAGTTGCACTCTAGTTTGATTCGATGATGGAGCCTCAATAATAATTTCAGGAGGGACATGAGGTGGAGAAGATTTAGAACTGTTATTATCTGGACCAGAAGTGCAAAATAGAGTGTCTATGTGGCATGCTTGCTCTTCGCGTCTCCGGTTTCTGAGTTTAGCGTCTTTCTTGTGACTATTGAGCGCAGTTTGGCCCATGTTGCTCAGTTGAATCAAAGAGGAGCATAGCTTGCATTTTGCAGTGAAACAACTGCTGGGGACTTTCTCCAACCATGATGATTTTGACGGATCGAACAGCCACCTCTCTTGAAAATGGCATTTTTTGGAGAAGGCCATCTCTCTGTTGACAAAAATAAAAGAACTCTTTGACATTGAAAAAGCAATTTTTAAGGGATCATGAGAAAAATCTGACGCAGATGTAAGTACACATTGCTCACAGTGGCGAGGCGTGCGATTTGGCAACGTTTCTTTCCCCTCATTTAAACACATTTGAAAGGTCGAATGCCTGGTCATCGCCGATGACTGGAGCGTTCGACTTTTTTGGTGAATGTAAATGGTGAAAATACATTGTTGCCAAATTTCACGCTTCGCCACTGATTGCACACTTATCTTCTAACAGTAAGCTAAGAAATCATATTTTACTCTCAAAATGGTTTCTGCACTTTACACTAACTTCCACAACACTGACCACACTCAAAAAGTATGATTCAAAGCTTAGGAAGACAAGTAGCAGTGTCTGCTTCTGAACAGCATTGGTAAATGGTTTGTCATCAAAGAGTTTCAACTTATTACTAACCAACCACTCAGCCGTGCATTTCAGGAGCTAGCACCCCTCTACTTGTTAGAACTAGATACTTAAATTGGATTTGCTCAGGCAATCCTTAACATACAATCCTAATTTTTTAAATAAGATTTGAAGAAACCAGAATCGACTATTAAATCGTTTGTAGCAAAATTGGGCAACAGCCCCATTCATTCCATAAGTTGAATTCGGCGGTGTTCGCTACACACCCAGTAGTTCATGATATTTTCCTTGGTTTAAAACGGACGAGATGCAACGTTGCCACACTATAGCAGGCTGCTCCACTGATATAATAGTAGTACCCCAATTGAGCTTCTGGTTTTTTTGTCGAGCTGTAAATCCGCCATAAATCGTCTGGACATTTAGCATGCAACTGAGTATTTTTTTTTTTTTAATTTTAGAGTTACGAGGACCGGGGGTTTGAAAAAAGGGTTCAGACCAAGGGGATCAAATAAATGGACACCAAAGAGACGCCATAAATAACATTTCCACGAGGGAGGGGGAGTATTAGACGGTCCGAAAACATAGAGGCAGAGAATAAATCATTTCACACCGGCCGGGGTGAGTCGCGGGTTGGACCAGAGGAGGAGTAGGGAGGGGTAGGGTTGGGGCCTGCATCAAAACAGCAGGGCTGCCGTTTTGCGTAGAATCAATGCTATTTTTCTAGTCACCGATGATTCCACCGGTTGAGAAAAGATTACACAGTTCAGTTCAGTGTATGACTGCAATGCACGAAAATACTCTGATCTGTAATCTTTCCTTAATCGGTGGAAACTCTGTTGATTAATTAAAATATCCGCAAGTTTTTTAAAGTCATCGACGACTCCACCGGTTGAGAAAAGATTACAGATGCGAGTATTTCAGTTTATCATAGTCATGCTCTGAACTGAACTGTGTAATCTTTTTTCAACCGGTGGAATCCTCGATGAATTGAAAAATAGCGTTGATTCTACGCAAAACGGCAGCCCTGCAAAACAGTATTCCTTTCGATTCGTCGGAAATAATTTCGACGCTTGGGACACAATACCATGTTGCCGTATGATTAAATAAAAGTCTGTGTTTTAATTAGAGCTTGGCGGCTATAACATAATACCATGTGTCTCCGGAAAACATTACTTTTTTTTTTTCGAAAGTGCGACCAACATGACATGAAACTTGAATGAGAACGCTGTATGATCCTATTGGAACTAGCTACGTTGCATGTGCGTACATCTGTCAGGAGGGACTGTTCGGCATTTGGTGCCGAGGGAATGTGTCAATTTTTTCTTCTTCTTTTCTCACCACTCTGACTGTTTATGGTGCAATAGAAATTACTGAAATCGGTTTCAAATGCAATGTTTGGTTTTTATTCTTACCACACTGCCACGATTTAAAAAAAAAAAAAAAAAAAAAATGGCTCGAGCGTTGGATTTCAAGTCTTTCTAATTAGTTCAGTGGCGTTGCGTGCAATTTCGCAACGTTGTAGTTTGTCCATTTAAACCCATGAAAAAGATCGAAGTATTGGCTGTTCGGTGAACACCTTACTATTCGATCTTTTACATATATTTAAATGGAAAAAATACATGTCTGCCAAATTGCACACTACGCCACTGCTCAAGTTCTGGGGGAATAGATGTTGTTGGCTGCGGTTTTTGAAAACGACTCATTTTCTGATTCACTTCTCATTGGCAACACTGGTGGCTTGTGCATTGTGTCAACAACGGATTCTCTGCAGTTATATAGGCCATTAGGGGCCGTTTTTCGGGGCTGGCAACATTTTCCCGGAATTCTTTCGGGTCCTTGTACACAGAAAAGTTTCGTCAAAATTTCCGTATCTTGCGCCGTTTTCGCAAAAAAAAAATAGTGGATTGGTGGTCTGAAACACCTCGTATATCAAGGACATTTCCCCACCGTTTTTAAGATTTTTTGGACATATTTTGAGCACTATTTGGAAATATTTCGAGTATTTTTCGGACGTATTTTCCGGGTTCTTTTGTCATCCTGTAAAAATATGATGGTCCTATTGCTGCAACAGCTGACTCATATCCGTAGAATGCTGGACGTGGACGGCGCGGCGTCCGTATGGTGCCTGGGCTAGTTTTAGATCAGAGTTAGGCAAAAAATTATTCGGAAATTATTCGGTGTGTCCGGCAACGCCGAGTCAATCGAATTATTCGACGGATAATTCTACAATTGACCTATACCTTCCGTGTGTTTCCCTTTCCTCAACTCAGGTAGCAAACCCAGTTTTCAGTGTTGCCGGAGTCATTTCATTATTTCCGACTATTCGGTTGCCCAACTCTGTTTTAGATAAATTCAACTCAAATCAAACATCACCAGTCTCGACGTTTAATTGTACGAAGAAACTAAGAGGCGGGGTTATAAATCCGGCTGCAGTTTCGATCGCTCTTGAATGAATGGGTCGAGGAGGGTATAGTTGTTCAGAGCGAGTAATTTATTTCTTTCCTCTCTTTGTCTCGTAATACTCTCCCGCCTTTTCACTTGGTATGCAATGTCCCAACGAGTCGAAGGTGCGAAAGTATCATTGATGAACCCAGTCACGTAGAGCTAGAAAGAATCGTTCCTTCGAGAAGAATCGATTCATGCAATCCTCGACTCTCAGGAGGACTTCCCATCAAGATAAATCGTTCTTTTGGTGCGTTTCGTCTGATGGAACTCGAGCTATGGGGAACGACTAACGAAGTGTAGTCTGTTTTAGCACTGCGATATACACAGAAGAAAAAAATTAGTGAAAATAACCATACGGATACCTGATTTTGGCACCTGCTAGATGTTATGGTAAACTTGATCAGAAGTATGGTACATTTACCGATACTTTGAGTAAATTCGACATGCAATCAGGTAACATCACCTAGTACCTAGTCAAAACATAGTATACTTCTGGTTAACATTACCATAACATCTAGCAGGTGCCAAAATCAGGCATCCGTATCACAGAATAATACAATCAGAAGGGAAACTCTAATTAATTTTGAAACATTCTTTACTTCGGGCCGCCATGTTCGAAAGTGAGTATCTTCGGCAATCTTCGGCAGATCTTCGGCAACTGGCCGAGTTGTGATTGGTTGTATAACTTGTATAGCCTGAAAAAGCATGTCCGCCATCTTGAGAAGTGAGTAGGCACAGTTGCCAGTTTGTGCTGGTAAATTCCAAATCTTGTTTCCATTGGCTCTTATGGGAGTTTCCCTTCTGATTGTATTATTCTGTGTCCGTATGGTTATTTTCACCGTTGCTTTTTTCCGTGTATCGTACCGACTGCCGTCCGAGGACCTAAGTTTCAAACAAACTCTGATTCAATCACTATCCACATAAGCGCGCTTTTGAAGGGTTTAGGGCCTAGTTAGTATTGCAAACCAGTGGCAGCCCATGTGATTTGCCAACCATGCATTTTTTCCATTTGAACTTGGGTAAAAAATCGATTTGATCGGAGGTTTATAGCCTCCTCAAATGTTGATTGTTTTACACGTATCAATATGGGATAAAAACACTGTTGCTAAATTGCACGAGCCGCCACTGTTGCTAACCTCATCAGACTTTCGTTTCACACCTAGTTACTTACAAGGGGAGGCTCAGAAGTCGCCGCCTCCGATTTTGAAAACAATTGCACGAAAATGTAGCTAAAGTAAAACTATTAGACCCGTGTTTCTCACTTATTGCCAATGGGCCTTCCTAAAGCGTCAGGAATTTTTTGAAAGTTGCGGAAATTCACGTAAATATTCGGAACGCTCTCCGATCGGGTTTTTACGTGAATTTCGGCAACTTTTAAAAAATTCCTGACGCTTTAGGAAGGCCCATTGGCAAAAAGTGAGAAACACGGGTCTAATAGTTTTACATTAGCTACATTTTCGTGCAATTGTTTTCAAAATCGGAGGCGGCGACTTCTGAGCCTCCCCTTGTTAGTGCTACTTGTCCAATTAAATCAATAAGAATGCCCAGCTTTGATGATTCCTCTTTTTGTCTTAGGAGAAGTTTTAAATTCTTTCACATGCATGAAAAATGGATAGAGCAACTATTAAAACTCTTACGAGATATCGTGAAATGTAAAGAGCAAACTTTCTGCAATTTGGTCATCGTAAAACCTGATAAATATTACAAATTCCGCTGTAAATCATAAGATTTCTTTCAATGTAATGTCAATCAGGAATTATTAAGTTGTTGTGATGTTCATGTGACGATCTGCTTATTTGGCAGATCTAAGCGTATAGACGGTTTTAGTGCGAAGTCAACGGTTAGCCGAGAACCACAACAATGCACTCATCGGTCGCAATCGGTTGTGATAAAACTCGCGTAGCGTTCCAAACTATCTCACTCACTCTCCCGTGACCCCCATGTACATCCATCTCTTTCTAGTATCGAAATTCGTATACAGGGCCTTGCTCTACTACATATTATTATCAAAATGCCTCGAGAAATTCATTTCTGCCATAAAATTTCACAAAATAAGTCTCTAAGTACGATTTTTGAAATTAGAGTGAGATGGCAGTACATAGGGGTCACGTGAGAGCGAGAGAGACAAACTTGCTTTGTTTGGAACGCTCATCGCCGGCAGTCGCCATTACTAAAACCCTCTATTAATTAAAAGAAATAGGAATAAATAAATAGATAAAATGCGACGAGGAAATTGCACCGTTTTTCTTACATAATCCTAAAATTGTACATATTCCATACCCACGTCAAAGCTGAACGTTGGCGTGTCTGGCGCAGGTTTTTGTGCTCGTGCGACAATACTGGTTGATTTCCTGTAAAATCTCTTGAGGTTCTTGTACTTATCCCACAGTTTCCCTCTTGCATTAATTTTTTCTTTGCCAATTATATGGAAGGGGATATAATAAGTTCCTCTATTCTCTGTAAGAAAGAGCCTTTCAATGGATGCTGCTATTTCAATAAAAAAATCTTTTGACATCACCCGATTAGCGTCATTTGCTAATTCAGATCGCATGATTAAATCAACAAGTCTTTTACGGTTACTTTGATTTAAGTTGTTTTTACATGTGTAATATGCTAGAATGGTCTTTCCGTAGCTGTTCATGTTTAAGAATTGGAATAACTCTGTCTCTTCCAAAACAAAAGGTTTCCCTTCCGGTTCATCAAATTCTATCATCATAGACTCTGGTACTGGTTCTTTGTCAGTACCGTCAGCCAAAGTGGCAGGGGTTTCATTACAAGAATTTAAAATTGCCGAGGTTTCTGTGTTCATTACAATATTTTCAGTAGCAGCATTGTCACTGGAAGTTTCATTCTTTCTCCTTTAAACAAGGTTTATTGTTAATAATAATGTCAAACATTTGACCATTAAACACTAGGTCTGACAAAGGTAAAGAAATTAGACTAGCAGTTTCATTTTGAGCAACAGGTAATTGCATAGCTATTTGGCTTGAGTATTTTGCCGGCAATTCAGCAGGAGGAATAACTGACATAGACATCTCACTGATTTTTTCAGTATTTTTAGGAAACGAATTTTCTTTGGCAACCCTACTTTTTCCTGCTTTATTAGCACCAAGAAACTTTTTAGGTTTTCCCTGGAACAGAAAAAAATAAAGAACACTCCACTTAGATTACTTACAATAAAATAAAAAAACAAAAGCAAAAACAAAACAAAACTTTAAGCGGTTTTTATTAAATACTTTAATTGGAATGATGGAAGCTCCATCAGATGAGCAACTGGTTGTGAGGTTGAGTTTTGATATAGTCTGAGCAAGAAGTGGAATAAGCGCATACCCGCTCATCGACTAAATCTTCCGACAGGACATCCATCTTCTACCGTAATTTATTACTCTACAGGCGACTCGAGTGAATTTTAATGGTTTAATAGCACCAATAACATTTTGCTTCTATCAGATCAGAGGATTGAGGAACGAAATGATTCATTACCACATCTGACCGTAAAAATCAAGGACATTAAGGAAGGGATAGGAGACTGAGCACTCGGCAGAGTGGCGTCGTGTTCAATTTGGCAACAATGTATTTTATCCATTTAAACTCATGTAAAAGATCGAAATCAGGGGGTTGCACAGTGCACAATGAAAATTCGATACATTTAATGAAATTAAATGGAGCAGTTGCATTGTTGCCAGATTGCACGCGACGCCACTGGCACTCGCATCGAGAATCAAACAAACATGATGTAACTCCACTCCAAAGTGAGGCAGCGTGGTCGATCAGATTCTAATTTTTTTTTTTTTTGCCTCATATTTTTTAACCTTAAGTCGAAAATTAATATTAATCCAGTGGAAATTGGTTTTAAACGAACGTGCAAAGTGTTTTAGAGAACACAGGAGGTTTTAAACACAGAATGCCGCTATAATTATCCAGGTGAGAAAACTATGCTTGTTTTTGCTGTCATATGTGTCAGCTTTTTTTATCGTGCAAATCCTTTCAACAGAAATCAGTTTTATCGATTCCTGTTTCCAGATAGCCAATCTAAACCTTTTGCACCTTCGTTTAAAACCGATTTCAAATGGACTTGTCAAACCTTTTTTTAAGGTCTCAATAATATAAGGCAACAAACTGATCCCATATGAAAATGTCTGTTTCTATCATGCCTGTCTCCCAGGGCTGCCGTTTTGCGCATAAAGAATGCTTTTTTTTCTATTCACTGATGATTCCACCGGTTGAGAAAAGATTACTCAGTTCAGTTCAGTGTATGACTGTAATGAACGAAAATACTCGCATCCGTAATCTTTTCTCAACCAGTGGAGCCTTCGATGACTTTTACAAAACTTGCGGATAATTTTAATTAATTAACAGCGTTTCCGTCGATTGAGGAAAGATTACGCAGATGCGACTATTTTCGTGCATTACAGTCATACACTGAACTAAACTGTGTAATCTTTTCTCAACCGGTGGAATCATCGGTGAATTGAAAAAATAGCACTGACTACACGCAAAACGGCAGCCATGCTGTCTCCATGCTGCATCGAAAGTGCGTCTCTTAAATCCTCTCATTGGGAATAACTCAACCGACCAGGATCCAGATCCAGCGCACTATATTCTGAAATCAGTACAAAGTGGCCAAAAATCAGAGGAAGAACGACATCGAAAATCATCGTTCTTGACCTTTTAATTTTAATTTAAAAATTACCCGGTGACATTTCTAGATTTAAATTACTCATTAAAACTTTTCGCTGTGACTAAAATTGATCTTGAAAGTTTTTAAATGATAAATTAATGATAAATTTCCTTTCTGATTTTCGGCCACTTTTTGACGATCTCAGACCATAGTGCAGCGGAACGAATTTTGAAAATACCAATCGATCCAAAAACAAGAGTCGTTCAAAGAAGCGGAAGATGAACGATTCTTTTAAACACGAGTCACGTTTTAATGTGCACCGCGCATCGGCAATCAATCGCGTCGCTGCCCGATTTACGTTGCATGCAGAGTGGCCGCTAAACGGGTTCACCGAAGCCTCGTTTAAAGTAAGGGAGCAGTAGATGACGTAGTGTGCAATTTGGCAACGTTGTATTATGTCCAGATAAACCCATGTTAAAGATCGAATGCGAAGGTGTTCACTGAACATCCAACGTACTTTGACCTTTTCCATGGGTTTAATAGGGAAAACTGCAATGTTGCCAAATTGCACGCTATGCGACTAAAAGGGAGCCGTCGCGAGCTGCGGCGGCGGCGCACATTGGAGCGAATCAATGAAAAGGGTTGGACCAACGAGTTATACATTTATCTAGAGTGGCGGTTTAATCGGTAACCTGCGCGTAACCACCATGGGGATTTTTAGGTTAAGTTTAAGCCAGTAATTTGTCCATATATTCCCTTGTATTTTGGTTTGGCGCGACGTACAGTGGATCAAAGCATGTTCCGATCCACTGTGCTTCGTGCTGCACAAAATTACACGGAATCAAATGGACAAATTATTCGCTTAAACATAACCTAAAAATCCCCTATGGTGGTTACGAGGGTTACCTATTAACTCGCCATGGCGCGCCACTCTAGATAAATGTATAGCTCCTTGGGTTGGACATGGAATACATAACTAAAACTGCAAATTTGAATGTTTTTACGAGCTAAAAACAAACTAAGTATTAAGGATGCTTTACGAAGGAAATTTTACAATAAAACCAGTGAGGCAACTTTGAACCCTCTGCGTTGCGTATTGATTAAGATACAGGGTGGTCCGAAAGTCCCGGGACGGCTTCATAACTTTTGAACGGCTGCATATAAAAAAACCAAACATGGAGGATGTTCATAACTTAATAGAAACTACTTTTTGGCGTACCTGAAAATTCCGGGGGCACCCGTAAAGGGGGGTTTCGCCCCTCAACTCAAAACTTTCAAATGGCAACCCCTGTCTTGTGATACCTTGTTTGAAAGGGCATAAAATTCTAAGACTTTTGGCGCAAACCGGAGGTCGATATCGTTTTTCGTCTTCGATATATCGATAGTCAAAGTTCGATTTTGACCCATTTTCAAAAAATCAGAACTTCCTTTTGAAAAGTCGGACTTTAGAAAACTAGGAGTCAAAAATACTTTAAAAAGCAAGCACTTTTCAGAAAAAAATACGGTTTTGATATTTGTCCAGTCTTAGGGTCCCCAAAATTATTTAAAAAAATGACCCCTCAGGGGGTCTATCTCTAAAATTCCGAGCCACGACCCCTATCGAGTGATACATCGCATGAAAGGGCACACAAAACTGAGCATTTTGGCGCAAACCGCAGGTCGATATCGTTTTTGGTTTTCGATATATCGAATGACAAAGTTGGGTTTTTAACTCATTGGCAAATTTCGATTTATCGAAAACCAAAAACGATATCGACCTGCGGTTTGCGCCAAAATGCTCAGTTTTGTGTGCCCTTTCAAGCGATGTATCACTCGATAGGGGTCGTGGCTCGGAATTTTTGAGATAGCCCCCCTGAGGGGTCATTTTTTTAAATAATTTTGGGGGGCCCTAAGACTAGACAAATATCAAAACCGTATTTTTCTTCTGAAAAGGACTTGCTTTTTAGAGTATTTTTGACTCCTAGTTTTCTAAAGTCCGACTTTTCAAATGGAAGTTCTGATTTTTTGAAAATGGGTCAAAATCGAACTTTGACTATCGATATATCGAAGACGAAAAACGATATCGACCTCCGGTTTGCGCCAAAAGTCATAGAATTTTATGTCCTTTCAAACAAGGTATCACAAGATGGGGGTTGCCATTTAAAAATTTTGAGTTGGGGGGCGAAACCCCCATTTACGGGTGCCCCTTGGAATTTTCGGGTACGCCAAAAAGTAGTTTCTATTAAGTTATAAACATCCCCCAAGTTTGGTTTTTTTATATGCAGCCGTTCAAAAGTTATGAAGCCGTCCCGGGACTTTCGGACCACCCTGTATATGCACTTAAGGTCGTCACGTCATGTCCAGCCTATCCAATTGACTCTTTTCACTGTGCGGATTCACAGCTAGTTTAGTATTTTCGCCTCTTTTTAAAGATCTCAGACCATAGTGCGTCGTAATCAACGAGCTATAACAACCCTGCGGAGGGCCGTCATTTTGAAGACACCATAGAAGCTGTCATAATCAGAGCTGCCGTTTTGCGTATATAATTAATGCAATTTTTCAATTCACCAATGATTCCACCGGTTAAAAAAAGCTTACACACTACACTGTTCAGTTCAGTGTATGATTGTGAAGCACGAACGTCGAACATCTCGCACCTGTAATCTTTTCTCAGCTGGTGGAGTCGTCGATTATTTTAGAAAAGCTTGCGGATATTTTACTTAATTAATAGAGTCTCTACCGATTGAGGACAGATTACAGATCAGAGATTTTCGTGCATTTCAGTCATACATTGAACTGGACTGAGTAATCTTTTCTTAACCGGTGGAATCATCGGTGGATTGAAATATGCGATTAATTAAACGGCAGATCTGGTCATAATGGAAATTTACTTAAATTTTTACTCAGGCTTGGTTTGTTTGTCTGTCTTTGTTTCAACTTTACATCAAAATTTGGAAGGGATCAATTTCAAATGGGGCTGTTGTGTTCCAAGTTTTTGTCATGATTGAATTTTTAATGGTCGAATCAGTGGTGAAAAACCAGCAAAAGTATGAATGGAACCACTGAAAACCTACAAAATCCACTCCTAAACTCACCAAGTGTTATTAATGCACGAACGCGTAATGGTGGCGGCGGGCTCTTGAAAAGATTACACAGTTCAGTGTAAGACTGTAATGCATGGAAATGTTCTCGAATCTGTAATCATTTCTCAACCGGTGGAGTCGTCGATGCCTTTAAAAACATGCAGATATTTTAATTAATTAACGGAGTTTCGACCGGTTGAGTAAATATTATACATATCGAAGCGTTTTCGTGCATTTCATTCATGCATTGAATGGGTCTGTTGCATACTTTTGCTACATGAATATAACTCATTGTTTTTAACGTAAAATTCGGCGAAAATAACGATGCGCACAATAAAAACGTTTAAAATCCACTCATTAACTCAGGAAATCACTTCCATTTCAAACAGCCCGCGCTACACTTGACACTATTTGCGTCGGTATACTACTACATAGACGGAACCACCGTGCATAAGTAAACAACATGGTAACTACAAAATGATGGAATTCCCTTCTAAATACATGAAGTATTGGCTGCATTTGCTGTATGGTCTTTTCGGTTTATCAAAGATTACAAAATAATATAAGAAATGTACGCATCTAAACGAAACATTCCAATGTTTGTAAGTTCTGTTTATTTTTACATAAACGAGATGGTTTCATCTATGTAGTTATAAGTGGGTGACGTAGTGTCTAGTGTAGCGCGGGTTGTTTGAAATGGAAGGTATTTTTTGAGTTAATGAGTGGATTTTGAAAGTTTTTAATGTGCGCATCGTTATTTTCGCCGACTTTTACGTTAGAAACAATGTGTCATATTGATGTAGCAAAAGTACGCAACAGACCCATTGAGCTGTGTAATCCTTTCTCTACCGATGGAAGCATCAGTGAATTGAAAAATACGATTAATTTTACGCAAAACGGCAGCTCTGAAGACATTAATTTTTTCCTGTTTTCATTGGCTCATCGAGCGCTGTGCGCCGAGGTTGTATCAACGCAACAATTTTTTACCTTTTACCGCCCGTCGTGCGTACTAATTTTTCACGATAATCGATTTCTGACTTGCATAATATTCTCCCCACCCGAACCCCTTATTATTCGTGACTCTTAATGGCGTCATGCTGGTGGTCTATGTTTCAGGGCGCTCGAGTACTGCTTGAATATTGAAAACGTCAACTTGACGGCGATCCGAACCATTCGAGTCCTTCGCCCGCTGCGGGCAATCAACAGAATACCAAGTGAGTAACCTAGCATTTATTCGTTTTTCAGCACAGTTGCCAATTTTCGCGCTGTTGCTTTTTCTTCATCATTATTGCGATGCATCTAGAGTTCCTGTATGTAGAGGGTACAAGTAAAATTGGCGCCTTTATTTTTTTTTTTTCTCTTCCTCGCTGAAAAAAGTGCTTGGTTGAGGTTTACCATAATTAGGCAGTTGCAAGGGTCTGAAATGTTGTGTTTTTTCGTAAAGGAAATGATAGTACCACATAATAATACAATCAGAACGGAAACTCCCATAAGAGCCAACGGAAGCAAGTTTGGAATTTAACGGCACCAATAGGCAACGCTGCGGTCCTATATCCCAACATGGCGGACGTGTGTGATCTGTGTTGAAACTCATTTATTTCTTTGAATTCTGGAAAAAAATCTTAAGTTTCCGGCCTCACTTTTATTCTAATGGCATTTCAGAATGAAAATTTCGCGGATCATGTCCTATATTTTTTTTTTTCGAGCGCGAATCCAGATGTAAGCATCCCATATCCCAACATGGCGGACGCGAAATGAATTTGCTTCAAAATCCGACAGAGTTTCCGTTCTGAGTGTATTATTCTGTGATAGTATTTGATGAGCTGAAGACAGTGGTGCCTATGGTTTTTTTCATCAGTGTCGCGGTTTTTGATATACACACGTGTAAAGTTGTAAAAAATCGTGAGCGTAGTGACGTCACTACGCGGAATTTTTATTTAAAACAATGTATTTTGGGTCAAAATCTTATCTCCTGAACAATAGGACTTAATTAGAAACCAAAGGTATCTTTGTTCTCAGCTCATCAAGTACTTCAATTTTCTTTATGAAAAACACAACATTTTAGACCCTTGCAACTGCCCCATTTGGTTAAAATTTACTATACACTTGGTTTGGATATACGACAATCCATGTCGAGGGTTACCGTTACCTGCCTCACACAGTAAATTTTACTATGCACTTCATTGTAGGATTTAACGATGATAATGGTTATTTTAAACCAAATGTGGATTAAATTTAACCATCGCACTTGCTTAAAATTTAACCAAGTAATGGTTAAAATATTTTTTTAAAAGTTCCATTTCTGATATGCGTTTTATTCTTTTAATGGAGTGGTTCATTTTTCATGTTTCCAATGTACTGTTCGTAGTGTCGCTCAGCGTTCCTAGAACAGAAGAGGATTGCTGAGAGTGGCCTCCGATAATCGATATAATTGCTAGGGAGGAAACGTTTGTATTAATATCGATTTGATTGAAAATGTTGTTCTTTAGATTGAGGTGGTTTTAAAACTACAATAGCCTCTAAAGTTATCATGATAAATGTATATTTTTTTTTTACAAGTACTATCTGGGAGGCACTCTTATAAATAACTTTGCTTCATCAAACTTTACATAAGAATACTTTTGAGCTTTTGAGAGCTTTCCAAAGATTTGAAAATCTCGCGCTTTGTGTCGAAGTTACGGGTAATTTCATCGTAGATAGTAACCATTTCATCGTAAACTTTAACCAACACATAGTAAAATCCACAAAGTTTGATTTTACTATTTTTACGTGGTTAAATTTACAATGTACCTCGTTTATATTTACTATATTTTTGTAACTTTTACCATAACTATAGTAAGATTTAACTATGAAAAGTTTACTATGTCAATATAGTTTTTCAGTCTTCGTCAACTATTAACAATCAGCTATTCCATAGAATGCTGTGAGAAAATTAGGTCATATTCGCAATCATCACATGAGTGCGGTACTCTCCAAGAAAAGTCCTAATTTTTTAAAGATGCACATATTGTGCAGGGGGGTGATCACGGAAGATCGGATCGTTTTGGTATCGTTATCGTTATCGTCAACGTTAACATGTAACCTTATGTGTGGCTCAACTGATCGAATCATTTTGAGCCCCTCGTAACGATTGAAACGAACGAAAAGAAACGCTGAGTCGGGGGCTGTCGTAATCTCAATCGTTTTGAAGTAGGAAGAGGTGAGGAGGGGATCACGTGCGCGATCGAGTTGCGCAGAAGCAAGCCCATTTGATTTAATGCAAACGATAACGATACCAAAACGATCCGATCCTCCGTGATCACCTACCAGGTCCTTTGTTTTGGGCGCCTCCATTGGATACGGTTTTGCACTTTTGTTTACATTCTGAGGGCCGTTGTTGTGTTTTGGTGAAATGCAAATTCTCCAGTGCCGTAGATTTTCTAACGGTGTTATCTTTCACTGCTTTTGTTGGTCGACATGCGACATCGTTTTATGATTTTAAAGATTCCTTTGGATATTATAGACGTTCTTGACCCCCTCCCCCCTTTCCGCGGGTCAGCTCCTTACCTACAATGACGAAGAATGACGCAGATGGCATCCCTATATCTGCGACAGAAGAAAAATTAGGAGGGCTAAGAGTCACTTACGGCCCACCGTGTGTAAGTGTAAATGCAGAATAGCGAGACTCTACGGAAATTCTTGCGGTAGAAATAATGACAGTCGATCGAGCGCAAAGTAGATCAACTTTGCTTCCAGGAAAATAACGGAAGGGACTCAGAACCTCTGCAAAATTCATTCTTACACTTTGTGACTGCGGCAGTCTTGCCAGATCGACGCCGAAAAATCCATTACGTTCATCGATTACTGGCAATTCGAGACATAACTTTTTCAGGAAATCCGACTGATAGATTCGAGTCGTTATTCTGAATGGGGCTGTTGCACACTAGTGCTATAAGCGATTTAACAGTCGATCCTGGTGTAAAAACCTTGAAAAATAACAATGGCTGCACTAGAAACTTCCGAAATCCACCCTTAAACGCAATAAACGCTTTTAATAGCGAGGGCGTAATGGTGGCCGAGGGCAGTAAGAATGGGAGATTCCTATCTCAATTTCGCCACTCTTTCTATGCTGACAAGGATGATTCACAGAGTAATTAGTCATCAGAGTGATGATCCACATCCGATGAATGCTACCGCAACACCTTAAGGGTGTCAAGTAAAAGTCGTTTCTTATTGGTCACTTCTTGATAGAGTTACAGTATTGTTAGATGGGAATCTCCCATTGTTACTACCTTCAGCCACCATTACGCCCGCGCAAATAATAGCGTTTATCGAGTTTAGGAGTGGATTTCGGAAGTTTTTAGTGCTGCCATCGGTATTTTTGGAGGTTTTTTACACCGGAATCGACTGTTAAATAGCTTATAATAAAAGTGTGCAACAGCCCCATTTCATCTGTTCAGGTTTTATTGAATTCGGGTGAACCAGAATCAAGCGAAAAACCGGATCGTCTATGTAAATTTTCTCCCTGCATTTTTGAGTCGTACGAATGATTAAATTTGTCGAGAATCAGAATTATGAGTAGTCATGGCAATTTCTCAAAATAAATGTGGCTACATACAACATCAGTTCAATGAGTGCGGGAATGAAAGAACTGAATTTGAATTTTCATAAATATTCACGGCATCCTCTGTATGTGGCCGTCAATTTAAGCGAAACGAATTCTTATACGCTCTCATTGAACACATGGCCAAATTTAATTTGAATTTTCAAAAGTACTCGCAGCATCTAGAAATTATGTGTGGATGTATATTTGTTTATTGATTTCGAGTGAAGAGAATTCTCGCTTGTAAGTATTTATTCCTTAATAACGGATATGACTTGATGGAATTCATTAACAGATGAATTTCACTTGACTTCTCGTAAATATTTACAGCTTTTAAAAGTCTGTTGCACTAGTCTGGAGCCTGATATACAGGGTGTAACAAAATTCTCGTGCCATTCTTCTAGAGCATATGTTTGGGGCCGAAATATTTGTTTTCCCTATGAGTAAAGGCAGATAATGCCATAATTTTGAGCTTAAGCAGCATAGATTAAGCTGCCATTCGATGGGACTTGTTGTGCCTTGTTTGTGACTCGTTATGACATGCTTCCCTGCAATTTTGTTGAAACGAAATCATTGATTTTGTGAGTCAATTTGGAACTTCTTGTGCTATAAACGATATTAATTAGTCATTTTTAACACTGGAATGGGTCCAAAGGGGATGGGTGCAAACTTTTGCAATTTTTTTCAAGGGTTTATTCTGGTGTAAAATCTTTTGAAAATAACGTTGGAAGCATCCTACATTTCCAAAATTGACTTCTTAAAACTTAATAAATGCTTCTTTGAACAGAATGAAGCTCTAGCAAGGTTTGCTGTTGACAAATGGCCTATCAATTCTGTTGTAAAATGCTGCGAAAATAACGACGAGACCATTAAAAAAGTCTGAAACTCACTCCTCGCTGAGAAAACTTGACTTGAAATTTCGGGTGACCACCCTTGCATGTATGCACCAACCTCGGATCCGGACCCCAAACAAAAGAACAGGACATGAAATTAAGTGCCGTCTTTCTCGTTTACTACGCAACGTAGAACTTTTTTGCACTTATCGCCGTGCTCCTAGTGACAGAATGTGTATAAATGGATCTTTCATTCCTTCAAAGAGCTGTATTCAAAATGAGCATTTTTGGCCCAAGAAAGAAAACCTTTCAAATTTTCAGGGTTGATGAAGCTACTCAAGAGCTTTCTAAAAATGGCCAGTTTTTTGTTCTAGCCCTCTTGGAAGAGGGGGGGCGGGGGGTCAAAGTTGGAATCTTTAACCTCCCGTAACTTTTTAACAAGTTGACCAATGTGAACGCGGTTTTTTTTAAAATGTAGCTTTTTTAATGTTTTTTCGATTAATGTGCCACACTTTACCCTTTAAGGAATTTTACGACAATTTTTTTCAATTTTTTCGATTTTTAAAATTCCAAATTTTTTTTGTTTTGCATTTTTGAACCGGGGAAAACGCACTGAGGGTAACAAATACCAGTCTGGATTAAAGCTCTTTCAATTTACTTTCAAGTAGTTTAAACCGCGTGTTGGGGAAACGTTTCGTTCAAAAGTTATAAGCACGTAAAGTTGACGCGGAACCGATTGCGGCGTGCTCAGGGCCCGCGTTTTTGACTTAAGGTCGGCCGCTCCTCTCCGACTGGAAAGGAATAATAAATATTCTGGCTTAACGCGATTAATACCAATACTCAATCCATTTTAAACTAATAAACAAGTGTTTTCAATGGTCTTTCGTCATTTTTCCAACCTTCAAAGCCCAAAAAGGAGGCCCCGCCCCCACAAAAAAAAAAAAAAAAAAAAAATGTACTTCCCTCTAAAGAAAAAAAATAAATAAATACCAAATAAACTCCCTCTAATAATGTTCGAAACGCAAGCTTCAAATTGACAATTCCTCCAAACAAACAGAACGGAACAACTAACGACCAGTGGCATCGCGTGCAGCATGACAACGTTGCAATGTTCTCATTTAATCTCTTGCAAAATATCGAATCAAGGGAGTGCACTGTGCACCTCCAATAGTTCGACCTTTTTCATAAGTTTAAATGGACAAAATGCTGCATTGACAGATTGCACGCAACGCTACCGCTAACGACTAAAGCAGGTTTTTTTGGGCCTCCTTTTTGGGCTTTGAAAGTTGGAAAAATGACGAAAGACCATTGAAAACACTTGTTTATTAGTTTAAAATGGATTGAGTATTGGTATTAATCGCGTTAAGCCAGAATATTTATTATTCCTTTCCAGTCGGAGAGGAGCGGCCGACCTTAAGTCAAAAACGCGGGCCCTGAGCACGCCGCAATCGGTTCCGCGTCAACTTTACGTGCTTATAACTTTTGAACGAAACGTTTCCCCAACACGCGGTTTAAACTACTTGAAAGTAAATTGAAAGAGCTTTAATCCAGACTGGTATTTGTTACCCTCAGTGCGTTTTCCCCGGTTCAAAAATGCAAAACAAAAAAAATTTGGAATTTTAAAAATCGAAAAAATTGAAAAAAATTGTCGTAAAATTCCTTAAAGGGTAAAGTGTGGCACATTAATCGAAAAAACATTAAAAAAGCTACATTTTAAAAAAAACCGCGTTCACATTGGTCAACTTGTTAAAAAGTTACGGGAGGTTAAAGATTCCAACTTTGACCCCCCGCCCCCCCTCTTCCAAGAGGGCTAGAACAAAAAACTGGCCATTTTTAGAAAGCTCTTGAGTAGCTTCATCAACCCTGAAAATTTGAAAGGTTTTCTTTCTTGGGCCAAAAATGCTCATTTTGAATACAGCTCTTTACTTTTTGAAAGCAAATTCATTAATCACATTGTTCAAATTCGTAGGTTATGTTCTTTTGTTTGGGGTCCGAATCCGAGGTTGGTGCATGCATGCAAGGGTGGTCACCCGAAATTTCAAGTTAAGTTTTCTCTGCGAGGAGTGAGTATTAGACTTTTTCCAATAGTCCCATCGTTATTTTCGCAGCATTTTACATTGGAATTTATACTCCATATGCCTACAGCAAAACCTTGCATGAGCTCCATTCCAAGATGGCGCTCAAATGAGCGAGTTCCGTCCAATCACAACTTTCTATGCCGAGAAAAGTGATTCGTCGTAGAGATAGCTCCATTTTGAAAATTAATGGGATCCGCTCATTTGACTGTCATCTTGAATCTCTCTTAAAACTCCTTCTGTGGTAGACACGACTTAGCGATATTCTGTGATGCTTTCAATGTGATTTTCTTGCGGTTTACTCAACAGCGAGGATTTGTGGGGCGTGATGTTGAAACTTCACGGAGGCAGCCAAGACGGACATTTCTTATGGACGTTTTTCACACAGGCTGGGTTTGTTTGCTTCACTTTTTTTAACCTTTAAATTAAAAAAAAAAAAAAAAAAAATGTGACGAACACATTTGAAATTGGTTATAAACGAAAGTGCAAGTGTTTCAGAGTGGCTATCTGGACGCAGACATCGATATAACGGTTTCTTCTTGAAAGGATTTGCTCGATAATCAAACTGACATGCACATTACAGAAATATGCAGCATTTTCTCACCTGGACTGTCGTATTCAGATTCTGTGTCCAGATAACATTTTTTAAACACTTGCACTTTCGTTTGAAACCAATTTTACTGGATTAATCACAACTTTTGATTTTAGGTTACAATAAGTGAGACAAACAAACGAAACTCAGATCGCCCATGCTGTCACATTTTGAGATAGGACTTATTTCATGTATGGCCCCCTCTATCGCTATAGCTCGTTGAATTGACCAGCAATTCACCGATGATTCCACCGGTTGAGGAAAGATTACACAGTTCAGTTTAGTGTCTGACTGTAACGCACGAAAATACTGTGATCTGTAATCTTTCCTTAATCGGTGGAAACTCCGTTGATTAATTAAAATATCCGCAAGTTTTTTAAAGTCATCGACGACTCCACCGGTTGAGAAAAGATTACAGATGCGAGTATTTTATTTATTACAGTCATGCACTGAACTGAACTGTGTAATCTTTTCTCAACCGGTGGAATCATCGGTGAATTGAAAAATAGCATTGATTTTACGCAAAACGGCAGCCCTGGAATTGACTGTTAGTAATAGAACCTCCTTAACGCTGTAGTAAAAGTTTGCGACTGATCCATGCTCCCTTTTCATTGCTGTAGCAAAAATGTGCAACAATGCAACAAGCTCCGCGCCCGCCCTACCAATTTCAATCCTATGTGACTGAATATTCATAAGAATTTTACGGAAGTTTTGACGATCCGACGGTTGCGTTATCTTCGTAACTGACTGAAAAGACGAAGTTAAGGAATACAATTAGTGGGAATGTGTTTTTCTCTCTCTCCTATCGTTTGAACGCATGTGTTAGAAAAGGATAGCAGAGGAGGCCACCTTGTGACTTTAGCCCCTATCTCCGTCCTTTTCTAACACATGCGTTTAAACTGGAGGAGAGAGAAGAAGATAAATCTCTGTATCCACCCATGCCCTGAAATGGAGCTCTTGCTAATCTTTGCTGAAAGCGGTTGAATTGTGTTGTATCTCTATGAAGGGGACCTGGAAAAATGTTGAAAAAATTAGAGGTCATATTTAGGCCATAAGGACTTTGGAAAATCACTTTTTGC
The DNA here is from genome assembly GCA_011764245.1 of Trialeurodes vaporariorum. Lineage (NCBI taxonomy): Eukaryota > Metazoa > Arthropoda > Insecta > Hemiptera > Aleyrodidae > Trialeurodes > Trialeurodes vaporariorum. The sequence goes on from VMOF01000013.1 coordinate 33,066,268, forward strand.
ATATTTTTTTTTTCAGGTTTGAGAAAACGTGACACAAATGGTTAAAACCAATTTCCACTGGATAAATGGATCGGTTCCATACTTTTGCTACAACAATATAGAACCTTGATTATTGTGTAAAATTCGGCGGAAATAATGATGCGCAAATTAAAAACGTTCAAAATCCACTCATTAACTCAGGAAATCACTTTAATTTCCAACAGCCTGAACTACACTTGACATACTATTTGCACCGGTATACTTCTACGTAGACGGAACCAACGTGCATAAGTAAACAACATCGTAGCTACAAAATGATGGAATTTTCTTCTAAATACATGAACAATTGCCTGCATTTGCTGTCTCGTTTTTTCGGTTTATCAAAGATTACAAGATAATATAAGGAATGTACGCATCTAAACGAAAAATTCCAATGTTTTTAAGTTCTGTTAATGTTTTCATAAACGATATGGTCCCATCTACGTAGTTATTAGTCGGTGATATAGCGTCTAGTGTAGCGTGGGTTGTTTGAAACGGAAGGTATTTTCTGAGTCAATGAGTGGATTTTTATAGTTTTTAATGTGCACATAGTTGTTTTTGTATCATTTTACGTTAGAAACAATGAGTTATATTGATGTAGCAAAAGTACGCAACAGACCCATTGTGTTGTTTCTCTGTGAAGGGGACCTGGAAAAATTCTGAAAAAATTGGAGGTCATATTTAGTCCATAAGGACTTGGAAAAATCACTTTTTTCATATTTTTTTTGCAGGTTTGAGAAAGCGTGACACAAAGGGTTAAACCCAATTTTCACTGGATTAATTACAACTTTTGATTTAAGCTTAAAGCAATGGGTCTGTTGCACACTTCGGCTACAGCGTTTTTAAGTATCAATTCTTATGTAAAAAGCCGAGAAAATAACAATGGCAGCATCAGAAAACACTAAAATTCAGTATTAAACTCACAAAGTGCGCAAAACACTAGACACTATTCACCCCTGTATCTTTCCGCCACGTGCACGATATTTCGCGAAATTAGCGCGGCACATTCAAATAATCACGGCCGACTGTCATCACAGCTGGCTTCATAAACAAATAAACAGTAAACACTGACGGCATCTGTTCGAATTCTTACGTTTCAATGTCCTCAACTCCTCACAAAAGGTTGTGAAAGGCACGGAGACCGATATTTGTGTCGAAAACTTATAAAAATGAACAATAACTCACAGGAGTTCCAAGCATGATGATCGAAGTTGGAATCATCCTTGGAACTCCTGTGAGTTATTGTTCATTTTTATAAGTTTTCGACACAAATATCGGTCTCCGTGCCTTTCACAACCTTTTGTGAGGAGTTGAGGACATTGAAACGTAAGAATTCGAACAGATGCCGTCATGTTTATGAAGTCAGCTGTGATGACAGTCGGCCGTGATTATTTGAATGTGCCGCGCTAATTTCGCGAAATATCGTGCACGTGGTGGAAAGATACAGGGGTGAATAGTGTCTAGTGTTTTGCGCATTTTGTGAGTTTAATACTGAATTTTAGTGTTTTCTGATGCTGCCATTTTTATTTTCTCGGCTTTTTACATAAGAATTGATACTTTAAAACGCTGTAGCCGAAGTGAGCAACAGACCCATTCGAGGCAAACGGACCAGAATCAGATCGTCCATATTGTCACACTTTGGGATAGGACCAAAGACATAATAGAAGAAGACTGGCCCCTGCTATCTCTTTGCACGGAGAAAAAGTGAAGCCGGTCTTGGCACGGGCTGATGGCCAGGGCTCTTCCCCGCGCGGGGGTATGAACCAATTTAACATTAGCTCTTATGGAGCTTCGCTCTTCAAACCTATTTTAGTTAATCATTTTAGCGAATAACAATGTCGAGTCTCACATTTGTTATATAGTGTAGTGTAACATACATTTAAACTGAAAATTTGAATCAATTTAAGGCGTCCGTTCTTTAATAATTGAAGTTAACGATCGGTCGGTCATTATTTACTTTAGCACCCGTAACCTATCTGCCGTACTTCCTATCGTAAATATCTAGCGGATAAATTAACCGAAAATTGCGTTTAAGGTCGTCAATTTAAACTTTGGCATAAGCTGCATAGCATATTTGAGTACTTTTGAAAACTAATAGTAATTAACATTCTTTTGAAACAGTTTTATGCCTTGGCTCCATAAGCCGCAATGTTAATTTGGTTCATACCCCCGAGCGGGGAAGCCCTGCCTATGACAGTAACCGGCTTCAAATCTCGCCGCTAGGGGCCAGTCTTCTTCTATAATGTCTTTGGAAACGACTTACACGTATCGGCCTCTCCATTGCTATGCCTCGATGTTTCAGTCGCGTATAGATAAAGTTAGCAAGAGCCCCATTTTGCAACGCTGCCCACTACTCGAAAAAACCCTCCATCTCCGTGTCGTATCTGATTCTCGTTCAAGGAGTCTTTCGCTATTCACCGTTTTCCATCCCTCTAAGGGTGGTATAGTGTAGGGATTGGGGGGGGGGGTATTCAACCATTTTTTATTTTCTTGTTTCATTATTGTTTCCGTGTGTGAATGAAATAGTACATATTCTTTGTCCTCGTGCTAGAAGAGGAGGAATTGAGTCGCGAGCAGAGCAAAAGGGATTTGATTCGTCACGGTTGACATTTTCTGCGATGTTTGACTTTTCAAGGCTCGCTCGCTTCTCCTATATCATAAGACGTCACTTGCGGATACGCGAATTTACCTCTCTCCTCTCTTCGACCATTGGAACGCGCCGTGTGTTAAAGAAGGACGAACTAAGGGGCAGCAGTCACGTGGCTTTTACCTACCCTGATGAGGTTTTTATGCTTCTGCGACTGATGTAGATGTCCGCCAGTGAGCACAAAACAAGTGTCCCTAGACACAATAAACTGTAAGGAAAACCCCACGAACACGTTCTCACATCAGGCATTATTGGAGGAAGTAGGCCTATTTAACGACATAACTGTCCGCGAAACGCACCAAACATCAATGTTCTTATAACTAAATTTTAATGTATTTCAATGAATTTTCTTGTTATTTACATTCAAATTGAGCTAATCCATAGTATTTGGGACGCTGATTTCAAAAATGTTATCATTTTCTACTAATCTCGTCCTGATTTTACGCATATTCTACTTTCAAACATTTTTCGCATTGAAGTTTAAATTGTGGAAAATCTAGAATATTTCGATCAAAACTAAGGCCAAATTCGAACTCGGCAGGTCAATTAGAGCGGGAGGTATCGCCATTCTCGTTGAAGAAGGGCTAATTATAAGAAAAAAAACCCATGTTTGTGTCTAGGGACCCTTGTTGTGTGTACATTGGGGGCGGACACCTATGTCGTTAAAGCGTAAAAATCTATTGGAGGACCCCCAAACCCCCCTTTAATATTCTGGGAAGACCTCCAGATTCTCCCTTAAGGGAGGGGGTATACAATACGCAATACAGGGTGGTGAAGAAAATATGTACCATCTCGAATTTCTCGCGAACTGCTTCGAATTTCGCAAAACGCCGAAACACGTTTAAAATATTTTCGAGGGGGACATCTTTACAGGGGTTTTTTGTTTTCCCCGTCCCTTCGGGGGAAGCGGGGAGGGGTTCCATCCCCCTCTAACTTGAATATTTCAAAAGGCGACCCTCAGCTTGTGATACATTAATCGAAAGGGCATAAAATTCCAAGACTTTTGGCTCAAACCGGAGGTCGATATCGATTTTCGTTTTCGATACATCGAAGGTCAAAGTTAGATTTCGACTGTTTTCAGAAAATCATAGCTCGAGTTGAAAAAGTTGTAATTTTAAAAACTTTGGTCCTAAAATACTCAGAATTGCAAGGTCTTTTCAGAAAAAAATACATCCTTGGGCTGAAATGGTTTAAAATTAAATTTTAAGGACCACATAGATTTTTTTTCGATTTTACAAACTTTGAGGTCCTGAAAAAAAGCAATAATTCGTCGCATCCGTCTAAGTTGAGCTAGATTAAGCGGAGGTCTTGAGTAAGGTCGGCTGCGTTGAGCTTCAATTTCCATGTGTTGGAGATAACGCAAATATTCGGGGTCGACGGCGATTAATAGACGCCGTGGCGGTAAATAAGTGACATAGCGTTCTTCCGGTTCAGGTGAAAATCGTGCGTTTTTCGGAAAAATACTTCGAGGAGGTGAACGTGGAACGTCAGGAGGTGGAGTTGCCAGCGGGGGGGGGGGGGGGGGATCATGGAACGCTGACGTGGATGGAGTCGGGGCGGAGCCTTCACGGGTGGCAAAGAAAATACCTTGATTTTAATGAAGGACGATAGGTCAGATTTTCGGTTGAACTCTGGTTCTTTTGGTTTTGGAGCAACTGGTTTTATGACAGCTGCTTTTGAAGGAGCCGGTTTGATTGAAGATTTGGATTTTGGTCACCATTTGATCAACTGCTCGCTATGAGACGCTTTCGACGAAACGGGTGGTAAAACTTGGATATGTTTTACTGACGGCTCCATGGGTTTTGCAGGAATGAGGATGATTGACCGGCTCGGTCTTGTAGCCTTTCTTTTTTTTTTTTTTTTTTTTTTTATTTCAAGACACATTTACAACAAATTATAATTAAATAAACTGATACTTTTTTCAAGCAAAGGCATTCAGCCTGACCGCTTGGAAAAAATATATAAACAAAGATAGTAAAAATAATACTAAATAAAAATACAATATAAATAATAATAATAAAAAAGAGTTTTATAATGTAAATAAATAAATAATTTAACAATTTAACTAGATTTTAGGTCGGCACGTCGCCCGGAATTGAACAATAAAAAAAAAATTGATCTACGAGCAAAATTGAATAATATTAGAAAATCATAATATTTAGATCCAACATGCCTGAGAGACTGACGAAGGGTTTAATAGAAGAGGGGGGGGGGGAAAGAGAGAGAGAGAGCATCCAAGGGGGTAACAACACCCCTCTCTAAGACTCGATCGGCATATATTTGATAAAATCTTGGAAGAGAAGTTTAATTTTTGTAGACATATTTTTGTAATCATCAATTTGTTTTGCCATTTTGAGTTCGTTTGGTAATTTGTTATATAGTACTACGCATCTATAGAGGACAGATTCCTTCGATACCTCGAGTCTGAGAGAGGGAAGAAGCGCCCCCAAATATACTCCATTCCTACGCCTAGCAGAGTTAGGTCCAGTAAGGTTTACAGATGGAAGAAGGAAGCTCATCAGTTTAATAAGACCTAGATTATGTAGTTGATCAAAGGATAAAACATTCATTAAACCACATAACTCAGAAGAAGGATACCGACGGGGCAAGTTCAATATGTTTTTTATAGTTCTCTTCTGTAATTTAATTAATGAGCTCCTCAATCCCCCTCCCAGCCCCCCATAGATACTAATTCCATAAGATATAGCTGATTGGAATAAGGCTGTATAAACAAGTCTCAAAGAGTCTTTATTTACTTATCTTTTTAGAATAAAAAGTGTGGCATTCACTTCCCTCAGCTTCCCCGCCAGATACTCCGCATGCTTACTCCATGATAGATAGCGCTATCCAGAATGAGGCCGAGATATTTGGTTTTTCTTGCTGGTACGTATGAAGCAGATGGCTTCGAAAGTTTCGGCTTGACCGAATTAGGAGGTTTTGAAGGGCTGCAAGACGCCATTAGCAGTTCGAGGTCATCCATATTTTTCCCCAGATTGTAGTCAGTATTAAAAAAATTACAAACTTAATGGCCAAAAAAAACATCATAGACAAAATACGGATTAAAATGGCTACGGATTATTGTTGGCCTTGTTCCTATTTTAATCCGTATTTTGTCTATATTGTAGTCATAGAGAAGGTCGGCCATGTTGAAAATATGGAGTTAAAACTTTGCAGAACTTGAGTGAATAGATTTTCCGGGTATGACAGAAGGAGAACTGTGGGCCCGGAATGGCTCGAGTTTTTTAAGTGTTGGAGTGATGTTCGGGTTAGGAGAAGCGTACGCGTTGATAACAATTATTCTGTCTCCTCCTCAGCCAATTTCTGCGACAGCTAAGTTACAGGTGCAGTGTTATTTTATTACAAGGACACCAACAGCGGATCATCGTCTTAATGGAATTGTCTTAAGAGCAACCCAAAAGAATAGAAGATTACTTACGTATCAGGTGAGGCTGCAAAATCATCATTAGAATCACTTTCCATTAACCGGTCAACTCGTTCTTCCGCAGACCGGGAGACAGTGTCACGTTTGCTGCAATTAAAAATATGTAAGGGAACTAGAGGATTACAAGGGTTCATCCAAACATTTTGCACTGGTAGATCCAGGAGTTTGACCCTCTCTCTCATTTCTCATTCGAACGTGTGTGTTAGAAAAGGACAGATTAGTGGCAATCACATTGTTTTCGCTCCCTCTTTATACTTTTCCAACACGTGCTTCGAATGGGAAAAGAGAGAGATGAAATCTTTTTTGGATCCGCTAGAAGTGAAATTTTAAGACAGTTTGTTGAGTTGGAAGAAAGGAATTGATCGAGACTGCATTAAAAAAGAAAATTATGGTGATTCCTTTTTTTTTTTTTTTTTTTTTTTTTTTTTTTTTTTTTTTTTTTAATCGAGTGAAATACAAGATTGAGGCGTGATAAAAAAGAAACCGGGTTTTGATAACCACATGTTAAAGAGAGGTAGAATTACACAAAAACCAAATTTCATAACGAAGCTATTCGAGTGATACCTCAGCAACCTGTAGTGGAATTAAAATCTACTAATCGTGCCACTGTTGTGGGATCTCTGAAACCATAGGAAAATACAAAAGTAATTAAAATAAACTGTTGAATAACAGACAAATGCTGGAAAACACGCAGCAGCCATTTTCAACTCGAATATTTACAATAATACATAAAAACTGTAGGGAATACCCGCAATACCCCACGAACACTAACACTATTTATTACTTCCATGTTTTTCAAGCCCCAAAAGCCATCACCCCTTTCTTTCTGATAAGAACAGTTGTGACAACAGTAGCTTGAATTAGAAGAACCTGGTTTCCATGGGACATTATTTAACGAATTTCCCTCTGCTCATAAGTTAATATCCTAACCTGTTGCATTTTCTTCGTATTCAAATTCCAAATTTTAAATACAAACAAGCAAAAGAGATAGAAAGGTCATCGCTTTTCAGCCCCCCCACCAACCTCCCACCAACCCCACCTTACCAACCCCCCAGAACCCCCCACCACCACCACCTCTTTTGATACCCTGGCTACGCTATTGGGACGCCCCTTTCGATTAATGATTTCTGAAAAACAAAGTGCGGGCCTTTTAAGTCGATCTATTGATCAAGAATCTCACTTCAGACAGAAGAGAAATCACCATAAAAATGAACGTTATCAATGAAATTTGTTGGGATCGAGGAAGACACCCGTTTCTTCATGAAGTGAACGCTTTTACGGCCATTGTCAAAGATAACGGACGGTTGTGAAATTACTTGAAGTAATATCACAGAATAATACAATCAGAACGGAAACTCCCATAAGAGCCAACGGAAGCAAGTTTGGAATTTAACGGCACCAATAGGCAACGCTTTGGTCCTATTTCCCAATATGGCGGACATGGTTGATTTGTGTTGAAACTAATTTATTTCTGTAAATTCTGGAAAGAAATCTAAATTTCCAGCCTCACTTTTATTCTACTGGCATTTCAGAATGAAAATTTGGCGAATCATGTCCTATATTTTGCTTTTCGCGCGCGAATCAAGATGTAAACATCCTATATCCCAACATGGCGGACGCGAAATGAATTTGCTTCAAAATCCGACAGAGTTTCCATTCTGATTGTATTATTCTGTGGTAATATAAGTGCCGATAATGACTTATCCAAACGGAGGTATCAGGTTGAAGTTTGACCTACAGTAAAATTTCTGAACTTCATCGATTTAAAAATTGAACGCAATTGAGAGCAGTCGATAGTTGAAACACAGAATAGAAGACTAAAAAAGAACTCTCCGTCACCTCCCTCCCCCCTCATGACGCAAAATTCCCGTCGATATGCAGGCAATGTCAATTGTGAAGAGAGCACACTTAATAGTAAAGGTGAGTGGCAAGTGAAGGGGGGGGGCGGGAAAGAGGTTGGTACTTGAGCATTAAAAAGCACTTGTCGCAGAATCTGAATTGAGGGAATTAATTCTTAGAGCTTTAAAACCAATACGAAGCGACGCGACAATGCCCTGTCAACTTGCGGCCGGAGTGCAAGGTAAATAGGTTAAGTTAAGTAACTTGAGAGTATGAGGTTGCGGCTCCAGAAGCATCCGTTCCGGACGTTGCCAAACGGGAGGGAAACGATACCGAAACAGATGAAAATACTTTCTAAAGTATTCGACAGAGTGAAAGATACCTAAGAGGTATTCATTCCTACAACAACAGGGAAAAATTTAATCGAAATGGGCGCCAACTTCATCTATATTAAAAAACAAACAATCTCAAAGACTACATTTTTACTCTATGTTGTCTTTTACAGCGCTGCCGTTTTGCGTATAATCAATGCTATTTTTCAATTCACCGATGATTCCACCGGTTGAGAAAATATTACACGGTTTAGTTCAGTGCATGACTGTAATAACCTAAAATACTCGCATCTGTAATCTTTTCTCAACCGGTGGAGTCATCGATGACTTTAAAAAACTTGCGGATATTTTAATTAATCAACGGAGTTTCCACCGATTAAGGAAAGATTACAGATCAGAGTATTTTCGTGCATTATAGTCATACACTGAACTGAACTGTGTAATCTTTTCTCAACCGGTGGAATCATCGGTGAATAGAAAAATAGCATTGATTATACGCAAAACGGCAACCCTGGTCTTTTAGCGGCATAAACAGTATTATTTGACAGAATGACCGCCAGAGTGCGTCACCTGAAACTTCAGCTCGTGGGATCCTAGAGATGCATAAATATGATGAATTTCCCGGCCACTATTTGAATACAGGGTGTTGAAAAACTGTTCCCGAATATTTCAGGGGCGGATTCTACAGGTCAAAATAAGACCTTTTTTCCCTAAAAACATGTGTCCGAAAATGCCCCCCTTTTGAGCTACAGCCCCTCAAAGTTTTAAAAAATTGACGGTTTTTTTGGAATAGCAACCACTATTATGAACCAAATGTCTTAAAACTTGGTGTCCTAAGGTAATTTTACGTGTAGAATCCACTACTGACCTCGAAAAATTCAGAAATTGATTCTAATTGTACTTTTCACGCAATATTGTACCTTTAACGGCACGAATTTTATGTTACGGATTAAAATTTTGAAGAATAATTACCGAAATCAGATGCTAAAAACCCTTAGAAAGATTTTTGGTACTCCTTGTTTCTTTCGATACGACGCGTTTTAAGCGAGATAATCGCTGCACAGTGTGGAAAAGTCAGCGCTTTTACCATGAAAAACGGCAGTGAGTATGCAACCCGCCTCTCCGCTGCTTCTACGGGCCGGCCGCTACGGTAAAAACGCTGACTTTTCCACACTGTACAGCGATTATCTCGCTTAAAACGCGTCGTATCGAAAGAAACAAGGAGTACCAAAAATCTTTCTAAGGGTTTTTAGCATCTGATTTCGGTAATTATTCTTCAAAATTTTAATCCGTAACATAAAATTCGTGCCGTTAAAGGTATAATATTGCGTGAAAAGTACAATTAGAATCAATTTCTGAATTTTTCGAGGTCATTAATGGATTCTACACGTAAAATTACTTTCGGACACCAAGTTTTAAGACATTTGGTTCATAATAGTGGTCGCTATTCCAAAAAAACCGTAAATTTTTTAAAACTTTGGGGGGCTGTAGCTCAAAAGGGGGGCATTTTCGGACACATGTTTATAGGTAAAAAAGGTCTTATTTTGACCTGTAAAATCCGCCCCTGAAATATTCGGGAACAGTTTTTCAACACCCTGTATATTCGTTACGTGGATCCAGCGATTGAGCTTGATTTGTCCTCTTTTTCAACTAATATTCCACTGTAACTCTCGAAAACGGCTTTGGGGTCACACGGCAGAGTGAGCGTATAGCCCTTGAAAGCCATTTTTTAACCAAGATACTCCATACAAACCACTAAAATGCTGTTAAACATTGAAGAAACCTCTGTTTTTGATTGACAAATGTCATTGGCTCTTATCTTTACTGCGGTATCTAGGAGAAGTCTGGCGGGCTCAGCTAGGCCTGTGCGATGTTCGATACATCGACGCTTGTTCGATGTTTAAGGGACATCGAATACGGTTCGATGTCTCATGAGATGCATCGAAACATCGATTTATATCGAAACATCGATTAACATTGAAACATCTATTCACATCGAAACATTACAACTTCGATCCAGATCGAAAAATCGATTCATATCGATTTTTACGACCAAAGGGTCGTGTTGGCCACTGTTCCAATCGATCTTTAAAACAAAAATTAAGAAATATGACTGTTTTTTGTTGACGTTTTGGTATTTTGATGCAAATGTATGCTTACATGCAGATCGATTTTTCGATGCATATCGATGTTTCGATGTTTTTAAGTAAATTAACGATTCGATACCGATCGATGTTTCGATGTGGATCGATGTTTCGATATTTTTCGATTTTTCGATGTTTCGATACATCGCTCCGATGTTGGGAATCGGCATCGAAGTGACTTCGATGGACCGAACGAGACATCGCACAGGCCTAGGCTTAGCAAAAGTCCTGTTATCGTGGATCGCCCAGTAAAAATTCCACTCGCAGGTAAATTGGGTGTGGATAAATTTCTACGTTACCAGATTGCATGCTTCCCTACATTAAATAAGGGATTCATAAAAATGGTTCAATTACACAAATCGATTAATTGATCATTCAAAGGATTAATTTTTAAATAAATTAGCCGTAGGGTCCCACTTGAACGGATTATTCTGGAACTGACCTATTTAACCAAAATCAAGTTTTAAGCGAAAAGAGAAGATCTGCTAACATTTTTCAGTTTCAATGCGATGAACGGGATAAGAATATAATTTTGGAATAAAATAATTATGGATTATTATAGATGATTATAGATTATAGACGGGTTTGTTCCAAGTTGAAGGACTCGCAAATTCGCTTAACGAGGCGGAAGCACGAGGCGTTAGTCTCCTCCAGGGCTGCCGTTTTGCGTATAATCAATGCTATTTTTCTATTCACCGATGATTCCACCGGTTGAGAAAAGATTACACAGTTCAGCTCAGTTCATGACTGTAATGCACGAAAATACTCTGATCTGTAATCTTTACTTAATCGGTGGAAACTCCGTTGATTAATCAAAATATCCGCAAGTTTTTTAATGTCATCGACAACTCCACCGGTTGAGAAAAGATTACAGATGCGAGTATTTTAGTTTAATACAGCAATACCGTCTCTAAACATACCAAGCTGCTTTTTTGAGGTTAGAGTCGTCTTGGTATACGTACGCTTATGGAGAATGAAATTTTGGTGAAATGCAAAATCGAGATTTATCCTCTCAAAACATGATTTTCAACGCTGATACTGCTTTGGGGAAGTAACTAAGCCATAAACTTTCATTACTGAGGTACTTTTCCAATTTTGGTCAAACTTCAAAAAACGAACCAAAACCTCGATAAGGCCATAAGCTTTCCATAAGCTTACGTATAACAAGACGAACATAACCCCCACTTTTTCAAAAGAAGCAGCATAGTATGAGTAGAGGCGGTATTGAATGTCATGCTCTGAACTGAACTGTGTAATCTTTTCTCAACCGGTGGAATCATTGGTGAATTGAAAAATAGCATTGATTATACACAAAACGGCAGCCCTGGTCTCCTCCATCTTGTCTTTCAGCAAACAAAGTACCAGGGGGACGAAAAAATATTTGATGAATCTACGAATGGTGAAGAATTGGCTGAAAAGCTGGGCGCTGTATGTTTAAGTGTTCTTGTGTTAACCATTCTTATGACGTACTGGTTAGGGCTACTGACTACCCCCTTTCTTCCCTCTTTTTTCTACTTATCCATCCTCTTTGGACATATTTTTTACCCTACAGTGGCACCTGTTTATAACGGAAACTCACGGGGCGGATATATTTTTCCGTTAATATCAGGTTTCCGCTATCGGCAGGTTTACCGGATGGAGAAAAAAAAAACGAAAAATTGAAAATTGAAAGGCCAACTGCCTTTTACCTTCATTTACCTTCGACACTTTGGAACTGAATTAAATCTTTAAAACTTATTAAATCATTAAAACTATGAAACTTTACAAATTATAATGTTTAAAAATTTGAACTGTTTAAGATTTGAAAAAAAAGTCTAATTTTAACTGTTGAGAGACAGAAGTTTCCCGTTTTTCTAATAATATTGCCTCTTTTCTCACAATTTTTCCATTAAATACGCCTTTGAAACCTTCCGTTTCCGCGTAGGACAGGTTCCGCTATGAGCAGGCTGATTTACATTGATTTACCATAGCAATTCCACGGGGCCGGCAAAATTTTCCGATAACATCAGGTTTCCGCTACCAAGAGGTTCCGTTATAAACAGGTGCCACTGTATTTACTCTTCGGTACGATTTGAAAGTATCGAACAGAGACAAAGTAAGAAAGATAGACTATCGTAATGGGGCTATTGCACACTTTTGCCATAAGCTATTTAATAGTCAATTATGGCGTAAAAACCTCAAAAAATAACTATGGCGGCACTAAAAACTTCCAAAATCCACTCCTAAACTCAATAAACGCAGTTATTTGCGCGAGCGTAATGGTGGCCGCAGGCACTAACAATGGGAGATTCCCATCTAACAATTCTGAAACTCCATCAAGAAGTGACCAATAAGAGATTACTTTCATTTGACACCGGTGTCACTAGGTGTTGTGGCACCATTCATCGGATGTGGATCATCACTCTGATGACTATTTACTCTGTGAATTATCCTTGTCAGCATAGAAAGAGTGACGAAATTAAGATAGGAATCTCCCATTGTTAGTGCCTTCGGCCACCATTACGCTCGCGCAAATAACTGCGTTTATTGAGTTTAGGAGTGGATTTTGGAAATTTTCAGTGCCGCCATCGTTATTTCTTGAGGATTTTACGCCATAATCGACTATTAAATCGCTTATAGCAAAAGTGGGCAATAGCCCCATTCGTTTTGGAGCATCAAACGTTCGAAGGATGAAATTTCTATAACGTAATTCGACGTCAGAGATAAGTCATTTCACTGTGAACCTATAGTTTCTAACCGGAATAGCTATCAAATTACCGAAAATCGCTGTTAGGTATTAGGAACGGTCGACGTGTCTGCATGCATGGAATGAAACTCGTTTTTTCGGGTTTGAAATTGCCTGCTGTTTCCTATTTTTAATTCGGTTTTTTTTTCGAGTTTGAAATTGCCCGCTGTGTCCTATATTTAATTCGTTTTTGCCTCGTATCAATAAGACCGCCAGCGTTAGTTCGTAAATGATGATTTGATAATTAAAGTAGCCTCAATTTAATGAAAAACATTATCTGGTGTGTTCTCGTTTCCAATTCAGCGTGGACCAATTAAACATCGAGTCTGCGCTTTCGACGGAAGCGTAATGAAACCGTAATATTAATTTCCAAGAACGGACACACCTGATGTTTGAATTGATCGGCTCTTATTTCGGGACTTGCTCCAATTCGTTTATGGTCACGGATCAATTGACGATCGTTACAGCGTTTGTCGGCGACACGGAAAAATTATGACCCGGAAAAATAGTCGCGGAGGAAATGAAGAGCGAGCCGAAATTTCAATTACGAAAGCTCCTGGGAAGCATTGTTGGAACAGATTGAAAATTCGGTCCCTAGCGAAGAGATAGAATGAAATTACCAGGTTTGCCAGATTTCCTAGTGTTTTTTTTTCGAAACTGCCCAAGAATTGAATTTGAAATTTTAGAATATCTATGTCAACGTGTATGGTCGCACTAGTCTTTACCAGATTTGTGGATGTATGATCTCGAAGAAAAACCTGCGTGTCACTGAATACAGGCAATGGGTCTGTTGCAAACTTTTGCTACACCGATCAAGAGAGTTTCGTCGTATGTAAAACTGCCCGAAAAGTCCATTGGTGGCATCAGAAAGTCATGAAATGCGATATTAAACTCACAAGAGACGTTTAATGAAATCCAAGATGGCGGTAACATATCGAGCAATCTGGAAGCGTGCACCTTTAACACCCAAGGATTGCCAACGTTGACAACCTCACAGCTTCAGAGGTTATGTGTTTATTTACGTTGTGATTGGGTGTGATCGATATTGTGAGGTTGGCTATCCTTGGATGTTCGTGGTGCATGCATACAGGTTGCTCAATATTCTACCGCCATCTTAAATTTCATTAAACGTCTCTCGTGAGTTTTATACTGCATTTTATGACTTTCTGATGCGACCAATGGACTTTTCACGCGATTTCACATGAGATTGAACACTCTATAGTGCTGTAGCAAAAGTTTGCAACAGACCCATTTCTATAACCGATCAGTGGCGATGGCGTAGTGTGCAATTTGGCAACGTTGCAATTCGTCCATGTAAACCCATGAAAAAGATCGAACTATAGAGTGTTCGGTGAACACTTTCGCATTTAATCTTTCGCAAAGGTTTAAATGGACACAATACAACGTTGCCAACTTGAACGCTACGCCACCGTAGCCGATATGGCAATAGTGTCTGAATCGCAGCGTGCCAATTAATAAAACGTCATCTCATTTGCGTTTTGTGCGCCTCTTATCGAAAATGATCGAGGTGGGGACGGGGACTGAATACTGATGGTCGGAGGCCGGTTTGAATGAGGTGGTGAACCTCAAATTACCTTATCATTCCGGCAACTTTTTTTTTATGTTTTTTTTTTTACTTTTTCACAGTTTGGTCAATGATCACGGTCATCACAAAGGCTGTTACCAAGCGCCTCTGAGTCTCCGCAACGCGTATCACATCCATTGATGCCAGAGTGGAATGTCATCGTCTTTATGAGTCAGAGTGAATTGAAACAAAGTTGGGATTCTTATTGACCATTCGCGAATCGAACTCGAACATATCCGTGCACTTTGATTTGCACCTTTATTTTCACTTCATTGTATAGAAAACAAACAAAAAATAATGAGTTTTGAACAGAGGACTTTTAGAAAGAATGCTTCGCAGATCGCCTGCAAATGATTAATAGGCAAACACAAAACAAGTACCGTGGGGTAGGAGTTTACAGTTTTTAAATTGTGTTATTGATCTCATTATGTTATGGAGCGAATTTCGAAAGTTTTAGGTTCACCATTGTTGTTGTTATTTTTGTTTTGCTTCACTGAAGAAACAGCTATCGTAAGATTAACCATATTTTGGTTTAAATTTTCGACAAGCCAAGAAATTTGTAAATTTTACGTTTTCCATGGTTCGAGTTCAAGGCGTCTTGGTTGAATTTTAACCTAGACATCTTGAACTCAAACCATGGAAAACGTAAAATTGACAATTTTCTTGGATTGTCGAAAATTAAAACCAAATTATGGTAAATCTTACGATAGCTGTTTTTTCAGTGTTGTTTTACAATAATAGTGACTCATCATTTGGCTGTGTTAAAGGTATGGAACAATGTCTTTTCTTTTAAGTACAGAGAGACGGACTTTTTAACTACTATCCTAGGTGAACCACTCAACTTTCTTATGGTGTAGACTTACGCGGAAAATTACACAAATTCTGAAATAATTCTGGAATTCGCAGAAAAAAATGAAGTGAACATAGATTGTTTCAAAGTTTTATTTAGTCAACTCTCCCTCGAGTTTTGATCGATTTTGTCGCAAAAAGTTGTATTTTCTCCCGTATAGCCAGCTTAGCAACACCTATGGCCACGGCTGCCTGATTAGTAACCTATACAGGGTGTTTCACATAACCTGCTCACTATGGTTTTCTTGAACGGGTGACGATAAAAAAATCTGGAAAAATCGGTTTTATAGTAACTCGGACCTGAAGTTTCATTTAAAAATACTGCCACAATCCAAAATTTGGTTTTTGGGGGGTTTTCAGGGGGGGGGGGTGCCCCCCTAATCTCGAAATTTTCAAATAGCAACCCCTATCTTGTGATACCTCGTTTGAAAGAGGGTAAAATTCTAAGCATTTTGGTTTAAACCGGAAGTCGATATCTTTTTTCATTTTCGAGATATCGAAGGTCGAAGATCGATATAGGACCAATTTTCGAAAATTCTTAACTCCTACAAAAAAAGTCGTAAAACAAAAAACTGCACATGTAAAATGCTCTACTTGATGAGTACTTTCAAGAAAAAAATACAAATTTACAATCAAATAAACCGGAAGTCGACTTTTAGGCACCTTAACATTTTTGGCGGGAAAACCCCCATTTCTCAAAATTTTCAAATGGCAACCCCTATCTTTCAATACCTCATTCGAAAAGGCGTAAAAAGTTGTGCATTTTGGCGCAATCAAAAGTCCGATGTCAATTTTCTAATTCGATATATCGAAAATCGAAGTTCGATTTAGACCATTTTTCGACCCAGTAAAAATCGGATCCTATCGTGTGATACATCATTCAAAAGCACATAAAAAACCAAGAATTTTAGTGCAAACCGGAAGTCAATACCTTTTTTCGCGGTCAAGATATCGCAAGTCAAAGTTTAGTCTTTGGTTAGGGCCTACCTTAAACTTTGACTTACGATATCTCGACCGCGAAAAAAGGTATTGACTTCCGGTTTGCACTAAAATTCTTGGTTTTTTATGTGCTTTTGAATGATGTATCACACAATAGGATCCGGTTTTTACTGGGTCGAAAAATGGTCTAAATAGAACTTCGATTTTCGATATATCGAATTAGAAAAATGATATCGGACTTTTGATTGCGCCAAAATGCACAACTTTTTACGCCTTTTCGAATGAGGTATTGAAAGATAGGGGTTGCCATTTGAAAATTTTGAGAAATGGGGGTTTTCCCGTCAAAAATGTTAAGGTGCCTAAAAGTCGACTTCCGGTTTATTTGATTGTGAATTTGTATTTTTTTCTTGAAAGTACTCATCAAGTAGAGCATTTTACATGTGCAGTTTTTTGTTTTACGACTTTTTTTGTAGGAGTTAAGAATTTTCGAAAATTGGTCCTATATCGATCTTCGACCTTCGATATCTCGAAAACGAAAATAGATATCGACTTCCGGTTTAAGCCAAAATGCTTAGAATTTTACCCTCTTTTAAACGAGGTATCACAAGATAGGGGTTGCTATTTGAAAATTTCGAGATTAGGGGGGCACCCCCCCTGAAAACCCCCCAAAAACCAAATTTTGGGTTGTGGCAGTATTTTTAAATGAAACTTCAGGTCCGAGTTACTATAAAACCGATTTTTCCAGATTTTTTTATTGTCACCCGTTCAAGAAAACCATAGTGAGCAGGTTATGTGAAACACCCTGTATATTAACATGAGTTGAATGATTTTTGTTGAAAAATAGACCCATGTTCTTATTTTCTAACCTGCAATATAAAAGTAACAATAGAGAGTCCATATACCATAATTTTCTTTCGTTTTTGTTTCGCATTATTAAAAATAACCACCGGAAACTTGAAAAAACAAGCAGTAGCGGCTCGTGCAATCTAGCAACCGTGATCTTTTGCCATTTAAATCTATGCAAAAAGATCGATACTAGGTGAGGCACGACGCCTCACCAAAGAATCGATTTTTTTACACAGTTTTAAATGGAGAGAATGGGCCTGTTGCATGAACTTTTTTTATTTCATTTTATGAAATTAGAATGAAAATCATTGACCCCATATTTTTTCTTTTTTTGATTTGGACGCGCGAACACCGAGAAAAAAGGGTGCAAAGTTGCTCAAATTTGAAAATATTTGAAACGACCCTGTTTTGGCGGGAAGAGGCTGCGGTGGCTCGCTACGTCACGATTTGTATAGCCGAGCAGTGCGAGAATGGAGACCAGCGAGGCCAGCCGCTGTCCCGTTGAATTCTTACGGCACGGCACTTACGCGGCAGTCGAACCTGTCGAACCCATCCCTCTTTACACGCGATTTTCTCGAATATCGTTCGTCTCACGAAAAATTTGTGAGGATTAAATCGAAAGAGCATGAAATTTTCATGCTGTTTGATGACTTTATTTTCCTGCTCGAATGGGTTGACATCAAATGCGCCAGACCGCAAAAAATGACGGATTAGCGCATAAAAGTCCGGTATTGCATTTTTAAAAGTAGTTTTTTACCCGTCTTAGCAAGAGGCTCTGAAAACTTTGAATTTAATGGTCCGATAGGAAATTTTGTGTTCTTCAAAATTGTCCCCAAGCATTTTCCTTGTCAGATAAACGGTTATTGAGATACGAAGAGAAAATCAGTGAAAATGACCACTTTCCGTCAGAACTCCCGGATCATCATTTTTTGAGTTTTTCCTATTTCCAAGCGGACAGGAAAACTATGAAAAGACTAAAAGTACACGTTTAAAAGGGAATTTCACGTTCTTTAACTTTGATCCTTACCACTTTTTATGCAGAATGCATAGTAATCGAAATAAATGCAGGTAAATGTACGAGAACTCCGGAGTCGTAGTCACTATTTTAACCCGGAACAACTCAACTTTCTTCATTAATTTTCATTTATCTCGATTACGATGCATTTTGCATAAAAAAAGGTAAGGATCAAAGTTAAAGAGCG
Source organism: Trialeurodes vaporariorum (assembly GCA_011764245.1). Classification (NCBI taxonomy): domain Eukaryota; kingdom Metazoa; phylum Arthropoda; class Insecta; order Hemiptera; family Aleyrodidae; genus Trialeurodes; species Trialeurodes vaporariorum. The sequence goes on from VMOF01000013.1 coordinate 33,084,836, forward strand.
CAAAATTCTCTTTTAAACGTGTACTTTTAGTTTTTTCATAGTTTTTCTGTCCGCTTGGAAATAGGAAAAACTCAAAAGTTGATGATCCGGGAGTTCTGACGGAAAGTGGTCATTTTCACTGATTTTCTCTTCGTATCTCAATAACCGTTTATCTGACAAGGAAAATGCTTGGGGACAATTTTGAAGAACACAAAATTTCCTATCGGATCATTAAACTCAAAGTTTTCAGAGCCTCTTGTTAAGACGGGTAAAAAACTACTTTTAAAAATGCAATACCGGACTTTCATGCGCTAATCCGTCATTTTTTGCCGCCTGGCGCATTTGATGTCAACCCATTCGAGCAGGAAAGTAAAGTCATCAAACGGCATGGAAATTTCATGCTCTTTCGATTTGATCCTCACAAATTTTTACGTGAGACGAACGATATTCGAGAAAATCGCGTGTAAAGAGGGATGGGATCGACTGCCGCGTAAGTGCCGTGCCGTAAGAATTCAACGGGACAGCGGCTGGCCTCGCTGGTCTCCACTCTCGCACTGCTCGGCTATACAAATCGTGACGTAGCGAGCCACCACAACCTCTTCCCGCCAAAACAGGGTCGTTTCAAACGGGTCCAAATTTCATGTCGTGTTTTCTCTGCAATGATGCATCGTAGGGAAAAACGGAGACCATCAACGTTTTTCTCTTGCTCGGGACTTTCTGTTTTTCATTGAAAAACATCAAAATTCCGATCTATGCAACAGGCCCATTCTTTTTTGCCAAATGGCAGGAGCCGCCACTGAAAATAAGACGCGGCCCTTATCCCAAAATGGGAAAATATTACAGGAGAAATTTTGAAACGTTGCTGAAAATAAATTTAACTAGTATTGAAGTCTAGATGCCCCATGTCCGATTTAACAAGGGTCAAATTAGAAATGAGAGCAATGTTTGTTCAATTGACGCCGGTTTCTCTTGTCATTAGATTCTCTACACCCCAATTCGAATTGTAACTCATTTAGATTCGTTTCAGGTTACAAACCATAACCAGTTATTCACCCCCCTCTCACTCACTCTCTCGCTATCCCTCTCTCTCTCTCTCTCTCTCTCTCTCTCTCTCTCTCTCTCTCTCTCTCTCTCTCTCGCTCCTCCTCCTCTCCCAGCTCATCTGAACGCATGAGTTTAAAGAGGAACGGAGATAGATAAAATAAATCTCACACTTATCTGACTTATTCCCTTTTTGTGACGTTTTTTGAGTATTTTCGTTTCAGTTATAGAGAGGCTTTAAGATGATTCCAGGCGAAACTTTTCCAGATTTTAATCCGGTTGTTGACGTTTTAAATTGTATAAATAAAGAAATACCGCACAATGGGTCTGTTGCAAACTTTTGCTGCAACGATAAAGAGTGTTTCATCGTATGTAAAATCGCCCGAAAAGTCCATTGGTGGCATCAGAAATTCATGAAATGCGATAATAACTCACAAGAGACGTTTAATGAAATCCAAGATGGCGGTAAAATATCTAGCAATCCGCATGCATGCACCTTTAACATCCAAGGATTGCCAACGTTGACAACCTCACCGCTTCAGAGGTTATGTGTTTAATTTACGTTGTGATTGGGTGTGATCGATATTGTGAGGTTGGCTATCCTTGGATGTTCGTGGTGCATGCATACAGATTGCTCGATATTTTACCTCCATCTTGGATTTCATTAAACGTCTCTCGTGAGTTTCATACTGCATTTTAAGACTTTCTGATGCCACCAATGGACTTTTCACCCGATTTTACATTAGATTGAACACTCTTTAGGGCTGTAGCAAAAGTTTGCAACAGACCCATTCAAGAACTGCAGCACCTGCGTAATTTGTGTATGATATTTTCGAGCCCAAAAGGAGCGGCATTAGTTGAGAATTAAAGCCGTAAATCATGGCAGTGGCGTAGCGTGCAATTTGGCAACGTTGTAATGTGTCCATTTAAATCCATTAAAAAGATCGAACTACTGGGTGTTCGGTGAACACCTTCGCATTCGACCTTTTGCATGGGTTGAAATGGACTAATACGATGTTGCCAAATTGCACGCTACGCCACTGAATCATGGAATTCACTAAGCCGTAAGTTGAGTGAGTGCGAGTGATTTTATGTCTATCAGAGTCCCTACAGTAGAGAGCTAAGACAAGAGGGTAGTCAACTTCTGATTGGTCGATGAGTTTTAGGCTCTACGGATGCCGCCATTGGTTGCGATTTTGCACTTTTGTTTACAATCGCAGTTGTTTACCAGCGTTATTTTATGGTTAAAGAGTTAATTTTCGACGAATCTGTTAATTTTAATCATGATACACCGAAAGAATGTTTATAAATCCCAAAAGAATCTTTCAAAGCGTAACTATAGATGGCGATCAACAAAAGCAGTGAAAGATTACATCGTTAGAAACTCAGCAGCATTGTAATCTTTGCAGTGGACGAAAACAAAATAACGGCCCTCAGAATGTAAACAAATGTGCAAAATCGCATCCAATGGCGGCGCCCATGGTTTCACTTGTCTTAATTCTCTACATATAGGGACTCTAATGTCTATCTACCTAACTTGCACTCATTGAGGTTTTTGGTAATTTTCCTATTTCATAATTTCCGTTTTTTTTTTTTTTTTTTTTTTTTTTAATGAAAAGAAAAAACAAGAAAAGAAGGTAATTTTGTTGACTCATTAGAAATATTGCAATTTAAAGAAAGTGTTAGGTCAATAGGCATTCAATTAGTGGCGGCTCGTGAATGCAATGTATTGAAGTATCCTCCGTAAAAATTGTGGAAAGTATCGATCGTCATCGGGTTTCTATCGAACTCCAACTTTCTTCAATTTTGCGTAAGTTGAAATCAAAGACTTCTAATACTATCTAGACTGGACATAAAGCCGATTTTAGGGCGGGGAAAGTGAATACCAGGGGTGGGACAAAAATCGCATGTTGCGCCTGGCTACGCCGCATTCACGGTTACAGTATGTGCTAAGATTTTCAGAAATACATTGATTTAAATGGGAAAATGACTTGTTTGAAAAATTAATTAAAAATACTAAAAAAAATATTTTTCCATAAAACTTGGTACCGTTTGAAAGCTCATGATATGCAGATTTCAGTTCGGGCCGGTTTTATGTGTGATTTTTGAACGAGGAACATTCTACGGGGGCTTACAGTTGGGTACCGATTTTCTACAGGGTGTTTCATAAAATTGTTTTCTTTGTACTTTTTTTGAATGGTTACAGCTCAAAAAAATAAAATTTATGCGATAAATTATTGAGACACACAAAACAAATAACTTTAATCATAACATAAATTACGTAAAATTGAGTATATACAGCAACGTAGGTTGTCTCAGCGGGGTTCCGAAACGGTGGAACACCCCGTAGAATCGAGGAAAATTGACCTAACTTTGAGCCTCTGTAGAATGTTTACGATTGAAAAAACGGTATAAAAACCGGCCCGAACCGAAATTTGCATATCATGAGCTTTCAAACGGTACCAAGTTTTATGGAAAAATATTTTTTTTAGTATTTTTAATTAATTTTTCAAAAAAGTCATTTTCCCATTTAAATCAATGTATTTCCGAAAATCTTAGCACATACTGTAATCGTGGTTGCATACCGATCGGTTTCAATGGGCAGGCGTTATGTCCAGTCTAGATAGCATTAGAAGTCTTTGGTTGAAATGGACGCGATACATACGCGATAATCGATTTTTCACGATTTTTTCACGCCATACCGACATAATGTGTCCGGCCGTTAGAAAGACAATTACAGGTTTTCTCATAAGGTACCTCTTCCTCTCCGCAACAATTCCCACGTAGTTTAACCCGCTAATTTCAAATTTGGTCTCGGATTTTGCTTATAACTCAAACTTTTTCCATGAATTCAAAATTTTCGCGAGGAATACGTTTTCCAGGAATGCGTTATTGTTGGAATTTACGTAAAATCTACTCGGAGAAAAATTTCTGGTTGAAATTGCGGAACGTATTATTAAGAATGAGGTAAAAAGAAATTCCTTTCAAAATAATAAGAATTCTTGTTGATCCAACGATTCTTTATTGTGATTCTTCTGAACCATCAAAACGTTCAATTGGGCCAATGATAATTCTCGTTGAATCAATAAGAATTCTTATTATTTTAAAAGGAATTTCTTTTTACCCCAATTTCTTAATACGTTCTGTGATTTCAATCAGAAATTTTTCTCCTTTTAGGCCAATTCAATGATCACGGATGGTATTTTGGAAGTCAGTGTCTCAAACTACTGTAGTGAGCGACGATGTAAATGAGACTGTAGGCGGAAAATTATCATAAGCGTAGACGCAGACGGCAAGTCAGGTAACCCCACCCCACTGCCACCCTCTCTACGACCTGACAAGTCTGCGGCGCGTGAACGCTTATAATTACAGAAATTATTTCATTCCCCCAATCATAAGCGTAGACGCAGACGGCAAGTCAGGTAACCCCACCCCACTGCCACCCTCTCTACGACCTGACAAGTCTGCGGCGCGTGAACGCTTATAATTACAGAAATTATTTCATTCCCCCAAACCGTGCCTTGATAGGATCCTGTAGCGAAAAAACTACGCAACCAAACTCATCAAACTTGGTCTTATTTTAACCAGCGTGTTCTGTGCTCGTGCCTTTTTTTTGTTTGAACGCAATCCGTCTAATATTTATTGAGAAATGATAAAAAAACAAAATTTCTCATTATAACGGCTATTTCAAATTACGCGCCAACTCTGCCCTCATTGGTTACTGCCTTTCAGTATTTGAGATCGCCGCGATAATCGACGCTTCATCGTCAGTCAACAACAACTGCACATCATTTCAAAACAAAAACATTTCTCCCTGCTTTGACACTTTTGAAATAAACTCGTTACAAATACATGAGTGATACAAGTGATTATTACTTCAATTACAACGGAGGCCGTGAATTACGAAATTTGTCCTCCTCAGTTCTTCTTTTTAAATAAATGTACCAAACATCTTTTCTAGTTATTTCTTTTGTGTGCTTCTAATTTGTTGTATGTACGCGTATAGTAAAGGTTGGTTTGCTCTCACAGTTAGGTACTTTTGCATATTCATTTATTTAATAACTATTTTAGCTCTGAGGCTGAAAGTATTCGAATTTGGGCATAACCGCGGAGCTTCATTTTCCACTTCATTGCTCGCAAATGCAACAGCTGAGTACCGTAATACTGTTGATCACTGGAGGGAGAGTAGTTTCTGCTGTGTTTATAGCACCTTTGTGATTTTAGCACAGAATTATACAATGTATTATTCTGTGATTTTAGTATAATTATTCATAAGCATGTAGTGACAAAAGTTCTTTGCTGAATACTTGTAAACTTTACAACTGATCTGTTTATTTGATGAGAACTGGTAGTGACAGTAACATTATTTTCCTGAAGTTACAGAATGGAATTGTGGCGGATCGGCCAGGGGCGGACTAGCCAGTGGCGGATCGGCCAGCGGCGGACCGGCCAGTGGCGGATCGGCCAGCGGGGGACCGGCCAGTGGCGGATCGGCCAGCGGCAGACTAGCCAATGGCGGACCGGCGAGCGGCGGACCGGCGAGCGGCGGACCGGTCAGTGGCGGATCGGCCAGCGGCGGATCGGCCAGTGGCGGACTAGCCAGTGGCGGACCGGCCAGTGGCGGATCGACCAGCGACGGACTAGCCAGTGGCGGACCGGTCAGCGGCGGACCGGCCAGCGGCGGACCGGCCAGCGAGGGATCGGCCAGCGGCGGTTCGGCCAGTGGCGGACTAACCAGTGGCGGATCGGCCAGCGGAGGATCGGCCAGCGGCTGATCGGCCAGTGTCGGATCGGCCAGCGGCGGATCGGCCAGCGGCGGACCGGCCAGTGTCGGATCGGCCAGCGGCGGACCGGTCAGTGGCGGATCGGCCAGCGGCGGACCGGCAAGTGGCGGATCGGCCAGCGGCGGACTAGCCAGTAGCGCATCGGCCAGCAGCGGACGAGCCAGAGGAAACGGAACTGTAGGTTAGCATATGGATCAGGGAAAAGAAAGGGAAATGAGACTGTTGTCCCTATCGTAAAATGAGCACTCGAGAGTCTATGTGAAAGTTGTCCGGAAACTATTCATAACTGCTGGCTTGTCAGCTGATGGATGACAACTGTTGCTTTTATTTGTGGAATGAGAAACTGGAATTTTACAAGCTAAAACCAGAGTATATCCCATCAAAAACTTTCCCAGGTGCAAGCAGACGGCATCAGGTAATTAGGTCTGTCACAAAAAGCCGTTCCAATGCATCCACTCAAAGATATGATATGATGGGAACGGCAAGTCTCCTCCAAGTGGGCATCCAGCAGGGCAACTGTTAATCATTTTTCAAAATCAACACTATCCATCTGCGGCGAATTTAGCGAAGGAAAAACTTTGAGGGATGTATTTCTTTATTTTTTATTTTCAAACGCAAAAACTTGCCGCCGTTCATCGCCTTGAAAAAGAAAAAAATCAATTATTATTTTTCTTTTTTTTTAAGGCGATGAACGGCGGCAAGTTTTTGCGTTTGAAAATAAAAAAATAAAGAAATACATCCCTCAAAGTTTTTCCTTCGCTAAATTCGCCGCAGATGGATAGTGTTGATTTTGAAAAATGATTAACAGTTGCCCTGCTGGATGCCCACTTGGAGGAGACTTGCCGTTCCCATCATATCATATCTTTGAGTGGATGCATTGGAACGGCTTTTTGTGACAGACCTAATTACCTGATGCCGTCTGCTTGCACCTGGAAAGGTTTTTGATGGGATTTTAGAACACTAAAAATCAGTAAAATTAGACTCTGATGGACGGGTGGTAAGTGGCTCGAACACATTATGTCGTTTTGTGTGCGTAATTATTTTCTACTAACCACACTTGGATTTGTTGCTCTTTAGTAAATTATTCGATTCTTATTCAGTATCTTTATTTCAATCATTCCAAGCCCCTTCTCTGGATTTGTTACAGTGGCGAAGCGCGGAATCTTGCAACGTTGCAATGGGTCGTTGCAAACTTTTGCTACAGCGCCAAAGAATGTTCAATCTCATATAAAATCGCGTGAAAAGTCCATTGGTGGCATCAGAAAGTCATAAAATGCAGTAATAAACTCACAAGAGACGTTTAATGAAATCCAAAATGGCGGTAAAATATTGAGCAACCTGTATGCATGCACCACGAACATCCAAGGATAGCCAACATCACAATATCGATCACACCCAATCACAACGTAAATAAACACATAACCTCTGAAGCTGCGAAGTTGTCAACCAAAGAGTAAACAAGAGTCGCAATTGAATGGAAGGCCTGCGTGGTCAACGTAGATAAGGGATCCGAACGCGGGCTGGCCTCGGCTGGCCTCTGATTGGCTGCAACGGGTGGAGCAAAAATGACTCGGGGTATAGGGAAAATAACACGGGATTTTCGTTCCGGGGCGTTTATCTCGAAACCTAAGCAAAATCGTATCTAAACAATTTATACGAGTCGATTCAGCAGATTTTTCCGAACAATTTGATAGGTCATAAGTGCCACTTTATTGCAAATTCGAAAAGACTGTTTCAGTTTAAAAGTACGCACAATAGTGTGATTACGTGCTTGGCGTGTGTTCGAGCAGTGTTTGAGTAACTCACTATTGTGCGTACTTTTAAACTGAAACAGTCTTTTCGAATTTGCAATAAAGTGGCACTTATGACCTATCAAATTGTTCGGAAAAATCTGCTGAATCGACTCGTATAAATTGTTTAGATACGATTTTGCTTAGGTTTCGAGATAAACGCCCCGGAACGAAAATCCCGTGTTATTTTCCCTATACCCCGAGTCATTTTTGCTCCACCCGTTGCAGCCAATCAGAGGCCAGCCGAGGCCAGCCCGCGTTCGGATCCCTTATCTACGTTGACCACGCAGGCCTTCCATTCAATTGCGACTCTTGTTTACTCTTTGTTGTCAACGTTGGCAATCCTTGGATGTTAAAGGTGGATACATACAGATTGCTCGATATTTTACCGCCATCTTGGATTTCATTAAACGCCTCTTGTGAGTTTATTACTGCATTTTATGACTTTCTGATGCTACCAATGGAGTTTTCAGGCGATTTTACAATAGATTATACACTCTCAATCGTTGTAGCAAAAGTTTGCAACTGACCCATTTGGTCCATTTAAACGTATGAAAACTATCGAACTATCTAGGAATCGCCGATGACCGTTGAATTCGATCTTTTCTATAGGTTTAAAATGGACGAAATGTCACGTTGCCAAATAGCACGTTTTTCCACTGATTTGTTATCATCAATCCATTTATGTGTAACAGGTCGAAAAAACCCTCAAACAAAATGGGGATGAATAGGATTTTGTAACAAAAGTTAGAGATATATGCCTAAGCGGATCTTTTTCGACACATCAATTTTTTGTACTCAGCTTTTTTATACAGGCTATAGGTATTTCTTTTTTTTTCCTATATTCTGAACCACTTAGAGACAAACATATCCGAAACAATAATATCAAAACAAACATATCAGATAAAAAATTCGAAAAACAATAAACTCGAGCATTTGTGGGTTGAAAATGTCGAAGTTCAGTGGCATCTCTTGTGATCTGGCAACCATGAAGGGCAGACTGTCTTCACAAAAATCGATTATTTTACATAGGTTTAAATAAAGGAAATGTTTGCGTTGTTGCCACATTGCAGGAGTCATCACTGTCGAAGTTTATTCAGTGAATCGCTTGGACCCATAAAAACCTAAATTATTATGTTTTTTTTTTCTAAACTATTTTGATCAACAACCATTAATGGAGTAACCCCTGAACCTTGAAAAAAAAAGTCAACACATCTAGTATGACCAGATAAGGCTGATGCCAAATGACATCGCTACGGTGTTACGGGATCATCATAATTCTTCGATCTAATTTAAATACCCGCGAAAAATGAAAACTACACTCTACTGTTGACCATACGGTCACGCTAGGGTGTTGTGGGTAACTTTCGTTCGAAATAAACTCTGCCAATTTACCCACGTAAGTTCCTTTTAGTCTTGACCCCTCGTGCTCAAATAGTTATTGATTCAAGACAACTTATCGTCAGTATGAATAATACATGTATACCTTTTCTCGTGTGTTACAGGTATGCGTATCTTGGTAATGCTTCTTCTGGACACGCTTCCAATGCTCGGGAATGTTCTCATCCTGTGTTTTTTTGTATTTTTTATATTCGGAATTATCGGTGTACAGCTCTGGGGAGGAATCCTTCGCCAGCGATGTTTTTTAAAACCTTATCCCAACGTTTCATATCCAAAGTAAGTGGTGTCATATCTTACCAGGGCTGCCGTTTTGCGTTTAATCAATGGTATTTTTCAATGCACCGTTGATTCCATCGGTTACGAAAAGATTACACAGTTCAGTTCAGTGTATGACTGCACTGCACGAAAACACTCTGGTCTGTAATCTTTTCTCATATCCGCAAGTTTTTTAAGTCATCGACGACATACACTGAACTGAGATATTTAATCTTTGCTCAATCGGTAGAATCATCGGTGGATTAAAAAAATATCATGAATTATACGCAAAACGGCAGCACTATATTTATCTTACTCTTAATTTTTTGTCTGCTATTGCGACCTCACGTGTTTGACTTATTTATATTTCTCAGGATTCCCATTCGGTGTAAACAGTAGCAAACCGCGTGCTATGTGGCATTGCATCAATTTCTCTATTTGAACCTGTAAAAAAGATCGAATTTGATGGTCACGCCTATTCCTCGATGGTTCGATAGTTTTCATGGGTTCAAATGGATGAAATGCAACGTTGTCAAATTGCACGCCTCGCCTTTGGTTGTAAATATTATTATATGAAATGCACCCATTTTCGATTGAATGCTTTCGATTGAAGAATACCGGAATCTGTTTCGCCAGATCTCACGAAAAATGCGCTGAGTAATGTTTTAATTTTAATTTGTAATATTGACAACTGGTTTTTCATCTCGTTAAACATGGCAACTTGGTCCACCTTTTTAATTTGTGGAAAATCACCGGAGCAGCTTGTATTTACGCTTGCATCGTCAGAATTCCTCCGAGTCCTAACACGAAGGGATCAGTCACCGGATAAAAAAAGGGATTGGTCGCCATGCAGTCTACTTGGATGCTTGCTGGATCCGGGCTGTTAGAAATGCTGAGTGGTATTTTTAGATAAATGGGGGGAGAGGGAGAGAGAGAGAGAGAGAGAGAGGAGAGAGAGAGAGAGAGAGGGGAGAGAGAGAGAGAGAGAGAGAGAGAGAGAGAGAGAGAGAGAGAGAGAGAGAGAGAGAGAGAGAGAGAGAGAGAGAGAGGGGGGGGGAGGAAGGGAGGGAGGGGGTGGGTGGGAGGGAGGGAGGGGGAGGGGAGAGGGAGAGAGAGGAGAGAGAGGGAGAGAGAGGGAGAGAGAGAGAGAGAGAGAGAGAGAGAGAGAGAGAGAGATTTAAAAAAAAATCGTGTTCACTGACGAAACATTAATTAATTAAAATTTTGAACGCGCTTCAAGTGATACCTTTTGGTCCACGGGCGGATCCAGCAATTTGGCAACCATGAATTCATCTCATTTGAACGTATGAGAAACAATCGATTCTTGTGAGGGGGCCATGGCCCTTTTACTAATCGATTGTTTCTCATGCATTCAAATAGGAATAATACACAGTTGCCAGATTGCTAGATCCGCCTTTGTTTGATACCGGTCCTCATCAGCAAATTTCGCTACTGACTCTGGTTTGTTTTTCTCCGAACCGTCAACTAATCATTGGTATCTTCAGCGATGGCAATCCCTAAAAATTTGATAATTGATTCTTTGGTGAGGCGCTGTGTCTTACTTAGAATCGATTCTTTTTCATGGGTTTACATGACAAAATAGCACTGTTTTCAGATTGCACAAGCTGCTATTGCTTCACTCCAGTAATGTATGTAAGACTAACATAAGAGGGTCATTCAAATCGTAAGGTTTCCTTTTATCCTTCTGCGGAGAATGTGCATTTTCTGGAAAGAATCTGGAGAGCTTTGGATCTGTCTGTTATTCAAATAAGTCTTTGTAAAATTATTGAATTTCCCGTCAAAGGCAGCACTGAAAATTTGAGCGATGGATTCCAGATGCCAGTTCTAATACATAGATTACAACAAACATGACAATCTACGTGATTATGGTGTGATTTGCTGGTCAGTCTGGTAGTTTGCCTGATTCAGTTGACAGTGAATTTTTTGGATAATTCCCTCATTTTTGATTATTTTACTATTGCGTCAAGACTCTTGTGTGAATCATTGATCGTAAGTTTTACTTCATTTGGCTTTTATTTTATTATTTTGATTCAGTAGAAACAAGCAGATAGTTCTGACACTACAGTGTCAGAGAAGGCGCACCTTGAGCAAATTTGGTCCCTCATAAATCAAATTCCATTTCCATCATCTCAAAAATAATCTGTCCAGCAAAAATCCGGGTCCAAACAAGGGTGCGGCGAGTGGGTAGGGGTTAGGACCACTACGTACGATCTGAGGACAAAACCCTTCGAATATTCCACCATCTCAAAAAAAACTGTCCAGCAAAAGATTAGGTACGAATCTGTGTGCGATGAGTGGGGGGGGGGGGGGTGTAGAACCACTACGGACAATCTTAGAACAATCCCTCCGAATTTTCCACCATCTCAAAAAAAAATTGTACAGCAAAAGTTCAAGTTCGAACCTGAAAGCGGCGATTGGGGGGGGGGGGGGGTGCGGTAGGACCACTCCGGACAATCATAGAACAATTCCTTCGAATTTCCCACTGCACATCACTAAACGCACGTAATAAACAATCAAATACTCATAAAACAATTTTGAACCCCCTTTAGTAAAAAGGTAGTCAACAATATAGTATGTCCCACAAAATAGGGAAATGAAAAAGTGATCAGTAGTAAGAAGAAATCGGACCATGCCGAGTCATTGGTTATTAGTCCAGCCAGTCAGACCCCAACGCTCTTAACAGCTTAGATCAGCTCCAAGATGCTCATGAGACCGGAAATGTTTCTCGCAGTTTCTTGAAAGTAATCTTGGAGTCCACTGAACGCATTATTTCCATGCAAAAATTGGTCTACAGGTTAACTGGCAGTGACGGCTCTATCAATTTGGCAACACTGTTTTTGTCTCTATTTGATTTTATATGTAAAATGATCGATTTTTGGGTAGGCGACTGGCCTAGCCAAGAATCGATTATTTTCATGATGTGTTAAAGTAGAGAAAAACAATGTTGCCATATTCCATTAGCTGGCACCGTTCTTTGGTTGCCCGGTAAAAAATTTGAACGTGAAGTGTGATGCCAAGTAAAACAAAGAACGCCATGGCAAAACGTAAGAAAAGATGAAGAAGTTACAGTGAGTCAAAAGACATCTCTCCTAAATGTCCCCATGACGTCCCACGACTGGTGACAGGCATTCGATCCGCGCACAATGGCCGAAATACGTCAATAAAATCTCGAAATGATAAAAAATAAACTGTAGGGAATACCCTACGAACACTTTCTCACACCATTTTTATCTGAGGAAGACCCCCAGACCCCCCTCCCCCACCACTAAAGAATTCTGGAGGAGACCCCTAACCCCCTAAAGAATTCTGGGGGAGACCATCAAACCCCCCTCAAATTTCAAATATTTTCACCTCCGGACATAACTCAGCCTTCAATCCGAAGAGTTTGCAATTTTGTAGAGAAGCTGCAGGAATAGTTGCCTATTTTGTTATTTGAAGGCTAATTGAGAGCCTTAATCTGATGTTGCTTATAACAGGGTTTAGAGTAATTCCAGATTCCAATAAGTTTTTATTCTTTGAGCTGCATTCATTTTATTTGATCTTTGTTCTATTTTTGGGAGTTTCTTTTTTCCCTTAGTTTTTATAGCAGGTCGAAATGTACTGATTCTTGCATTTCCTCCACTGAGTACTATGTCTGGTTTATTCTTTCAAACTGTGGATCTTCAAAATAATTTTTTTGTTTAATAGATTAACCCCCCTCCAAAGATGTACTTAAGTAAGTCGTAGATTGCGCAAACAAAATTTCAACAAAATTCATTCAGCCATTTCTGATTGACTTTTCTTTATAAAATTAATTTTCCTTGAATATTCTATTTTTTGGTGTGATGAAACCTATATTGCTTTTAAACAGCTTTAGACTTAAAAGTTGTATATTGTAGTAATACATTGGAAAGAAATTTCTGCCTAGGCTGGTTGCAAACGTTTTGATGCAATTTTCATCGAACTTAATTGAGTCATACTTGAATTACTTATTCCAAATATTATGTTTGTCTTCATATTTGCTTACAATTATAGTTTCAAAGGATTTTTGCTCGATCGTATCTATATTGCCCCTCGAAACGGTCTTAAGGTTTTTATGAGGACTGTACCAGAAAAACATTTTAGTGCACACAGTGCAGTGTTTAGTGTATTTTTTAACACATTATGTTTGTGAAAAGTTTTGTCAAAATCCATCCCATTAATGATTGACTCCAAGTTTAAAATTAATTCCTCACTTTCATTTTTTCTTTTTTTTGGTCAAACACCCTATTTTGATTTTTTAAACTCTCTTAAGGGTTGTATATTGTAACTGTAAGGGCTACTTTCTTTTGTAAACCAATTTTAGATTTTATTTGCCAGATTTTGTCAAAATTCATTGGACCAAACAGGAATTATCCGAAATAATAAGATTATGTTTTTATTTGCTTATTTACCCATATTTTTTCTCAATCGCACCTATATTGCCTCTTGAAAAGGTCTAATCGGTTGTTTATGGTGATTAAGAGAGGAAAGTATGTTAGTACTTTGATAGTAGATTGTGTGTAAAAAGTTTCATGAAAATTCATCCAGCCATTATTGATTGACTCCAAGTTTTAAGATTACTTAATTTCTCACGATAATTCCAGTTTTTGGCTCGAGCGCACCTATTTTGATTTTTTAAACGGTTTTGAGGGTTGAATATTGTAACTATGAGTGGTTTATTTTATAGTAGGCTGAATGTAGATTTTTTTTGCTAACTTTCATCCAAATTGATTGAACCAAACCTGAACTATCCCAAATAATAGAATTATATTTTTATTTGCTCATATTCCCAAATTGTTTGCTCAATCGCACCTATATTACCTCTTGAAATGGTTTTATTGGTTGCTTTTGGAGACACAGAGAGGAAAATATTTAAGTTTATTGATAGTAGATTGTGTGTACAAAGTTTTATCAAAATTCATGGAGCCATTATTGATTGACTCCAAGTTTTAAGATTGATTTCTGACGATAATTCTATTTTTTGGCTCGAGCGCGCTTATTTGAATTTTTTAAACAGTTTTAAGGAATGAATAGGTATAGGAGCTTTAAGTGGTTTATTCTATAGTAGGCTGAAAATAGATTTTTTCTGCTAACTTTCATTAAAATTGATTGAGCCAAACTTGAATTATTCCATTGTTATTCATTTTTATCCATTTTACCATTGATTTTAATGAAAATCATTTTTTCCCCATAACTACCCTAAAAGTCAAAATTTCAAAAAAACAAAAAATCCCCCTCTGGAGAATCTAAAAAGCAACAACTGTGCAAAATCTGGATGCATAAGGATCAATGGTTCAAAAGTTATGCCTAGGTACGGAGTGACGGACAGCCGGACTGACGGACAGGCGCCACAGAATTTTTTTACATAAATCTCTCTAAGTCAGAAAGGGTTAAGAAAAATGAAAATATGATGGAAGGACGTTCTTGTGGATGGTATTAGACATGATGAGAGGCCATTTTTTTGACTAAATCATGATTGACTTTGTCGTGAGAGGCCAACTATCGCAACAAAATACCTTGAAAATTTCTGCGTCATCGCAATACTTTCTCAATTTTTCTTCTTTCATTAGAGTTAGAAAGTAAAAAGTGATCAGTAGTAAGAAGGAATCGGACCATGCTGAGTCATTGGTTATTAGTCCAGCCAGCCAGACCCCAACGCTCTTAAAAGCGGTTTGCGGAACTACTTTCATTCACAGGGCAGCCGCAGTGCAGCGTTCTCTGTCCATGCTTGAGCGTAAACAAATAGCTGAAAATTGATAGTAAATATGCTTGCAGGTTAGGGTAGGGACCACTACGTAAACAACGAAATCAGGGCTGAATAAGAGATCCTCTTCGATGCCCAGTAATTTTTGGTAATTAAATGAGAATTCTGAGCATTGAGATAGTGAAGGTTCAGAGTTCTTGCTGCTGGGACTCTCCGTTTTGCGTTTGACCAAACGCTATAATTAATTATAATAATTACATTTACATGAAAAAAAAACAAACACTCAGAACGGCAATTGATTGGTTCACTTGATCACCTAGAATAAATACCGGGACAATTTGAAATCATCACTAATCAGAAAGTGAGGTTAGTAAAAATTTTTGAAGTAGAATAACTTTAAGAAAACGTGAATCAATGAACATCTAATTACTTCCAACACACTCGAAATTCAGTCGTGATTGGGAAAACATTAACTTTTCAAATGAAATTGGCATTAAAAAAAAACAGGAAACAACCTAAAAATCACGACATCAAAAAAGCTCATTTTGCCATTTGACCACAAGGGGGCGTAGTATACTCTATTGAGTAGCAGACCGATTTCAATAGGCGCACGTAGTACCTACGGTGCGCCTAAAATCAGCTTTATTTTGACGAAATGAAAAACTATATTTTTCTCGGAACAAAAATCCATAAAAAAAGAAAAAAGAAATGAAAAAAAGAAATTTTAGTTAAAGAAAGCGTAATGGAAAAAACATTATGAACTGTGTTTGTTGGAGCCTCAATTCAAGTAATGTAATGGAAAATCATTTTTTTTTTTTTTTTTTTTTTTTTTTTTTTTTTTTTTTTTAACGAGGGTACCCCTTACGGCACGGAAAAATTCAAAGTCATGTTTTTTTTAAACTTCGAATGAGGGAGATTTTTGTTTTTAATATGTAAAGGTGGGCCATTTTGTGTAACCCGCACTTCATCGCATGCTCGATTCAGCGCTCAAAACCAATGCATTGCAGCAGAAAATTACTGCAAAGACCGTGAAATATCGGTGAAACGTTTTCTTGCCGGAAGGCATCGAAAAAAAGCGGGACGCTTCCATCATTGTGTTTCCAACCACTGCCACCCTCTCCTCAGAACAGAGGTTAGCCGTGCAATGCGGCAACAACAAATTCCCTCGATTTAAACCTATGTAAAATAATCTATCTCCAGAGATTATAATGGAACTTTTAAGAAATCGATACTTTTGCAAAGGTTTAAATGGCAAACACGCATGGTTGTCTAGTAGTACGAACCTTAATGGGATGACATTTTAAGGATTTGAGGCGTTGGTGATCGGCGATGTCCGACCTAGGCGGATCCAGCAATCCGACAACTGTGTTTTATTCCCATTTGAATGCATGATAAACAATCGATTAGTAAAAGAGCCATGGTTTCCTCAAGAATCGATTGTTTTTCATACTTTAAATGGGTAGAATTCATGGTTGCCGGATTGCTGGATCCGCCCATGATCTCCGATGTACTTTCGCTTGGCTCTTGAATTCTCTTCTTTCCATTCCAGACTAATTTTAATCACAGAGAACCCTTTTAACGAGTATGTAAACCTAGATTTTTTATGGGAAAGTTTTAATTTAAGCTTGGAAGGTCAGAAACGATAATTTTTGATGATAATTTCTTTCACTTCTCAATTTTGGACATTTTTTTTTCGAACTCGGTCCACAGTGCGTCGATGTACTAGCCGATATCGACGTCGATGACTCATCTTTAATCAGTATCGCAAAGAGAAATTCTCTATCTCTCTCTTTTCACTATTGAAAACACTTGTCAGACAAGGATAAAGAAGGGAATAGAACCCCGTCATTTTATTCTTTTTTTCACTTAAATACCGAAACGACATCGATGACTCATCTTTAATCAGTAGCGCAACAAGAAATTCACCATCTCTCTCTTTTCACTATTGAAAACACTTGTCAGACAAGGATAAAGAAGGGAATAGAACCCCGTCATTTTATTCTTCTCTACTTAAATACCGAAACGACATCGATGACTCATGTTTAATCAGTAGCGCAACAAGAAATTCACTATCTCTCTCTTTTCACTATTGAAAACACTTGTCAGAATAGAACCCCATCTTTTTATCCTTTTTCCACTTACATATTCAAAAGGAAAATGAGAGAGATGGAAGAGATCCTGGCTGCGCCAATGCTTTAATGATATACTTTGATTCAAAACACATACGATTTAGTACTACCTAACGCAGATTATAATTAATAACGCGATAGTAATCGAAATCAACCGCACCATTAATAATGCAATTCGAGATGAACGCTGAAATAGAAGGACCGATAGAAAATTGAACAAACTTCTGACAAGGACGAGATAATGTTTTCCACTCTCTTTGTCACGATTAGAAGGCAGTTACAAATGAGGACGCGCATGAGCGCCAACAATGGGGCAGAAAGGGATTGATCAGTGGCGCGGCGTAGCGTGTAATTTGTGAACGTTGTTCTTTTTCCATTTAATCCCATAAAAAGTATCGAATTAGTAGGTGTTCAGTGAACATCCTCGAATTCAACTTCTCACTGGGGTATAAACGGATAAAATATAACGTTGCCAACGCCAACGCATATTGCATGCTACGTTACTGGGATTGATTGATCAACATTTTTGCTGGACCAGCAATTTAATTTGCATAGATCGCAATTTTTTTTTCCGGCTAAACCATCTCATGAGATTGCTGTCCTAGCAAAAACGGACTTGCGATGTTCGCGAAAGACAAATTTTGCTAAATTTAAATTACCCACGTATTTGCGGGATTGAAAACCAATTTGCGAACCTAACAAATCTAATTTCCTACACGGAAATCAAAGACTGGTAGAATTTACCATCAGCAAAGCTGATTTTGGCGTCTACTAGCAAGGATGGTAAATTTCACCAAAATATGGTAAATGCGTTGTACCTTGTGGTACATAAAGGTAACATGTTGGTACAGTTTACCATCATCTGGTTAAATTTACCTTACTTGATAGCAGACTCCAAAATCAGTTATGCAAATGGTAAATTTTAACAGTCTTTTTTTCCCGTGTAGTCGTGCAAGTCAAAGTGTTTGCGATCATAGCAACATTAACGTTTCATATTTTAGTGATGAATACTGCTAAGTTAGCAAAATGTTTGGAACTAGCAAAAATTCTGCGATTTTTTCAAAAGAGATTGTTGGTTTTGCAAAAAACTGCTATTTTTGCAAATTGTATTGCTGGTCTCGCAAAAAGTTTGCTGTCTCAGCATTTATGAATATTACGATTTTAGCGACGCGTTTGCAGGCCGGGTGTCTAGCAAAACTTTAGTTTTTCTTTTCTCATTTACTTTAAATAAATTTTTTGTGTTTCCCGCCAATTTTGGCAACATTGGTATATTGTGAGGAAGATTGTCAGAATATCAACTTGGAAGGTTGTATTTTTATACACAAAGTCTATCATTATCTCGGAGGCTCTGTTTTTTCCCCTCATATTTTTCAATCTTTAATTTTTTCAAAGATGAAGTTGTGACAAATCCATTTGAAATTGGTTTTAAACGAAACTGCATGTCTTTTAGAGTGGTCATCTGGACACAGTAATCGATACAACTGCTGCTTTCGGAAGGATTCGCACGACGAAGAAACTACCTCATGACAGAAGCAAGCAAACTTTTCTCACCTGAATAGTTGTGTTAGAATTGTGTATTTAGATATCTATTGTGTTAAATGATGAGTTAAAAAAGTTGTTCTCTTTTCCCCAAAAATCGGAGGTTAGACCGATCGTCGAAAACGACTCTCCCAGTTGAGCTCTTGCACGGTTTTGCTGTAGGCAAATGGAGCATCAATTCCATTGTAAAATGCTGCGAAAATAACGATGAGACCATTTCGGGTGACCACCCTTGCCTGTATGCACCAACCTCGGATTCAGACCCCGAACAAAAGAGCATAACCTACGAATTTGAACAACGAGATTAATGAATTTGCTTTCAAAAAGTAAATTTGAAGGATTTAAAGGTCCATTTATAATTATTTTGTCACTAGGAGCACGGTGATAACTACAGAAAAGTTCTACGTTGCGTAATAAACGAGGAAGACGGCACTTAATTTCATGCCCTGTTCTTTTGTTCGGGATGCGAATCCGAGGTTGGTGCATACATGCAAGGGTGGTCACCCGAAATTTCAAGTTAAATTTTCTCTGCGAGGAGTGAGTTTTAGACTCTTTTTAATGGTCTCATCGTTATTTTCTCAGCATTTTACATAAGAATTGATACTCTATTTACCTACAGCAAAACAGTGCAAGAGCTCCATTCATTAGATATACACGCAACAGTTCTTCGAAGTATGCATTTTTAAGGACGAGCATATATGTATACCCTCTGTTTTATAAGTGGTTTTTGCCAATGAACTCCTCAATGGGTCTGTTGCAAACTTTTGCTGCAACGATTAAGAGAGTTTCAACTAATGCAAAATCGCCTGAAAAGTCCATTGGTGGCATCAGAAAGTCATAAAATGCAATAATAAACTCACAAGAGGCGTTTAATGAAATCCAAGATGGCGGAGAAATATCGAGCAATTAGTATACATGCACCACGAACATCCAAGGATAGCCAACCTCACAATATCGATCACAACCAATCACAACGTAAAGAAACACGTAACCTCTACCTCCAGTGATGTTGTCAAAGTTGGGCATCCTGGGATATTCCTGGTGCATGCATACAAATTGCTCGATATTTCTCCGCCATCTTGGATTTCATTAAACGCCTCTTGTGAGTTTATTATTGCATTTTATGACTTTTTGATGCCACCAATAGACTTTTCAGGCGATTTTACATAAGATTTAACACTCTTCATCGTTGTAGCAAAAGTTTGCAACAGACCCATTCCAACAAGTCTTTTCCAGGTCGATTCTTTTACATAGATTTAAATGACAAAACAACACTGTTGTCAGAGTGTACAAGCCGCTATTGCTTCACTCCAGTAATGAGAGTCGGTTGAATTAAATTCATGCACTCAACCATCATGTTCTAAATATTTTGAAAGACCGACTTTACCGCTTTCTTATGAATGACGTGGAAGTTTCCATGAATTCAAAGAGCTACAACGAATACGAACCTAGCTCTTCAGCTGTGGAATGTGAGTAAAATTATACACCTTTCATCAAGAAGGAGCGCTAGCGCAGTGGCGGCGCGTGCAATCTGGCAGCAACTTATACTATCCATTTAAACCTATGTAAAACAATCGATCTTTAGGAGGTGCAACTGCACCCCCAAGATATCGATTCTTTGGCATAGGTTTAAATGGAAAATTCGCATAGTTGCCAAATTGCACGAGCCGCCACTGCGCTAGCGGATCCAAGATAGTGTCCTTCTCCAAGGTTATAGATTAACGAGGTGTGCTCATCTGACTTCGCGCCACGAAGTCAGTAGCGCGCAGTTCAAAATCCAGATCCAAGATGGCCGACAAAAGCGGAAAACATTGTATACTCTTTCCAGAAAATATTAGGCTCCCTCTCCAGAAAAGCAGAAAATAGCCCGATGTTTTCTGGAAAGAGTATATAATGTTTTCTGCTTTTGTCGGCCATCTTGGACCTGGATTTTGAACGGCGCGAAGTCAGAAGAGCATACCTCTTTAATATATAACCTTGGTCCTTCTCACTCTTTTCCCATTATAACGCATGAGTTAGAAAAAGATAAAAGAGGGAGCGGAAATCATTTTACGGCCTCTATTTGTCCTTTTCTAACACTTAATTTAGAATGGGAGAAGAGAAAGAGAGAAGAATAGATTCTTGAATCCGACGATGGGAAGGAGATGGTCAATTTCACTCCGCACATCTTGGCAACACCGCACCGCTTTCGCATCGGGTATCGTATCGGATAGCGTAATAAAACCGAAGATTGATAATCCCGCGTTTCACCGATCCCCCCCTCCCCCCCTTGACCCCCTCGCTCTCCGTAGCGTCTCCGTACAGCGGAAATTCGTGAGCGGGGACTCAAAAATGTCACACCCCCCATGCCTTTTCCCGAACCTCTGCTCACCCCTCCTCCTTCCTTCCAACAAACCTATCTACTTGCCAACCGCGCCGGTATATAATCTCACCCTCGTCACATTGTCGAAAAGATGGGCTTACGAGGAGGTTTTTGAAGGTGTCGGTGGATTTGGGAGATGACAGCCTGCCCCCTCCCCCCCTCACCCATTCTCCACCGATTCCGTGTCTGTCAGCATGTGTGTGTGTGTCGTGTGTCGCGCATCGTATATGGGCGTCGTATGAAGCACGAAGGGATGAAAACATCATTTGTGTACTCGTGTTAATGAACGCGAGACATAACGCGTATTGGCTTCGTCTCGCGCCTTGTTGTCGCGGTGCCTTCGGGCAGAGAAAGGGCGGGTTATTAAAATGTACCAATCAGATCTGTGTCTAGACTGTCAACTACGGATTCAGATGGGATTTAAAAGGAAATTAGTCTGTTGCTAACGTTTGCTACAGCGCTACATGATGTAAGCCCTTCATTTGAGTCAGAAGGTTTCAACATACCCCACCCCCCCTTTCAAAAAATATCATTCCTATAATAGGACGATATTTTGAGGATCCTTTTTCTAAGTTCAAACCCAATCAATACTGAAATTTTCGCTGGAATTAAGGCGAGGACGAATAATGTAAATGGATCTGTTGCATACTTTTGCTAAAACAAAATAGAATCTTGATTCTTCTGTAAAATTCGGCAAAAATAACGATGCGCACATTAAAAACGTTCAAAATCCACTCATTAACTCAGGAAATCACTTCAATTTCAAACAGCCCGCGCTACACTAGACACTATTTGCACCGGTATACTACTACATAAACGGAACCACCGTGCACAAGTGAACAACATCGTAACTACAAAATGACGGAATTTCTTTTTTAATCCGTGAAACATAAGCTGCATTTGCTGTCTGGTCTTTTCGGTTTATCAAAGATAACAAAATAATATAAGAAATGTACGCATCTAAACGAAACATTCCAATGTTTGTAAGTTCTGTTCATGTTTACAGAAACGAGATGGTTCCATCTATGTAGTTATAAGTCGGTGATATTGTGTCTAGTGTAGCGCGGGTTGTTTGAAATGGAAGGTATTTTCTGAGTTAATAAGTGGATTTTTATATTTTTTATGTGCACGTAGTTGTTTTCGCAGAATTTTATGATAGAAACAATGTGTCATATTGATGCAGCAAAAGTACGCAACAGACCTATTTTGAGCTAATCCCTTTAACAGGGGGTAGGCAGGGAGAAAAAATTGGAAAAAGCCAGGGAATGCCATGGAATTTGGTCTTGGAAACTTTTTAGAGACCCTGAGACCGATTAAGTTATAAACTACTTGAGATCTCGAGGTGTTCACGAATCCACAAGGCTGTTCCATGAAGACGTCTTCGTTCAAAATACCTGTTTTGACGTCCATTTTGATTTTGGACGAATATTTGTTTAGCGTTGACCGAACTCAAAAAACAGAGTTAGTTCGGACAGACTGAAGCGTGACGACATCGACAGGCGAGAAAACCTCGTCGCAGTCGATACCATGAATTTGACTGCCACTAGCGGATACAGGGATTCGTCTTTCTCTCTCACTGCCCATTTGAACGCGTGTGTTAGGAAGGGACAGGCTAGGGTCCTAGGGGCGGTCACGTGACTTTCGCCCACTCTCCTTTCCTTTACTAACACACGAGTTCAAATGGGCAGTGAGAGAGAAAGACAATCGTTTGGATCCGCCAGTCAGCTTTTAGCTACTAACCTAGCTTTGTATCGGACAAGGTTGCCATATTTGTCAGCCTTCAAAGTGAAAACCTACTTTCAACCAATGGGGTCATTGCACACTTTTGCTAAAAGCGATTTAATATTCGATTATGGCGTAAAAACCTCAAAAAATAACGATGGCGGCACTAAAAACTTCCAAAATCCACTGCTAAACTCAATAAACGCAGTTATTTGCGCGAGCGTAATGGTGACCGAAGGCACTAACAATGGGAGATTCCTATCTTAATTTCGTCACTCTTTCTATGCTGACAAGGATGATTCACAGAGTAATTAGTCATCAGAGTGATGATCCACATCCGATGAATGGTACCGCAACACCAAGTGACACCGGTGTCAAATGAAAGTAATCTCTTATTGGTCACTTCTTGATGGAGTTTCAGAATTGTTTGATGGGAATCTCCCATTGTTAGTGCCTTCGGCCACCATTACGCTCCCGCAAATAACTGCGTTTATTGAGTTTAGGAGTGGATTTTGGAAGTTTTTAGTGCCGCCATCGTTATTTTTGAGGTTTTTACGCCATAATCGACTATTAAATTGCTTATAGCAAAAGTGTGCAATAGCCCCATTGCGTTTTTGCCATGCGACAATGTCGCGAGTGAGTCCAGTGCTGCCGTTTGTGTATATTTAATGACATTGTTTCAATTCACCAATAATCCAACCGGTTGAGAAAAGATGACTTAGTTCACTTCAGTGTATGACTAATGCACGAAAATACTTGCATCTGTAATCTTTTCTCCATCGGTGCAATCGTCGCTAAATTATTCAAATATCCGCAAGTTTTTCAAGTCATCGACGACTCCCCTAGTTGAGAAAAGTTTACAAATGCGAGTATTTTCGTGCTTTAATAGGCAGACACTGAACTGATTTGTGTAATATTTTCTCATCCGGTGGAATCATTGGTGAATTGAAAAATGTCATTAAATACACACGGAACGGATGCTCTGTGAGTGACCAAGTATGGTTTTGTTTTGTTTTGTTTTTTTTTTTTATTGACTTTATTTCCTCTTTCCTAGCCTTCGGCCACTTTTCCTTTTCAGGGCTCCTGACACTTTTTTTTTTTTTTTTTTTTTTTTTTTGTCACTTCGTTCACTATGTGTGAGGCAGAGAGTGTCATCGAGACCGCTGCGAAATCATCAATTCCGAATCTTCTTGGTTTTGTGACGACTCTTCCTGATCTTGAGACTATTTGCTCCTGTTTGGCTTATTGTTTGTCGGTTTTTCCAACTGCATTCTCTTTCTCTCTATGAAACTGGAACTATAAAGAAAAATAATTCTCGAAAAACAAAAATTCGTCAAAATCGCCTAATTTTCACATCCAACTCCCCTTAAGATGGCTAGCCACGATATGCATTTTCAGATTTATCAAAAAATTCCATATCTGAGACTGTAGTTTTTCTCTCTTTGAAGGAGCAGGCTCCAAATCGTATACCTCAACGTCAATTATTATGTTTACATTCGATCCCGATTCTGTATCTATCCTACAGGAAACTACACGATATAAACAAATACGCCTGTGCAAGACAAATCGTTTGATGTGTTACGCGTTCGCGTTCAGAACCTAACCAAACTTTCATCATATTCCGGCGACACAGGGAGGAGGGCGTTCATACTTCGAAAATTTAGGAGAAGCTTACCGGTCTTGTTAGGTATTTGGCCATGCAGAAAAGTGCAAAATTAACAACAAATCATTTTCAGGAACCACTAATTACAAGTAACACTTTAATACACTCTTAAAGAAATAACACAAATGGAACGAAAAGCAAAGGACACAAACGTACTACGGACTACATCGCGTTTAATGTAAGTACACAAACTCGTTCGAATATACGGGAGATGTAATTAAATGATAACTCGATAGTCAAAATATAGAGATTGAGAACCGAAGAATCGAAATCACGGAAAATAGAACAATATAAAAATTCTGCAATAAAAACTTGCTCAATGTTGCACATTTTTATCCAGCAACATTTTGAAGTCAAGCCTCTCTCATAAAATAAGCTTCAATAACTCGGCAAAAAAAATGCGATATCGACCACTGGTTTATGCCAAAATTCTTCATTTTTTACGCATTTTCCAACCATAAACCGCCCAATAGGAGTTTCGAGTTTAAATTGAAAAATTAATTAAAATCTATTTTCAAATATTGAAGAGCACGCGAATATTTTTGGTCAGGTTTTTGGGGGTAAATACTCCTACGTGCGTCGTCTCTGATCGGAAACGAAAGATTGAGAAGAAAAGTAGAAAAAAAAAAAAAACTCTACCAAGCAGAGTGCACTGTTGCCGAACTGGAGAGTCCGGATACGGTTACCAAACCTATTCCGAGAGACTGGTGCAACCTAGAGTCCCTATATGTAAAGTGTTAAGGCAAGAGGGTAGTCATTAGTCAACTTCTGATTGGTCGATGAATTTTAGGCTCTACGGACGCCGCCATTGGATGCGATTTTGCACTTTTGTTTTGTTTACCAATGATCTTTTACAGATAAAAGAGTTAATTTGCGATGAATCTGTTAATTTTAATCATGATGCACCACAAGAATGTCTATAAATCTCAAAAGAATCATTAAAAGCGTTAATACATGTCGATCAACAAAAGCAGGGAAAGATTACATCGTTACAAACTTAGTGGAACTGTAATCTTTGCAGTGGAGCAAAACACAACAACGGCCTCAGAATGTAAACAAATGTGCAAAATCGCATCCAATGTCGGCGCCCATGATTTCACTTGTCTTAACTCTCTACATGTAGGGACTCTAGTGCAACCCGGATTTTTTTTCGCTATTTATCACATCAAAGGCGAATCTAAAAAGTTTTCAAGGGAGGGGCTAAGCTCCCGGGGGGGGGGCTTAAATCTACTTGTTCAACAAAACGTCAAAAATTTCCTCGAAAATCCCCTTGTAGAAAGTGTAAAAATTTGGCTCGCTGGGGGGTAAGGGGAGGGGCTGAATCCCCCCCCCCCCGATCCGCGCCTGCATCTCATAGTGATACTGATCGCGAGACTCAGACTCTCCGAAAACTCTACCTTCTTGGCCCTTTTATGTTCTCGTAACTCGTGAAAAACGGTCAGCCCGAACGGAGGAGGTTTAGAATTTAGCTCGAATCTGAATTAATTTCGCGTGCCTGAATTCGTGATCTCGCACGGGCTTATCGGATCGTTGTACTATCGCGGTTTCGATCAGTGGGGGTTGCCTTTTTATTACGGAGCGAGAATAATAAGACTAAAAGATTGAAGTATCACCACGGGGGGGGGGGGGGGTCGAAAGTTTCCGAGTGTTGAATTGGTAATTTGAGTCGAGTCGAGTCTAGTAGTAAAAAGGTCTAGTAGTAAAAAGCTCTACTCGAAACTTTAAAAAGTCGAGTACTCCTCAGGGATTCGGGGCCGGCGCCACAGTCAAAATTCAAATTTTCGCTTCTCCTGGAAAAAACAATGAATAATATTTTCCGAACTGAAATTCCAGAGGTTGACTATTTTATGAGCAAGTATGTCGACGATTTTAGAATCATTTCGGAAAATTTTTGCTCACACTTAGGCCACCTCCGAACCACCTTTGAAATAATCAGGCAAGCAAATATGAAGTTAAAGTTCAGCAAAAAGTTTTTTTCCTTCAGGAGGAGGTAGACTACCTTGGTTATATTATTTCATCTGCTGGTATAAAAATGAACCCAGACAAAGTTCGAGTCATTCAGGAGTTCCAAGAACCAAAAAGCGCCGAAGACTTGTAATCTTTCTTAGGTTTTAATAAATGGTACTTTTTCGGATAAGAAAATGGCCAATACTTTCATGTCCACATTGGATCATTTTGATTTTTTAGGGACTGCGGAACAAATAGCTTCCAAGGGTCTTCCTGTTTTAGTCCGGTGTAAAGAACATGATGATTAATCAAATAAGACCTACCTCACTTCGACGGAATGTCACTACCTTTCTGAGAAATAATTGGACCTAATATTGGATCCTGTTGCGTTCGATCGGAATTGTTTCTCAATGATTTCTCAAAGTGTTTTTAACGAAATCCTTTGTAACATTCACATGGATTTCTATACTCTCTGGAAGCAACTCGCCCACATAGTTTCCAAGGGTCTTCCTGTTTTAGTCCGGTGTAAAGAACATGATGATTAATCAAATAAGACCTACCACACTTCGACGGAATGTCACTACCTTTCTGAGAAATAATTGGACCTAATATTGGATCCTGTTGCGTTCGATCGGAATTGTTTCTCAATGATTTCTCAAAGTGTTTTTAACGAAATCCTCTAACATTCACCTGCGGGCCGATCCTTGAAATTCACGACTTTTGGGTAGACTGGACAAGAATGGAAAACGGTGATTGGTGAAGACGAGTCACGTGGTTGCCCAGTCTAATCAAAATACGGAATGGATTAGATAATTTATCGGGCAGTCTTGGAGTACCCGATAACTTATCTAATCCATTCCGTATTTTGATTAGACTGGACAACCACGTGACTCGTCTCCACCAATCACCGTTTTCCATTCTTATCCAGTCTACCCAAAAGTCGTGAATTTCAAGGATCGGCCCGCTGGATCTCTATACTCTCTGGAGGCAACTCGTGTCTCTCTGGTGGATACCTGGAGAGGGTGTCAGCAACTACATTTTCGGATCCCTTAATATATCATACATCCAGTGAATTCTCAAATTGTTTTATGACGAAATCCTCTGTAACATTCACCTGGATCTCTATACTCTCTGGAGGCAACTCGTGTCTCTCTGGTGGATACCTGGAGAGGGTGTCAGCAACTACATTTTCGGATCCCTTAATATATCATACATGCAGTGAATTCTCAAAGTGTTTTATGACGAAATCCTCTGTAACATTCACCAGGATCTCTATACTCTCTGGAGGCAACTCGTGTCTCTCTGGTGGATACCTGGAGAGGGTGTCAGCAACTACATTTTCGGATCCCTTAATATATCGTACATCTAAGTCGAACTGCTGTGATAGAAACTATTTTTCATGATTGCAGTTTGAGTTATTGCGATCGGAGCCCTGCGCCGGAGCAGCTCCAGCTTCGGAGCTCCGATTGTATTCATTCGAACTGTAATCACGGAAAGTAATTCCTTTCTGAGGTGAAACATCTTGAATCACTTAATAAATAGTAAATTTCAGTTCGGAATCTATTATGCATTGTTTTCTCTCGGAGAACTGTAAATTTCAATTTTGACTGTGGCTTTAGTTCCGGATCGCTGGTACTCGCACTACTCTAATTAACCACGTATTACTCTTTTCATGTATCGTGATTTTAAAGTGGTCATTCTTGATAACTTTTGCCCCTAATATGAGTATAATGCGTTGCCTATCCGGTCAATGGGGCTCTTGCAAACCTTTGCTGTGAGCAAATGAATAGTCCAATCTAATGTAAGAACCAGCGAAAATCACGAAAAGCACAGTAAAAAAGTTCAAAATTCAGTAATGAACTCACATGACTGCTTTAACGACAAGATCGTTAAGGCGGTTCATCGCAGGTATCATGGGAGCTGCCTATCTATAATGTCACTTTCTCTACGGAAACACAGAGATATGTCTCAATTTAGATAGGAATCTCCCATGAAACCTGCGTCTCTCCGCCATTAAGCCCGATTCTGAGAGTGAATTTCGTGATTTTTTAGGGTCCTTATCGTCATTTTTACAGGTTTTTAAGCAAGAATCAACTCTTCAATCGCCTGTAGCAAAAGTTTGCAAGAGCCCTATTCAGAGCAACGGCTATTTACGCTGCAACATTCTTTTTGTCACTGATGGTACACATAGACAATGAGTTTATTCTGGCTCCAAATTCACGAACTTGAAGTTCAGCGTATGAGTTTTGACACACCCTGTAATCCCAGGAAAATTTTGCAACTTACTTCTGTTTTGGCAGCTGTGGCCTCGTTGAATTTGCCTGTTAAGTTTGCTCGAATTGGCAAACACGCCGCGTGTTTCTACACGTGCAGGTGTGATGTGTTATTCAAAGAAAGGGTGCGAGATTTGTACTCAGGCATGAGGTTTTTTTTTTGCTCTGCTCGCGTGTCAATTAAACTGAAGAGTCAAGGTATAGGCGTGACGTAAATTATGAGAGTTAAAATGAGGGAAGCGAAGACCGAATACTAATTGAGTTTTGCTGAAAGGAAAACTGCAGTGTCACATACCTACACCCGCGCTACAACAACAAAAAAACCTGTGATATGATGGAGGCGCGAATTATTCTTGCACGTGTGTCTTTTTATTATTAAGCGGTTCTTCCTTTCATGTGCTCCAGATTGAGTGTTGATGACGCACAGAGATATGACGAACTTACCGATCCACGGAATTTTCTGACTTTGTGGCGATCCGTCTCAGGCTATGTCCCCACGGCAGTGTTGGGGAAACATTTATTTTTTGAATAATCATGAATAATTAACTCAAATTATTCTTATCATTCTCATGTTATTCCTGTTACACCGAGAGTATTATTTTTTTAATCCAAGGTGTATTACGTTTGTGTTAAAGAAACTGCTGAGTGAATTATTGGTTTAGGGGAAATTCCTTCAACCCAAGGAAAATGTCTGCTGCTACAAGCTACAAGTAAAAGATTCCTAGTTACGATAGTGTTTCTCCTGCATGCAACTGATCTTTGCTTCCTGCAGGAAAACTGTCACAAGTAAACGTGTTTCTTTGTTTTTAAAGAAGTGATTTCTCTCAGTGTAGTAAATCAAAGTTTTAACTCTATCAGTCATTCATAGTCATTCACCTTATCACCGATGAATATACTGGTAGTGTTAAAACTTCGATTTACGAATAGGAATGAAATGAGAATAATTCGAATAATTTTAGTCAACTATTCATGATTATTCCAAAGTTAATGTTTTCCCAACATTGACTTACGGTCCCCGGCTACTTCACCTAAAAATGTTGGACTAATACAGGGTGTAACAAAACTATGTACATTAATGTTCAGGGCGTGTTTTAGAGGTAAAAATAAGACTTTTTTTTCCTATAAACATGGGTCCGAAATTGTAGTCTTTTCGAGTTACAGTGTTGCAGAGTTTCCGAAAAACAAATTAAAAAATTGTCAAAACTCCCTCGTGAATTTTTCTTAATGCTCGTAAATAAGTAAGTGCTCTTATGTAATTTTAGGCGCTCTTGTCGATTTTGGCCGTGGAAATACTGTATGCACAAATTTGAGGGGGTTTCGGGGGTTTTTCTTGATTTGTCTCACTTTTTGTTGGGCAAATTGTGTTAAAACATGCTTTCGGATTCATTGAACCCAAAAACAATTAGTATCATTCAAAATTTCGTAAAAAAACGTACATTTTTGGTCCTAACAACTTTTTCCTTTACGCGATTCATTTCCGAGAAAATCGTCCCTGAAGTTGCAGAGGTCGGCCATGAATTGACAAAATCAAAGAAAATGCGGTTATTGGCCGACCTCTGCAACTTCAGGAACGATTTTCTCGGAAATGAATTGCGTAAAGGAAAAAGTTGTAAAGACCTAAAATGTACATTTTTTTACGAACTTTTGAATGATGCTAATCGTTTTTGGGTTCAATGAATCCGAAAGCATGTTTTAACACAATTTGCCCAACAAAAAGTGAGACAAATCAAGAAAAACCCCCGAAACCCCCTCAAATTTGTGCATACAGTATGTTCACGGCCAAAATCGACAAGAGCGCCTAAAATTACATAAGAGCGCTTACTTATTTTCGAGCATTAAGAAAAATTCACGAGGGAGTTTTGACAATTTTAAATTTGTTTTTCGGAAACTTTGCAACACTGTAACTCGACTACAATTTCGGACCCATGTTTATAGGAAAAAAAGTCTTATTTTTACCTCTACAACACGCCCTGAAAATTACTGTCTATAGTTTTGTTACACCCTGTATAATGTTTCACCTACAAATTTAGGCCCACTGTATTTTTTTGAACTACAATGTTGTTGTTACATTTTCTTCTACCTAAAATCTTCCACACCTCACGTACACATCCATTATGGATAAAACTCCTCAGTCCGGCTTTTTTCACATGACGACAGCGTTGCCAGATTGGGGTGAAAAATCCGTACGCTTTACATTGATTTAAATGGGAACGAAACGGTTTTTTACCCTCGATCTGCCTGACGAATCGTTTCACCTACTCATTAGAGTTACTTCACCGACCATTTATTATTTATCACGTACGACTGTGAGGAACGGGATGGATGTAAGAAACAAGTAAAAAAGTTTCATTTGATCAGCTCTCTTCAGAGGCGGCTCGTGCAATTCGGCAACAACGTTTTCCCTCCATTTGACTCAATGTAAAAGAATCGATGGTAAAGCGCTGCTTCACTATCGAATTGATTGTTTTACGTAGAATCAAATGAAGCAAAAACATTGTTGCCGAATTGCACGAGCCGCCACTGGTGAGAGAATATTTTCTTGCTTCCAAGGCAAATATACTCGTCTGCCAGAAAATTAATAATGAAGATGGTTTGGTTGACATTTATTTTTGAAAAATGATACAAAATTATGTTTGAAGTAAATTTTTCTTTGTACGTGGTAAATTTTTGGTGAAAAAAAAAAAGTCGGAACAAAAAAATCATCGATTCTCATCTGAATGTTTTGTGGTAAAACTCTCTCATAGTTTAAGTTCAATGACTCACACGCGCAGGCGAAACGATCGCTTACGTAAAATAAACCTAGAAAATGCCCCTTTCTAAAGATGCATGAGTCGCAGCTACTCACTTAAGATGGAAGATTCTTATGTATTTTGAGACCTCCTTTTTTTGTTTGTTTCAATAGAGAGAGTGACCAATTCGACAGGGATCCTCCACTACACCTGCGTAGCTCCGCCATTTTAGATTGAAGATGGCGGAGCTATGCACTACGTAGGTTCCGTAGGAAATTCCTATTTAATTTGTCTCTATCTGTAGAAACACGTATAGAAAAGTCTCAATTTAGATACACTGAAAAAAAAGTGCTGGGTTCAACTATGTTATTTTTAAAAATATGGACGCCTTTAAAAACGGTTTGACTATTTGAAATTGTTAAAAAATCGTTAAATTAACACGGCACGGAGTTGATTTAATTAATTTAAATAGTGAACTTAACAGTTTTTAAGTGGTGTCCATACTTTTAACTATAAAATAGTTAAATTCAGCACTTTTTTTTCTTTGTAGAAATCTCCCATGGTACTCTGCATACCTCCGCCACAATGCATTTAGCTTTAAAGTCACTTTATGGTTCGATGAGTAAATTTCGTTATTTTTTCCTCATTATAACTTATCGTCATTTTCGCGGGCTCTTACGAGCTATTCTAATGAGCTATTCAATCGCATTTAGCTTAAAGGGGTGTCTCCACCTGCGAATTTAAAAGCGCGAATAAACTCATTGAGCCAATGAGCTTCTTTGTTGTCGATACATCGAACTCGACCTATCGACTTCAAGGCAGCTCATTGGCTCAATCAGTTTATTCGCGCTTTTAAATTCGCAGGTGGAGACACCCCTTAAGTTAGTCAGAGCCCCATTTCTAAAATATACGGCTTTTAACCTGAAATCTAGCGTCACTGCATTCAGTGCTTCTCATCTTCTTTGTCTGCGTGAGCTCTCTTTTCATGTATTTGTTTAACGCTCAATGGCCCGGCGGCGACGACCACCCCCCTCGCTCCCTTTTATCAACCTTTCCGTGAATGCCCGTCCATTCCATTTCTACGTTTGTGTCACATGTATTTCGCGTCTAGCTATTCAATCGATGTGAACTCGACGCAGCCCGCGGTCCTTTTACCCCCCCCCCCTCCTCCACCCTCCTCCCACCCTTCGCCACTAGACTCATCCCTCTTGCATATAGCTAGTTAGTACTCCCATCAAATGATCTTTTCGATTGAACGAGTCGTCATAAAGGAACGGTTGTTGTACCTTTATCCTCGATTTGAGTGATTCGATTTGCAGTTTACTTCGTCAAATATATAGAATAAGGTTGTGTTCGCTCTTCTTAGGACGAAACAGTGCCGTGTCGTCACTGGTAAGTGATGGTAAGGGTCGTTACTTTCAATTTTACTCGGGAGCAGTAGCGCACCGAGAGTTTCTTCATCTCTCTCTTTTCTCCATTAAGAAACGTATGTTAGACAAGGATGGACAAGGGGATAAAACCCCCCCTCCTTCTGTCCTTTTTCTACTCATACATTCAAATGGGAAATGAGAGAGATGGAAGATATCCTGGTTGCGCCAGTGCTCGGGAGCCTGTAAAATTTCATTCAGCCGGAAAGGCCGAGTGTTTCTGGTACCCTCGCGGGAAGTTGTCTGGAGATTAACTCGTCGCCTTGTAAATTCTTTTCCCTCTCTACGATGACATTAAATGGACTCAAGTTTTGTTTGAAACAGTTTTCTAATCATTTCCCTGTCTACGGTGACATTGAATGGACTCGAGTTTTGTTTGAAATAGTTATCTAATCATTTCCCTGTCTACGATGACATTAAATGGACTCAAGTTTTGTTTGAAACAGTTTTCTAATCATTTCCCTGTCTACGGTGACATTGAATGGTCTCGAGTTTTGTTTGAAACAGTTATCTAATCATTTCCCTCTCTACGATGACATTAAATGGACTCAAGTTTTGTTTGAAACAGTTTTCTAATCATTTCCCTGTCTACGATGACATTAAATGGACTCAAGTTTTGTTTGAAACCGTTTTCTAATCATTTCCCTGTCTACGATGACATTAAATGGACTCAAGTTTTGTTTGAAACAGTTTTTTAATAATTTTTAATAGGCGCAACTAAGAGTAGAAACCCAGCTCTAGCGGTATATTAACGAGTTTCATTTACATTCCGCTGACACCGAAGTACTCACTTTCGAGGGGTTTATAGAATGTGTTCACTCTAGCCTGAGATCGTTAAAAAGTTGCCAAAACTCGGAGTGTAAATTTCTCATCTATCTCTCAGTTTTAAACTTTTCGAGATCATTTTCAATCATAGAGAACACTATCATGAAGTCATTTAAGCCTGGAATCATAAAGAAGTTTTAAATTTAGCTTATAAAGTCGAAACTAATGATTTTGTGTGACTTTTTTTCACTGATTTTTCGCCTCAGAGGTGGCTCGTGCAGTTGGCAACAATGTCATTCCTCCATTTGATTGTATGTAAAACAATCGATTCGAAAGTGAAGCAGCGCTTCACCAACAATCGATTGTTAAACATATATTTAAATGAAGCGAAGACATTGTTGCCAAATAGCACGAGCCGCCACTGTTTCGCTAGCTTTTTCTATCTCAGATTTTAGTGCAACGGTCATTTGTCACTGGTAGGAAAAGAGATCGGTCTTAGCAAAACCAGTGATCAGCAGTGTTGCCAGATCGAGGGTAAAAAGCCGTATGGTCCCCATTTAAATCAATGTAAAATGTACGGCTTTTTCACCCCAATCTGGCAACACTGGTGATCAGTGATCGCATGGTCGATACCGGACCTAGTGGATTTGGATTTTGCTAAAAATCTAACTCTTTTCCAGTATATTATCATAACATAGAACCTAACCTTACAGAATCTATTAACCTGCTTTTTGGTTTTTCCCAACAATACGAAACTCCAAACATAGGGATTAATGAAAACCTTACGTTTTCCACTCTAACCGCGTGTGTCTCAATTTTTCCCTCACATACTAAATTCTTTCCCTGATTTTGTTCACAAATGTATTCGTTTTTGTTTGTTTTTCCATCGCGATGACATCTTTGATTAATTCTGTTTTACACTGATATGTTCAGTCGTATTTTAATTTTGTTTGCAAGTTGTCAATTTGCTCACTTTGGTACTATTTTTGGACCGCTATAAGTTTTACAGTCGGTTTAACGGCAAGTTGATGACTCTCAGAAATGTGTATTTTTCAGTCCGAATTTAATTCAGGATATTTCGTCTAATAATCGAATTTCTGAGAGTCATCAATATTCTAACTCGACTATTTTCGCCGAGTGTTGGCCCTGTAGGGCGAAAATTTTGTCCGTTTTTTCGTATTTGTGACCGTTTGCAATTTTCACTGGACGTGTGTAAATGTTAGAGTCTGTCAGTTCTTGAAAATCCTTCGTGCCAAGAGGGAGAACAAGGGTCACTGTGAAGGGTTGGAGTAGCCGGCATATCCGCACTGTTGCTAAATAGTGCATTACTACCTGAATTCTCACCCGCCTGCCTTCTTATCGTGAACAGAGTATACTTAATTACTCTGTGAATCATCCTTGTCAGCATAGATACAGTGACGAAATTAAGATAGGAATCTCCCATTCTTACTGCCTTTGGCCACCATGACGCCCTCGTAAATAAAAGCGTTTACTGAGTTTAAGAGTGAATTTCGGAAGTTTTTAGTGCTGCCATTGTTATTCTTCGAGGTTTTTACACCAGAATCGACTGTTAAATCGCTTGTAGCAAAAGTGTGCAACAGCCCCATCGGCTCTGATTCAGTTGAATTCGTATCTCAGTTTCAGTCGGATGACATCAGAAAATTGAAATGGGGGGGGGGGGGGAAGCAATAAATTAAAAATATAAAAAAAATGTAAGTATGCATTCATAACCGCACGTCGGCTTTCATCGTTGGGAGTCATCACTTTGTATTCCCCCCTCCCCTTCTACCCTTTTTTAATACCCTCTTCGGCGTTTTTCACGTCGTTTTCCGCTGATCTGTATATTACTCTTAATACCCTAGAGTGGCAAGTGTGGCATGGGTTTAGCAACGCGGGCTCCGCGCTGCGCCAAGGCATGGCGGGTGTAAGCACTGTCTAAGCCGTGGCGCGCGCGGCTCGGGTAAGGCGAGGGGTTTCAGTGAAGAGAAGCAAATAAAAAGGAACGACTTCATTAAAGTCCCAACTTCGGATGAAGCTCAGATTGTAACATATCTTTCCCTCAAGTGCCCTTCCTTTTCCCTTCCCGCCTTTTCACGCCACCTACTGTCCTCACAGTGGATCAGACGGATACAGGAATGTGTCTATCTCTCTCTCTCTGTTTCAATTTTAACACGTGTGATATACAGGGTGTTTCTAAAACTTATGTCATCTTTTCTACCACGTATTTTTGAGGTCAAAATAAGACTTTTTTTATTCCTATAAACATGTGTCCGAAAATGCCCCCCTTTTGAGATACAGCCCCCCAAAGTTTTAAAAAATTGTTGGTTTTTTTGGTATATCGACCATAATTATAAACTAAATGTCATGAAAATTGGTGTCCCGAGGTACTTTTACGTGTAGAATCCATTAATGACCTCGAAAAAATCAGAAATGAGGTCTGACTGTATTTTTCAGGCAAACTTATACTTTCATCGACACAAATTTTATGTTATGGAATGGAAATTTGAAAAATAAATAATGAAATCAGATGGAAAAAACTCTTAGAAAGATATTTGGTCCTCTTTGTTTTGGTCGATACCACGCGTATTAAGCGAGATAATCGCTGCACAAGGTGGAAAAGTCAGCGCTTTTATCACGAGGAGCGGCAGGAAGTATGCAACCCGGCACTCCGCTGCTTCTTCGGGCCGCCCGCTACAGTAAAAGCGCTGACTTTTCCACCTTGTGCAGCGATTATCTCGCTTAATACGCGTGGTATCGACCAAAACAAAGAGGACCAAATATCTTTCTAAGAGTTTTTTTCCATGTGATTTCATTATTTATTTTTCAAATTTCCATTCCGTTACATAAAATTTGTGTCGATGAAGGTATAAGATTTCCTGAAAAGTACAGTCAGACCTCATTTCTGAATTTCTCGAGATCATTAATGGATTCTACACGTAAAAGTACCTTTTCATGACATTCGGTTCATAAATCTGGTCGATATTCCAAAAAAACCAACAATTTTTTAAAACTTTGGGGGGCTGTAGCTCAAAAGGGGGGCATTTTCGGACACATGTTTATAGGATAAAAAAGTCCTATTTTGACCTCAAAAATACGTGGTAGAAAGGATGACATCAGTTTTAGAAACACCCTGTAGAAAAGAAAAGCAGAAGGGGCCATTCGAAGAGGTATAGCAATAGAGAGGCTGATGCACGGAAAAGAAAAATTGGTAGAATCTACCAATCTGCATAGCTGATTTTGGCGTCTGCTAGCGAGTATGGTGAATTTCACAATAATATGGTAAATTAAGGTAACATGTTGGTACATTTTACCATAATCTCGTGAATTATACCATATAGTTGATCAGGCTCCAAAATCAGCTATGCAGATGGTAAATTCTACCAGGCTTCTTTTCCGTGCACGTGTTTTAACTTATAAGTACTATCTCAAATTGTGACAGCCTGGGCGATTTGATTCTGGTTTGTTTGCTTCATATTTTTTTAACCTTAAATCAAACTTTGTAATTGAACGATTTTTACGCTTGTGTGTCCGGCTGTTATGAACGTAAAACCAGGTTTTCTCATCATAAATTATCTCTTTCTCACCCCTTCATCAAGATTTTCCATGTATTTTGACCCGCTGATTTCAAATTCGGTCTTAGTTTTTACTCAAACTTTATACTTTTTCCAGAATTCCAAATTTTTTGCTAAGAAGACGTAATTTCGAATTTACGTAAAAGCTAGGCCAGTTTCATGAAAATTGATAGCATTTTTGAAATCAGCGTCTCAAAATACATGAGATGGCGATGATGAAGTGAAATCGTAGGTGTAGAATTATTCTAAAACACTAGAGTCCCTATATGTAGAGAGTTAATACAAGAGGGTAGTCAACTTCTGATTGGTCGATGAATTTTAGGATCTACGGACGCCGCCATTGGATGCGATTTTGCACTTTTGTTTTGTTTACCAACGGTCTTTTACAGATAAAAGAGTTAATTTGCGATGAATCTGTTAATTTTAATCATAATGCACCACAAGAATGTCCATAAATCTCAAAAGAATCATTAAAAGCGTTAATACATGTCGATCAACAAAAGCAGGGAAAGATTACATCGTTACAAACTTAGCGGAACTGTAATCTTTGCAGTGCAGCAAAACACAACAACGGCCTCAGAATGTAAACAAATGTGCAAAATCGCATCCAATGACGGCGCCCATGATTTCACTTGTCTTAACTCTCTACATAATATAGGGACTCTATAAAACACTAAACATTAGTAAAATTAACAGTGATGGATGGTGAATGTCGCGACTCGCGGACACATTATGTCGTTTTTGATGCCTACTTAATCGTAATTAATCCAGTGGAAATTAGATCTCAACAAAAGTACAAGTGTTAAAGAGTGTTTTAACTGCTATCTGGACACACAATTTAAAAAAAAAAAAAAAAACTATCCAAGTAAGATTTAGCTTGTCTCTGTCATATCTCAGTTTCTTTATCGTGCAAATCCTTCAAATAGATTTATGTGTGTTTATGCGTGTTTCGTCAAATTAATTTATGTGTTCAGATAGCCACTTTTTAACACTTGCAGTTTCGTTTTAACCCTTAACTGCAGATGAGCCCAGATCTGGAACAATTACTTTGATTCTTTGAAGCTTTATCTAAAAGTAGGGGACTTGAGTTGTACTGTCGCTGCATGGTGGGTCACATGTGGAACAGATACTAAACGAGTAAGAATTCCCGATTTTGTCCTAGAGCGCGCAGCACAGGATAGAGAACGTGCAGAGTGGTTGAAAATAGCTTACTGAAAATCTGATCGAGATTTTCCGATTTTCATTGTTATGTTTGGGAGTAACGCAGGGGTACCATATACAAAAAAACAACTATTGAAACTTACTAACTTATTTTTTACTACTTTAATTTTTTCTTATTTTAGCCTGAAAACTTTATTTTCAGTTGCATAGATACCTAAATGCGGGTAAGGCCATATTTTGAACAATTAATATTCAGGCTCTTTACCATTGAAATATAATGGAAAGAATTTTTTCACCATTTTTCCCTGTCTCAAAGATCAAAATTTTACTAAAAAAAAATTATTTTATTGAAAAAAAAAAATCATGCAGTAAAGGGTTAAACCAATTTCAAGTGTCGTCACAACTTTCTTTTTAAGGTTAAAAAATGTGAGGCAAAGAAACCTAGCCCGTGTAAAATGTCCATAAGAGATTTTGATCGTGGTTGCCTTTTTCTCGTTTCATATCAAGTCCCACAAATCCTCTCCGTCGGTAAAGCTCGTTGGGGGCATCACGTGACATTAGCCCCTATCCCCGTCGTCTTGTCGAACGCACGCGCTGTTGACACGGGAGGAGAGAGAGACGGACAAAATTCTTTTGGGTCTGTTTTCTGGTAGACCAATCTACCTAAGAACGGGTCCAACCCAGTATTTCGTTCACAACCATTTCGCAGAAGAAAGATTCTGGTCATATGAACGAGTGAAATGCCAGTAAAGAAGAAAAAGTGGCCCATAAGGAGGCTTTCTTACTTATACACGGCTATGAGGCGTTTGCTATTTTTCTTAAAAAAAAAAAAAAAAAAATCCAATGTTGCTGAAAAAATTTATGCAAGAAAGTTTATAATAGTCAAATAGTTGTCTTTTCAACCAGCTTAAAGTCTTAAAAGCCCGTCAGTTTTAATTTGGAAGAACGCCTCTGAGGTGGACTATGAAAGGACATTGGCACTGGTCTATACGAGTAGGTAGGTACATTTTTTTATTATACAGATACGAATACAACCTTAACTTGATACCAGACTAACCTCCGCATGGTTGCTACACCCGAGCCGGCCAAGCCACGTATCAATCATCGGCTCGTTGCCCATGTTGCCAACTCTACAAATACACTGCAGCCTCCTTCCAGTGGAGAAAATGCACAGAAAACGCCTCTTTGACCTTTTTGATAGCCTAAAAGTCAGCAACCAATCAGGAAGTTACACTTCGCATGGCAGGGCTCTAAACAAACCAATCATCGTTGAGACGTTAATCAGAGGCGGATCCAGCAACCTGGCAACCACGAATACATCCCATTTAAACTTATGAGAAACAATCGATTCTTGAGGGGGCCATGACCCTGTTACTAATCGATTATTTATCATGTATTCAAATGAGAATAATACACAGTTGCCAGATTGCTGGATCCGCCTTTGACATTAATTATTTTTGAAAATAATATGATTTGCTGTGTAAATAAAAAATAAATAAGTGCAGTGTGCCTGGTTCTTGCTTATTCCGTTCCGTTATTTAGAAGTTGGAAGAAACCTGAAATTCAGACCGGACAAATTCGAAATAAGCAAGTTTTCAATGCGGCGTTGATTTATTGGCGCGACACGTGGAAAGTGGTCTAAATCATGTTGTAAACCTATTAACCCCTTTAAGAAGACAAATCATTGTTAGCTCGATCAAATTAAGTGGGTAGTTAAATTTTCTTACACTGCTGTGCTGATTTAGCATACTTAATTGATTTGAAGGCGCTGTTGGAAGCATTATTGGAAAATGTTAACAATTTGAAGCCACAATGGGTCTGTTGCAAACTATTTTGCTACAGCGCTGTTGAGTGATCAATGTCATGTAAAATCGCGTGAAAAGTCCATTGGTGGCAGCAGAAAGTCATAAAATGCAATAACAAACTCACCAGAGGCATTTACCTGAAATCCAAGAGGGCGGTAAAATATTGAGCAACCTGTGTGCAAGCACCATGAACATCCAAGATGGGGCCAACTTCACAACATCGATCACAACCAATCATAACGCAAACAAACTCACAACCTCCGATGCTTTGAGGTTGTTAACGTTGGCCATCATGGATATTCACGGTGCGTGCACACAGGTTGCTCGATATTTTACCGCCATCTTGGGTTTCAGTTAACCGCCTCTTGTGAGTTTAATAATGCATTTTATGACTTTCAGATACCACCAATGGACTTTTCGCGTGATTTTACTTAAGATTTAACACTCTTTATCGCTGTATTAAAAGTTTGCAACAGACCCATTATTGTGAATAATCAATAAACTGAAATTGGTTGAAGCAGATCTATTCACAAAAACGAATTTATTCTTGGTTGGTAGTGAAAGGGTGAAAATAACTGTATTCCGAACTGTAATTTTATTTTGTCAAGTTTGAACATATTGAAAAAAGTAACAAACAGGTCTTTGTCCAACACATTCTGGAATTAAACTTATT
Source organism: Trialeurodes vaporariorum (assembly GCA_011764245.1). Taxonomy (NCBI): domain Eukaryota; kingdom Metazoa; phylum Arthropoda; class Insecta; order Hemiptera; family Aleyrodidae; genus Trialeurodes; species Trialeurodes vaporariorum. Next base: position 33,125,578 of record VMOF01000013.1, read on the forward strand.
GGGCGCCCCTTCGCCCCTTTCCCACCATAAATGCTCCACCCCTGACCCAAATCTTCCTTCCCTCTTCATGTATCTCTCTTTTGGATCCCCCTTCGATCCGATTGGAAAGGTGGTGGAGATTCGAACCTCCGCCCTTTCTCCCCTCGTCCATGGTTTTAGATTCCACCGCCACGCCACTCGAAGCCAGCGCGTATTTGTGTTCAATTACGTTGCTGAGTACCTTTGTTTTTAACAAAAGCGCTGTCGTCAGATTTCTGGTCGAAGCTCGCTTCATGAGGGGGGATGATTATGGGGGTCACCGCCGGGTCGACTTGTAAGCGTTGGTAATAACCAGTGGCAACAATGTCTTCGCTCCATTTGAATCTATGTTTAACAATCGATTGCTGGTGAAGCGCTGCTTCACTTTTGAATCGATTGTTCTACATACAATCAAATGGAGGGATGACATTGTTCCCAAATTGCACGAGCCGCCCCTGGTAATAACCCTTTTACTACCAGGTTACGAGGACAAACCAATATTTGCTTGCTCAAATTAAGTGGTTAGTAAATATACCCACGCCGCTGTGCTGATTTTGCATACACAGTGGATTGAAGGCGCTCGAGGAAACATGATTGTTTAAATAACAAGGAGCCGGAATTATTGTGACTATAGAACTGAAATTGAGTGAAGCAGATCAAGTCATAGAAACGGAAATACTCTAGTAGCAGTGGCGTAGCATGCGATGTGACAACGTTGCAGTTCGTTCATTTAAATCCATGGAAAAGATCGATCTATCGGGTGTTTGGTGAACACCTTCGCACTCGACCTTTTACGTGGGTGTAAATGGACACAACACAACGATGCCAAATTGCATGCTTCGCCACTGTCTAGTGGGGTATTGATAAGGTTAAATAAAAACGATCGTGCTATGGAAGCAAATAACTTTTTACATTAGGTACCTAATACAACTTTTTTTTCAATACAGTTGGGTTTTGGGTACTCACTTTGTTTTTTCAGTCCTGGGGGGGTGATCACGGAGGATCGGATCGTTTCGTTATCGTTATCGTTTGCATTAAATCAAATGGGCTTGCTTCTGCGCAACTCGATCGCGCAGGTGATCCCCTCCTCACCTCTTCCTACTTCAAACGATCGAGATTACGACAGCCTGCGACTCATCGCTTCCTTTCTTCCGTTTCAATCGTTACGAGGAGCTCAAAACGATTCGAATAGTTGAGCCACCCATAAGGTTACATGTAAACGATAACGATACCGAAACGATCCGATCCTCCGTGATCACCCCCCTGATTATTTTACTGTCGATTAAAAGACGATGATCATTTCGAATCTGCTACGGATTCATCTTCAGGCGCGTGTAAGGATCGCGAAAGCGACTTGTCAAGAATAAAATATAAATATATCCGAAAATTAAACGAAACACACTTAAACAATAGACTGATAACACGTTACGAGAACTGGTGGACTGGCATACTAAGCGCGGCGTACAAAGCGAGCATCCAAACCAACTATGTATAATATGCCACCTGATAAGCTACCCAATAATCTAATTTTTTTTTTTTTTTTTTTTCAATGTTTGCTCGTGTCTTTTTTTTACAGTGATTTAAATTTAATGATGTAAGAAAATAAAGTGTGAAACTTTGATTTCGAAAACAATTTTCTGTTTTTCAGAGCTTGGCTGGATCATGACAATTCGTTTTTGTTTTGCTGTGTATGGGTGATTCTACAAGTAGTCAGTTACTAGATTATCATCTGAAGAATGTCTCCATAAAAAATCTCGTCAAAAACTTCACAAATAACGCTGAAAGTACCAAAAAATGGAATATCGCATTTCGATACAAGAATCGATTTGCGAGATTAGTCGTACTTTACTCTGTCATCGAAAGCCGTTTGATGGTCATCGGCAGTTATTGCTCGTATTTCGCTTTCTCGATGGCCATCGGAAGGGGCGGAGCCAAGGTGGAGCTTAATTTAATTATTAATTTAATTTCTAAATGTGGCAACGCTGTACCATCGGGCGATGGCCATCAACGTTGACGACCTCTCGTGCTCGTCAACCGTTTGGTCATCGCCGATGACCGATAGTACGTCGCGCTTCTAGCGGTCATCGGCGTAAAGTTACTCGATTTTAGCTCTTTCTTGTGATTGGTCAGAGGAATATCATCTCGCGATGGCCATCGGCCATCGCCGATAACGAAGCAAAATACTACAATTACTATTGCATTTTTTATTCTTACAGCGTTATTTGTGAAGTTATTGACGAGATATTTTGCAGAGACGTTCTTCAGATGATTATCTAGTAATTACTTACACTCCGTTTTCTTAAATATACAGTACTTTCGTCCAATAATTTGACATTAATCAAACAGTAGCGCTCTGGTGGCAGAAATCGGCACCAAACGCTGAAGAGTCACCTTATCTATTCGTAATGGGGCTGTTGCACACTTTTGCTCCAAGCGATTTAAGAGTCGATTCTGGTGTGAAACCTCCAAAAATAACGATGGCAGCACTAAAAACTTCCAAAATCCACTCCTAAACTCGATAAACGCTTTTATTTGCGCGGGTGTAGTGGCGGCTGAGGGTAGTAACAATTAATGGGAGATTCCCATCTAACAATACTGTAACTGCATCAAGAAGTGACCAATAAGAGACGACTTTCATTTGACACCGGTGTCACTAGGTGTTGCGGTACCATTCATCGGATGTGGATCATCACTCTGATGACTGAGTACTCTGTGAATCATCCTTGTCTGCATAGAAAGAGTGACGAAATTATGATAGGAATCTCCCATTGTTACTGCCTTCGGCCACGATTACGCCCTCGCAAATAAAAGCAAATATTGAGTTTAAGAGTGGATTCCGAAAGTTTTTAGTGCTGTCATTGCTTATTTTTCGAGGTTTTTACACTGTGAAATCGATTGAAGCAAAAGTGTGCAACAGCCCAATTTGTATTGAATTTTGCCATGAAGTAAACGGCAACACTGAAATTGAGTGCGATTGAGTTGCCAATCTGTTCTTCGATGCCGATTTGGCGCGCGGCCATCCCCATGCATCCCTTCTCTCCGACCCATCACTGCACCACCTCTCCCTACAAACCCCGCCCTTTCATTCAATCTCGTCAACTAGTATTTTATTAACGCTCATTCCTTGACCACAGCCCCTCCGAGAATCCCTCCTTTCTGCTAACTTACGTAAACGTTTCCAAACTAGAAAATCGCCGCTTGACTGAGGAAATCAAAAATAATTGAAGGCATATTCGTCATATCTACTAGGGTGAAATATAGTTTCGTCTTCAGTCAATCTACTGGAACGTATTTATGGATCGTGATTATGAATGAAATTAGAGCAGCGTTTTTCAAGGTACTTCATGTTTGGTGCAGAGTATGGCAAATAGGGGTGCAATCGGTGGCGGCCCGTGGGTTGGGTTCAAAAAGGGGGGTGACAAAATGTGATGCTTTTTTTGGGGAGGGCGGTCTTCTCACTTTTCTTTAGCCCTTCTCCATACGAAAGTGGGGGCTTCAGGTGTTACGAAATTTGTTTTTCCCTTTTTTTGAGCCCCTTTTGAAAAAAATGGGGGGGGGAAGGCTGTTGAGGCTTCAAAGCCTCCCTCTCCAGCCTTCCCCACGCAACGCGGATATTCGCGGATACAGGGGGGCTGGCGAAGGGGGCGATCGCTCCCTCCCCCGTTCGACCCAAAAAGTGGGAAAAGAGAGAGGGGAAAGGGGGAAGTGAGAGCAAAAAAAGAATAAGGGGGTCACCAAATGGCGAAAATCCGCAATTCGTTTCCCCCTCCGTTCGCGAGGGCTGGATCCGTCACTGCAACGGACCGCCGCTGAATGCAATCGATAACATGCTTCCGGGGTAAAATCGGAAATCGTCAAACCTTTGGATGAAAATCAAGTGTAGTCAGATTTAAATAAAATTTTCAGTCATTTTGATTGCTTGGATTAAATTCTTCTGCAACTATAATGATGAGTGAATTGTAAAAAATGAGGCCTGATCACGGTAAATTGGCCCTTTGAACAAACATATTACGATTTCTCGGGAATCTTGTAATCGGCCACCTTCCCCATTTCTCCAAGTCTTGTTTGGTGAATGTTAGGGCATAGAAAACTGGAGAATGTTAATGAGCTAGAAATGATGAATTGTTATGAAAAGTGGGGTTTTTTTCTTCTTTTCATTTGAGTCGGTTTAATATGTTGTTGTCTAGTGTACTTCTGGAGGATTACAACTAAAAGATAATGACCGTCAGCTGCTGTGCGTTTCTGAGGTCGATTTTGAACAATTGGAAGAAGGAGAAAAAAAACGCATTTTTTAAGAGCTTGTTTTATAATAGAATTTTGAAATTTCTATTTCCATAAGATAGAGAAATAGATGCTGGATGCGTATTTACATTGCATGTAAAGGTGGAGGGGAGGGGGCTGCAAACACGAGAGAGGGAATTAAGTTTTATCTAGACTGAAAAAGCGGGGCAGGAACTTTCGAAAGCACCAAATATCAAACTTCGGAAAATCAAGAATAGTAGAAGAGGGGGGGGGGGGCTAAGTTACCAATGTTGGCTCGGTAGTGAGTTAATCCTGTAAAATTATCCACAGGGATTCTTCATTAGCTCAATGGCGTAATGACTTTTCTCACACATACGTGTTCTAGAAAGCGATTTATTTGAAAAGACGGCTGAGACTAGACACGTAGGGTGCGAAAATGTATGGACTGTAGAGCTTGGTAAATTCTTCTGGGTAGGGTGAGGGAAGCGAGAATTCGCAACAGATTATTCGAGGAGATTTTCGCCTCCAGTCAAGGTCTCCGCGCTGATTGCGGAGAGTGCGTTTATTTACAGTGTGCTTACCGTACGCCGCCGTACGGTTCAGGAACCCAATAATGTTGCGGCTTCCTAGATGTTGAATGGTTCGTACTTATAACTGTGGTTTTTAACCCCCCCCCCCCTCCCCGTACGTGCTCACCATTTCACCAACCATCTGCGGAGAGGATCGTCAAACCGCAACATTATTTGATTCTTTGCCACTAGGTCTCGCGAGCAGCATAAAGTAATGCTTGCGTCGGCAACATGAAGCGAATTTTCGCGACGAATATATTCAACGTAATTACACGAAATCTTTGCCAACCTACGCATGACAATAGTGGATGACACGAAACTGGATCGTGTTCTTCGAAAATTGTCGGTGTTTTCAGGCATCGATGGCATGAATTCGGTTTTGAATTCAAGTCCGGAGGTGAATTCAAAATTAACCCTTTCCACTCCACTGTCAAGCTGTAGTCGACAACATCAATTTACGGGTTCCGCTGCATAGTCGAGCTGTAGTCGACAAAATTTTTTAGCTCGAAATTGACACTATCAGCGGGACAAAATAGGTGTCTGAGAAGTGCTGCGCTCTGACGGGCTTCTTCTGAACTTACCAGTGAAGCTCTAGTTCACGGAGTTCAATTGGAGTACAGGAAGGTTCAGCTCAAAAAATGGAGGAGTGGAAAGGGTTAAATTGATGCTTTATATTGATGCTTTGTAGATTAAGCTGTTAGTAAGAATTGTCTAAACGCCATCTAAATAATTGTATGAGCCATCTCACCGGTGGAAATTATCTTACTAGCTAGTAGAAATGATTTTCTTTGAATGAAAATGAAGTAAGCAAATTTTTCCATATCATATGGCAACAATGCCTGGAAACCGAGGCTAAAATCGATGCGCCGCATTGTGCGACACCTGAATTTAACGTCCATTCAAATCCAAACAAAAACTGCGAGGATCTACAAAAGGTCGCACATTAGTCTTGATAGTGAAACTGGCCCGCACAGGATCACAACTGGAAATATGCATTTGTGAGAACTTTTGAATGCTCGAAACGTCGAAACTTTCGGGTTGCTCAAAAAAAGAATATGTTTAAATAGTCGTAATAGAAGTCAAAATTTACATTTATTGAGATTATTTGATTATAATGCCTGAAGAAGGAAATTCAGATAATATTTTGATTATTTATTCCCTTTATCCAGTTTTTTTTTTTTTTTTTTTTTTTTTTTTTTTTTTTTTTTTTTTTTTAATGAATAATGTATTAATGACCTGTAAGCAGCGATGAAAGAAATATCAATAAAATGTTGTGTCACCTGGTCAGTGTTTAGAGTTCAGTCAGTCCACGAATTCTGACTTGAGCAGCGTTAGTTGTGGGGAAGGAAGTTATCGGGGATACATTTTTGAGAACTTTTGAATGCTCGAAACGTCGAAACTTTCGGGCTGTCCCAAAAAAAGAATATGTTTAAATAGTCGTAATAGAAGTCAAAATTTACATTTATTCAGGTTATTTGATTGTAATGCCTGAAGAAGGAAATTCAGATAATATTTTGATTATTTATTTCCTTTATCCAGTTTTTTTTTTTTTTTTTTTTTTTTTTAATTTTTTTAATTTTTTTTTATGAATGATGTATTAATGACCTGTAAGCAGTGATGAAAGAAATATCAATGAAATGTTGTGTCACCTGTTCAGTGTTTAGAGTTCAGTCAGTCCACGAATTCTGACTTAAGCAGCATTAGTTGTGGGGAAGGAAGATATCGCGAACAAATTCAGATTAAAAACCCGAGCAACTGCTTCATCATCTGTTTGAACTTATGGAAAAAGAGGACCAATGGGCAATCGATCAGAAATAACAAAGTCTTTTAATTTATTAAATTTAATTTTAATTTAAAGTTCATAATCTTGATTTTTATTCGTAAAATTATGTCCGGAAGTGGCCATGTTTGGATCCATTGTGGGTTGCTAGACGTTGCGAGGGTGGACTTCGAGAAAATGAAGGAAAAGCGAAAAAATACATCATTAAAAGGCAAGACAAGATTTCTTGCGAGCTCGCATTCTTTTTATTTACATTTTTTTTCGTGTTTTCTATTTTGCATCATCTAGACGGAGCACATTGGTGCAGTCGTGATCATCGGGGTAGAACACAAAAAGCCAAAGAGTCTGTAGAGTGATTCAAAAATCCTTGAAAAAAAAAACAAAACAAAAAAAAAGTGTGAATTTTTCGTTTGTTTTCAAATGTTTAGCTCGGATACATTTGTAGACACCGTTTTAAATGAGAAGACAATGTGTTGCAAGGCTTAAAATTATTCCATAGTCAATGAGAGTCGATACCCTGGAAGTTCCAAATTGAAACACTCAAAAATAAAGTTGGGATTGATGAAATACAAACATTCCCATGATAAGCCTCAATGAGTGCGAGTGAAGCAGATAGACATGTATCATTTGCGCTGTCACACTCACAAAGCTTTTGGCGAAATGAATTTTCTGAATTTCCCATCAAGTTTGCTCGTTTTGGGTTCAAAACATCCTTAAGAAAATTACGCAGGTGCTGACGATTTTTAATTTTGCGATTTTGCTTTGTTTTAAATTTAAAATCCCCCCCCCCAAAAAAATGAATTTTCCACAAAGCGAATCCATCAGATTGAATATCTGGAAAATGTTCGCCTAGAATCGCCTGAAACCGGCAGTTCTGTAAAGTGCCGAACGATTCATCAGGTGGCTCGCCTTCTGCGGCGACTCGTGCAATCTGGCAACAATGCTTTGCCTCCATTTGGTTCTATGTAAAAAAATCGAGTCGATAGTGAAGCAGCGCTTCAACAGAATTCGATTATTTTTCATTAAGTCAAATGGAGGAAAAACATTGTTGCCAAGTTGTACCAGCCGCCACCGTTCGCCTCTCATCAGATGCGGCAACTGTGCTTGATTCAGGGAAGATATACATAATTTTAAACGCAGCTGGAGAGGAGGGGGGGCGGAAAAAAAGAGGGAAAAAAATGATGAATCGGCTATTTCTCATGAGAAAGGAGACTCTGATCCCGTAAAGAAACAAGCAAGACTTTTTACACCATAGTCGTCTGAGACTGGGTCGACGGTACGGTACGTGTCTCCGAGGAGCTTTGAATGGAGAGTCATTAAAACTAGCTTTCAATTTCATTGTCGTGCCGAATCAGCAATGTTACAGCAATGCAATGCATCCTTTCTTTTATCCTTGCTCCTGCCCGCACTCTAGGAGAGAAACGACAACTTTGCTGGCCAAAAGTCTTTCTTGCCGCCTCGTAAGATGGTTATTTTGAAGTAAGCCTCCAAAACGACATAATATGTCCGCGGCGTTCACAGTCCCTAATTTTATTAATTTTTACTGTTTCAGCATAACGTTGCGTCAATAATTTAACTTCATTATTGTACGATAATTTTGGTATTTTGAGACGCTGATTTCATAAATAGTACGTCCGAGGCGTTCACAGTCCCTAATTTTATTAATTTTTACTGTTTCAGCATAACGTTTCGTCAATAATTTAACTTCATTATTGTACGATAATTTTCGTTTTTTGAGACGCTGATTTCAGAAATAGTATGTCCGAGGCGTTCACAGTCCCTAATTTGATTAATTTTTACTGTTTCAGCGTAACGTTTCGTCAATAATTTAACTTCATTATTGTACGATAATTTTGGTTTTTTGAGACGCTGATTTCAGAAATATTATGTCCGAGGCGTTCACAGTCCCTAATTTGATTAATTTTTGCTGTTTATGCATAACGTTTCGTCAATAATTTAACTTCATTATTGTACGATAGTTTTGGTATCTTGAGACGCTGATTTCATAAATAGTATGTCCGCGGCGTTCACAGTCCCTAATTTTATTAATTTTTACTGTTTCAGCATAACGTTTCGTCAATAATTTAACTTCATTAATGTACGATAATTTTGGTATTTTGAGACGCTGATTTCATAATTAGTATCACCTTTCTTTAAATTTACGTAGATTTTACTTAAGAAAATACAGAAACGTTGGTTCCGCTCCGGTTTATGAGAAAAAAGGGGAAAAGTGAAAAAGGGTGGCAGTTACCTGCTGCGAACGGGGGCTTTCGCCAGGGCTTAGCCGCGCCCGCCGGACGGATTGACCCAACTTTCAACCATGGGGAATGGGATAGCAACTTAATACGTCCCACGCTTGACACGGTGAGCTTCGGATCCGCAAGTGCGAAACCGAACTCACCAGTCTGGCGATCGGCCCCAGCATAGACTCCTGGGTCCAGGTGGTCTGTCCCTCCATAGGGTTGGAAAATGAGGCAAAGGTTGCGGTTCGGACACCGGCGGCGCCCACAGCGGAAGACGCGTGGTGGTAGTCGGTGCCACGGTGGTGCTTGGGATATTCGGAGGATGATAAAGCTCCAAGCGATCTAATCGGGCTATCAACTGCAGGAAGAGATATATTCCCAGCAGGAAGTAGGCTATTTTTATTCCATTTTTTCGCGGCAAATTGTAGCCGTCTTTTTTTACGTCCATCACAATCGCCCACACAGATTCTTATGTAGTTTCGCGGGCGGTGCGATCCTCTGTGAGCGATATATATCTCGCGATTATCTTCTACGTACGTGGAGGCTTGCGGCTTTTTTTGGACAATTTTTGCCGACATTTTGTTATGCCGAATTCTGCGCGAAATCAATTTTTTCGACGATTTATGCTCGAAAAGCGACGAAAAAAAAAAATTATCTTTCGTCCACATTCGTCCACAGCCTTCTCTAAGACTCCATGTAAAATACTGTCGACTGCGGACGGATAAAAAAAGAACACCCTATTATGAAAGTATGTGTTTTGATTAAAAACTAAGACCCCATTTTGAAATCAGTGGCGAAGCGTACGATTTGGAAACGGTGTGTTTGGACTTTGGTCCATTAAAACCCATGTAAAAGATCGAATGCGAAGGTGTTCCCCGAACACTCAATCCTTCGATCTTTTCCATGTGTTTAAATGAACGAACTAAACGCTGTCAAAATGCACGCTACGCCACTGATTAAAATCAGCGGATTGAAATATGTGGAAGTAGGAGCTGAAAGAAGAGAAAAGGGTATCTCGACCTGATAAACCTGGTTTTATGTTGATGACTGTTGGACACTTTAGGTCGTTAAGGCGTAAAAATCGTTATTTTGTGTCAGACGTTGTAAGAGATAATGTATTAACGTAGTATTAATCACTGATCAGACCCATTCAATCTTAATCCTTTCAATACCAGTCCCGAGTTATTCGTTTTCGTGACTCGATCTCCCGTTGTAGCAACTGCAACTGCAAAAGTTATATGTCGTTAAGCGCCTTCAATTACTGGGATAGGCCAAATCAACTCCGAAAAGCACGAATAGTTACCTACCCACGAAAATTGAACGAGTTTTAGCTTTTATTTCTTTTGATGACTTTAACTAGGGTGCTGATTTCGCTCTTTTAGATAAGATTAGACGTGATATCTGGAATCGATCAATCCCATTGGTTTAAAAACAGCGTCACGTGGCATATTTGCACCGAAAGAATTCTGCTTGTCAATCCAAGGTGTATTTCGTTTGTGTTAAAGAAACTGCACAGTGAAATATTGACTAAGGATTGATTCCTTTAACCCAAGGAAAATGTCTGCTGCTACAAGTAAAAGATTCCTCGTTGTGACAGTGATTCTCCTTCATGCAGAAGAACTTTACTTCGTGCAATCAAAACTGCCACAAGTAAACGTGTTTCCTAGTTTTTAAAGAAGTGATTTCTCTCAGTGTGAAGTCGGTCATCTAGTTCTCAGAGTCATTCGACTGAAATGAACGACTCTAACTACTTCAAATCTGTCACGTGACGCTGTTTAAACCAATGGGATTGATAAATTCTCGCTATCTCACCTCGTCTCATCTGAAAGAGCGGAAGCTGCCCCTGGTAGCAAAGGGATTAACAATGAACGTTATCGCTTTGCTCTAGCGTTAAACCGGTGACAACTAGGTTTGTAACTTACAATTAGTGTTGCCACTTTACGTGTAGATATACTTAATGACGTTCTACAGTACATCAGTGATTTCACCAGATTTTTGAGAAAAAAAAAAAAAAAAAAAGAGTGGGCTCTGACACTCTCTTTGCTATGTGTTTGAAAGGAAGAAAAGGAAATTTGAAACACGACACAAAGGAAGGCGAGGGTTGATGGGGAGGGGGAAACTACGAGAAATTTATCTAGCAAAGAATCTCTTCGTAATACAGTAGAACCCCGATTATCCGCGGTCAGCTCGGAGTTTTTTTATTTTTTTTATTTTGGGCTGAATGGAAAGTGTTGAGACCTTTTGTTTCCTTGGTTGACTGGGGAAACTGATGAGTAAACGGGGGAAGTCCAGTCAAAAAACCATCCAAAGCTACATTAAGAAATAATTCTCAGCATTACAATAAAATAAGGTAATATTTATTTACTGTACAAATATAGCTATAAATTTACTCTACTTTTGTACATATCTCGAAAATACGTTATTCACGTCAATTTTCCATCCACGGTTCGAAAGTTCGGATTATCCGCGGTACCTCCGGTCCCAATTCCGCGGATAATCGGGGTTCTACTGTATATTACGAAAAAACGTGAAGAAATTTTAGAACGTATGAAGGTAGAATAGGAAAAATATCGGACATGGGTATATCTTTTTAAATACGCAACGTGTAAGTTTTAAAGTGGTTTCAGCTTTATTGTAAAATTTTCTCCCAGAATCACCCCTAACAGTTTGTTTTTTGACATAATAAACATTAAAATTTGCCATCTCAATCTTAAATTCCATGGCCGGTACCGCCCAATTACTCGACCCAATGTGTGCCACGTTGTCGGGTTGGAGGTGCATTGTTCAGTGGTCCCGGGTCTTCATCCTAAGACGACGCGTGAGGGGCCTTCTTCGTGACTGTAACTGTGTAACTCATTTAGTGGATTTTTCAGAGTAGAGATAAATCCTCCTGCGCCTTCAATTAACTGTTTATGCAAAAACCGCTCCATCATGTAGGAACAGTTATCTCGCAGCAGCTTCATTTAGACCTAATGCTTTTGGGAGCTGGTGCTAGTTTATACGGTACTACGCTGTGACTGCGGCAAACGCAGAGAAGTTTTTCCCGAAGTTAATATTCATTAAAAATTACTTGCGCAATTTAATTGAACAAGTCTTGCTCGCCTTAGTGACGTATCAGCAATTTCGCTAATACATTGAACGCGAAAAAAAAAGTAGAGTTAGACCTAATTTCTGAATTACTCGAGGTCATTAATGAATGTTACACTTAGAAATACCTCGATACACCAATTTTTATAACATCTGGTGCACAGTAAATTGTGGGCGCTATTCCAATAAAACCGTAAAAGTTTTAAAACTTCGGGGGATCTAGCTGAAAAAAAGCTATTTTAAGGGGCTGTAGGTTTTTTTTTTTTTTTTTATACGGAACATAAGTATCATTTTTACTCCAAATATACAAAATGCTCCCGAAGTTTGGCACTTGAGTTTTGTTACACCCTGTATGCATGCACGAGTCCTTTAATATGTCCACCTTCGGGAGTAAGTTTCCGACTATTTTGATGATCTCACCGTTATTTTCGCAGAATTTTACACAAGATTTAATGATATCTGCCTTTGCAGTGGTATCTTTTCAAGTTTGGGGGGGGGGGGGCAGATCTGATAACTTTTTGTTTTGTTTTTGTTTTTTCTTCTCATGCATGTTATTTCTGAAGCTCTGATCTTTTGTGGCCTTATTGACTCTTGATGAACATTTTCACTTACAATCCACGCAATTTTTGAAGAAAAACACATTCTTTGTCTCATTTTATCTTGAAATCACAAACTTTCCTAATCCACTCACTGAATTCGACAATCTCATTATTTTCTTTATTGGTTTTTTTTTGTATTTTTTTTTTTTTTGTATTTTGCTTCTTGAATTTTCTGTGAAAACAAAAAAATTGATTCAAATTGTGAAGGAATAATTTGCTACGCACCATTACTGTACGGATCAACTTTGCTAAGCAAAATATTTTCCATCCACTTTCTGTCCTTGTGAATCAATTTGTCCTTGACAAAGTCAAGTATTTCTTTGGTCACATTGCTCCAGACTTCATAAAAATCTACTGTGCACTGGCTATAAAACTGCTGGAAATCTTGTTCAATCTGAAATAAATAACAACTCCATCACAATCTGATTTTGATAATTGCCGACTCTGCTAAAAGTCGAGATGTGCCAAACCATCGGGGAACGGAGGGTGCCACCCCTTTCCCCCTCCCAGATGAAACCCTAGTACTTTTGTCCACTGCTTTAAAACCTTGTCAAGAGCTCAATCGACGACTATATTCAGCTCTCTTTCAATCTGACATCAAGGCTTACGCCGAGAGACCCGCGATTTTCTCGCAAGTTTTTTTTTCACTTTTTCTCCCCTTCTTCAAGAAACCTCCATCCCCACAATGCCGCCACCCCCCCCCCCCCCCCCGAAACACTTGTCACAAAAAGCAAGGACGTGAATGCATGAACGGTATCACATTTCCTGTCTCTCCTTCTCTCATGCATTTTCCTCCATACACTGACTCCGATCACCTCTTTAAGTCGCGGTGTGACTATATCATGCTGATTTCACCCCTTTCCTTACCCCCCTTCAATCCCTTCTACTACCCTTCTCCTCATCCACGCTTTTTTAACGAGAGACTTTTGTCCTCTATTGTACGGATGATCCCTCCCCGACGTTCACACTTCCCTTGCTCACTGTTATCTAGTATTGTATGTGTAAGTACAACACACTTTGTTCCGATTCTGTAATAATCGTCCGTTGTTCGAATTGAGGCAGTCCTCGGTCCCGCGGAAGAATGACTCAAAAATTTTGAGGGTGCGCTCTTCCGACTAAATCTTATTGGAGGCCTCAATGCTAATGTTTTGGGTGGAGCACATCTTTTCTTTCCTTGCCCCCTCTTCCGGGGCCTGTTTCAATTACAGTTGTCGATTGTCTGACTGTGAGTCTGGATCGAGCGATTTCATGTTCACGCCGATCAGATGTATCCTCTACAGGTCGATCTGAAAGACAGAGTGTTCACCGTTTCTCTGTAAAACTTTTGTTTCGTCTACAGGATGATCAAAAAGATAGTGTCCGCCATTTCCCTAAGCTTTTGTTGTGAGTCTGCGATTACATGTTCACTCCGATCAGATGTATCCTCTACAGGTCGATCTGAAAGACAGAGTGTTCACCGTTTCTCTGTTAAACTTTTGTATCGACTACAGGATGATCATAAAGATAGTGTCCGCCATTTCCCTAAGGTTTTGTTGTGAGTCTCCGATTACATGTTCACTCCGATCAGATGTATCCTTTACAGGTCGATCTGAAAGACAGAGTGTCCGCCGTCTCTCTGTTAAACTTTTGTATCGACTACAGGATGATCAAAAAGATAGTGTCCGCCATTTCTCTAAGCTTTTGTTCTGAGTCCGCGATTTCATGTTCACTCCGATCAGATGTATCCTCTACAGGTCGATCTGAAAGACAGAGTGTCCGCCGTTTCTCTGTTAAACTTTTGTATCGACTACAGGATGATCATAAAGATAGTGTCCGCCATTTCCCTAAGCTTTTGTTGTGAGTCTGCGATTACATGTTCACTCCGATCAGATGTATCCTCTACAGGTCGATTAAAAAGACTTGCAGCGTTCCTCTGTGAAACTTTTGTATTCTCTACAGGGTGATCAAAAAGACGGTATCCGCTGTCTCCTTGTCAACTTTTTGTATCTTATACAGGGTGATCAAAAAGACAGTGTTCACCGTTTCCCCCTCAAACTTTTGAATGGTTGTGAATAAAAATAAAAAATTAACAAACCATAACCACCCTTTAGTCGTGAATTCGTACCAAATTCCATAAACCAGCGCGAGATTGAGCCTGAGTTGATCGATTTCACATTCACGCAAATCAAATGTATCATCTACAGTGTGATCAAAAACACAAACATACTCCCCGCCTTGAACCCCTTGGTTCAACGTAAAATTTCCTGTTAAATTAGAAACAAATTAAGAAATTAAAAAAAAATAAATAAATAAATAAAAATAGTGACTGGCGCGAGAAAGTAAAACCACTGCTGGATTTTAAACAAAAATTGATTTACTGAAGAATATTAATTGAGACAGATTTATTGCGGATTGCTGAATCGTTGGTTTCGTTGGCGTTGCCAACGAGAGGCGCGTCTCTGAGATCGTAGAAGCATTCTCCTTTCTTGTTTCATGGCCCAGGCAGGCTGCACAGGACTCCGAGTCGGCGGTTGTTGTTGATGGCGGTTTATATATTTTTTCAGCCTTCAAGATTTCTTCATGTAGTTCCATCATTTCGTCTTGGCTTTTTTTTTTTATTCTTTTTAATGACGCCCTGCAGAGAAAAAAATTGAGAAAGCGTGAGTCTTAAAAGTAGATCTGCAACTAAACTATGCATCTTCTGTTTAAGCTCGGGAGAGAAGTAGAGGACCACCTGACTATGGGAATCAGGAGGGGAAGGGGTGAAATGAAAGGGAACTAATGAGGGGGCACACGGCAATCCTTACATACAAGGCCAGCAGTGGCGTAGCCAGGGGGGGGGGGGGGGGTCCAGGGGGTCTGGACCCCCCTCCCCCATGACACCAAAATTTGTCATAAAGAAAGGGTAATTTTTTGCGTTTTCAGACAAATTTTACCGAATTAGTATCTTTGGACCCCCCATGACAATTTTCGAACCCCGGGACCCCCCTCCCCCCTAGAAAAATTCCTAGCTACGCCACTGAAGTCTAATACGCAACAAAAGCAACATAAATGGCAATGAAAGTTTCAGAGCAAAAGAAAAGATAAAGCAATTAAGTCATGATCAAGTTTACCTTAAGAAAAGAAAAGGGGGTTGATTTGTAGGTTACATGCTGATAACCTACTCTCATGCCTGAAAAGGGTGGGGGACTAATTCATGGGGGAAATATTAATTATCCTGAAAAGAAAAGCGGGGGAGGAACATTCGAATGCATGGTAGAAAAAGGGGGAGAAGAATAAGCAAAAGCAAATTTATTCAAAATACTTTAAATCCTGGTACGAAGCACGCAGACAGAGAAAAGGCAGTTAACACACCAGTTAAGCAAGTACACGGACTATAAGACGTAGACGAGAGAGTGAGACACACGTTTTTTGGGCAAAGGACAATCAGTCTCGATGCAAACGGGTGCATGGCGACGGATGGAGCGCGGGGAGGGGCTGTCTAGCGAAAGATCGCGAAGAATTTTCAACCGCGGTCAAGGCCGCAGATCGGCTCACCTACACGCACTTTCTTTAGAGCGCGCTGAAGCAGGGAGGGTAAAAAGTGCGGAGCGAATTCGGTCGCACACGCATAATGATACCGTCTATTGGCGGCACCAACTTTTCGATGAAACAATAAACGATTTATTTATGTGTTCATTAATCCCCCCCCCCCCCCAGAGAAAATAGGTGAGCGCGATGGAAACATTATTTCAATGTTTGTCATCCCCATTTATCTGGAAAGGATCTCATAGGTAATTACTTGTCGATTAATAGTCGATTATGGGGTAAAACCCTATAAAGATATCCACTTCCAAACTCATAAACTGCTTTCAAACATGAGACCGTAATGGCGGCCTAAATATTATGGCAATTGTATGCTTCTTCATGGCAATTGTATGCTTCTTCTTCTTGTGTGGTGTCACGAGAACATCTCGTGAAGATAGAGTTGATTGGATTAGGGAAACTCGATGTAATTGGCGGCAACGGCCGCCATTACGGTCTCGCGTTTGAAAGCATTTTATAAGTTGGGGAGTGGCCGACTTCGTGATTTTTTAGTGTGCTACTTGTTATTTTTACAGGGTTTTACCCCATCATCAATTATTAATAAAGCCTGTAGCAAAAGTTTGCAACAGCTCCATTGATCGAGATGATCTATTAAATAAAGAAATCGAAACTTGTTTCTTGCTTCTGAGATAATTTACAGCCAGGAAGGTTTAGCGTTTTGACGCTCTGCCGACTCTTAATCCCTCAAAAACACGATTTAAGTTTCCGGCGATTTTCAGTGATTTTCGGAGAAATTGAGACTCACCTGGCAACGCCCAGTCTCAATTGATCCGAAAATGCCACTTAAATTCCACATTTAAATAATGTTTTTAAAGGCTTAGGAGTCGTCACAGCGTCAGGACCTATATTACTAAAAATCGTCTCTGAAGAAAGGGGGGGGGGAATCGTGATTCTATTTTTGGCATTGAATCGATAGTTTTAGATATATTTCGATGTAAATTCACTTTTCAACATATTTTTGGGTATATTTGGCAACGCTCACAAGATTTCACGTAGGACTTTATTTTCGTGAGAAGACCCACCATAAGGAGTAACATTGCCAAAATTCAACTGTCTCTAATTTTTTTCCGATATTCGGCGGAAATATGTATACATTTTCCGGACTGAGAGCCTTTATATGTTTACAGAGGAAAGGGGGACCTGGACAATTAGATAAATTATTGAACAGACTGTCGTAGAACCGTTTTTAGACAGTTACAACAACCCCTCCCCCCCATCCTAGCTAATCGCCTCCAAACATCGATCGTTTTAGATATGTATCGATGTAAAGCCACTTTTTTAACATATTTTCGGGTATATTTGGCAACGCTCACAAGATTTCACATAGGACTTTACTTTCGTGAGAAGACCCACCATAAGGAGTAACTTTGCCAAAATTCAACTGTTTTCAAATTTTTTTCCGATATTTGGCGGAAATATGTATTTATTTTCCGGACTGAAAGCCCTTAGATGTTTACAGAGGAAAGGATGACCAGGACAATTCGATAGATTATTGAACAGACTGGCGTAGAACCGTTTTCAGACATTTACAACCACCCCCCCCCCCCCCCCCCCCCAACCCAGCTAATCGCCTCCAAACGCGTGTAACGGCTCACGAATCAAACGCTTTTTGGGAATTTTTAAAAAAATCTGAAAACACTAGACTTACAGAAACTGAATTGAGTTTGTCAAGCAGCTGGGGGGAACTTACGTTCTGCGAGCGGTTCGAATAGAACCTGGGAAGTCAAGGTTTTCAGCAGTGAGCGTTCTTTCAACCCCTCTGTGTGGATGAGCCTCAACCGCCTGGATAAGGGCATTTCGTTGATCAGGTGTTGCGATTCTAGGCCTTCCTGGAATGCGTCTGCCTCTGAGGCCTTCAAAACCTTCACTTAGCCATCTGCGGATCCATCGAGCAACTTGGCGTTCGCTCAAGTCTACAACTGGTAGTGCTGCGATTACAGCCGCGGTCATGCCTACAAAATTTACAAATTCTATAAACTGATTGTCATAATATAACGATTAATACTAAAACATATGATGTCATTATAACGAGGAAGGATATGAAGCGAATGGAAAGAGGGGGGGGGGGATTTATCGAGAATGAAAATGAGGCGAAACAGAAGAGACTTTGATAAATACAAGATCCTATGAACTGGTCTTAGCTGATGTTTCCATGATAGAGACAGATCCCTGCAAAATGTAAGCTCATTCGATTGATTTGAAGGAGTGACGTATCCCGTTTTGTTTTGACATAAACTTGCGATTCCCGCATTTTTGCGTTTTCAGCTGATTAAGCTATTATCTTTGTTTAGCCAATTAAAACTCAATACAAACGGTCTCATGGAATAATTAATAATGCGCCGATGTATCTTTGAAATGAAATTCGATGAATTTCATGATAACTTTGAGCATCCTTCCCGATTTGATGATCTTTGATTTACTCTTGAAAATCAAAATCAAAAGCTGAAAGTAGCTTTCGGTTACAATATTGTTCCTTGGTTGACAACTGTGTAGTTGTGGTAGCATGCCTTAAATTACCCTCGAATACACATTCGACGAATTTTAAGGCAAATCTGCGCGTTTTTTGCCAATTTTTGTCCGGCACTTTAAAATCATTATGAATGGTTCAACTTTTGGATGCGACTAATTATTTATTGTTTTTTTTTGGTTTTTTTTTTTACGCGAAATTTTCAGTAAAAATATTGGGATTGGCTCAGAGCCGCACGAGCCTTCGAATAGTGTCATACAGTACCCTTAAAATTACAGTCAACGATTTTTACGGTAATGGGGCTGTTGCACACTTTCGGTAAAAGCGATTTAATACTCGATTTTTGTGTAAAAACCTCGACAAACAACAATGGCAGCATTAAAAACTTGTTGGATTTGCCGAGGATGACTTTTAAATTTCGATTTCTGAACAAAGAAACTTCCACAATGTCAAAAGATCTTCTGTCAATGGCCATAGTTGCTTGGCATCGAATTTTCTTTCTCTGAAATTTGAGATTGGACTTGACGAGATTCTAGTCTTTCATTCTAGCTTCATTAATTTTATAAAGTGTTTCATGTGTCTATTTTCAATAAAATAAAATAAATCCCGTACTTCAACGTTGCTCGATTTTAAATGTCGAAGGCTATGTAAAGTGTTGCCGTATTTTTTAATCAAAGGTGCCAATTTTAAAACTAAGGAAGCTTTCTAAAAATTTAAACTCTTGACACGTTCATCGAAGAAAATTCAGAGTATGAGAGCGTTCAAAGTAAATGAAAGAATTAGTGCCAGGCAAGTTATTGGTCAAGTTATTAATGGTGAAATTCTTCATGGTCAAACCACTCCCTGCTACCATTTTGAGACGATATGCCTCATACAAGAAAATAAAAGAAAACTTTCCATGGACAATTCAGCTATAATGTCAAAAAAAGAACACACATATATTACAGTCACGAAAATCAAAAAATATATAATCTATAAGTTTTTAATCTATGATTAAAATTATACCCGGAGGACCATAATTTGTTTTTAGAATCTCTCTCAGTTATATCGCACGGTTTCCCATGAGTTTCATCATTGAGAGCTTCTGTAATGATGAAATAAAAGTGCGATGAAACATAAGAAAAACCTTGGAAAATAATACCTTGAATGCCAGTGGCGAACTTAAAATAACGGGTGCCAGTGGCGAACTAATAAAGGGTGCCAGTGGCAAGGAATAAAAACTAGAGTGCTAGTGGCGAACTAGTAACGGGTGCCAGTGGCGAACTAATAACGGGTGCCAGTGGCGAACTAATAACGGGTGCCAGTGGCAAGAAATAAAAACTAGAGTGCCAGTGGCGAACTAGTAACGGGTGCCAGTGGTGAACTTAAATAACGGGTGCCATTGGCAAAACTTAAAAATAGAGTGCCAGTGGCAAAACCTGAAAATAAAATTAGAATGCTTTTACGTGGAAAGAGTGACACTCGAAGCAGCCTTAAAACGGCGTGCGGTCAAGGGAAAGGTAGCTTTAGGACAGCGTACCTCAGGTAAAGAGAGGAAAGAGAATGAGAATAATAGCAAAATAAAACAAATAAAATCAATTTCCTAAAATGAAAAATAATCAAATTAATTAGAGAGAGAGAGTGACACTCGAAGCAGCCTTAAAACGGCGTGCGGTCGAAGGAAAGGTAGCTTCAGGACAGCGTACCTCAGGAATAAAGGTTGGAAGAGAGAGAGAGAGAGAGAGAGAGAGAGAGAGAGAGAGAGAGAGAGAGAGAGAGAGAGAGAGAGAGAGAGAGAGAGAGAGAGAGAGAGAGAGAGAGAGAGAGAGAGAGAGAGAGAGAAAGAGAGAGTAACACTCGAAGCAGCCTTAAAACGGCGTGCGGTCAAAGGAAAGGTAGCTTTAAGACAGCGTACCTCAGGAAAGGATGGTTGAGAAATGGATGATTTTTCTAAGGTGCGCGTTCCTTATGTACAAAATCTCGCGCATGCGTACTTACATTTAATTGTTACGCAATCGATTATGCAATCAATTATGCAATCAAAAAGGTTTGAGAAAATGTTCCATAATCAATTGCGTAATGTGTGTGTGAGAGAGAGAGAGAGAGAAGCTTACGTAATGGTGAGGCGGCGAGATGATTACGTAACTTATATTTTGATCAAAAATAAACACTAAATTAACACTTCTAAAAGAAAAAATAGGAACTGAAAATTAAAGAAGTTTCTACAATTGTAATTCACAACAATAGTTGAAATGGGAGATCAATAATGGATAGTTGAATTTTATTCCTCAACTAGTGTTGAACCCTAAATGAAACAAAAAAAAATGCACATGGTCTGGCTTAGAAAACGTGGGGAAAAATAAACGTTACGATAATCCGTGCACATGCCAGAAAGGCAGAAACAAAAGTAAGGTTAAACGCACGTGCACGGACATCTGAGCTTCAGAAGGAAGCAAAAAGAACAGAAAAAGAGTGTGCCAGAAGGGCCTAGTTAAGAAAGTAAAAAGGCTTTGAAAGGATAAAGAAAGTTACAAAAGAAAAATCAAAGTTAAAAGTGGGAGCCTAAGATGTCAATAAGTGAAAAATTAAACTTACCCATTACGGGGTTCGAGGTTTACAAAATCACACCCAGCCGTAAGCAGAAAACAGGATTCAAGTCAGGAGTGGAATAATAATAATAATGACAGTAATAATAATATGCAAATATAAGATAAAACGATGAAAAATAAATCAAATTGAAATAAGAACAGAATGCAAAATCAAACGATAATATTTTCCACTCCTACTCCTACGACGGCTGGGCACAGATGAAATAAGAAAGAGAAAAGCTCATTTGAACAAAGAAGAAAAAAAGGGAAACAGGTAACGCGCTAAGCCAGACCAAAAAATATCTATTTGAAAATAAATATAAATGCACCTACCTTCACCTTTTCCTGGTTTGGTAGTCTGTGATCGCTGCTGCGCTCTGCTGGTCACTACTTACACTAACCCCCCCCCCCCCCCCCCCCTAAGTTTGAAATAAAGCCCGCTTAATCACGGAGCATCACAAAGTGTTGCCGTATTTTTTAATCAAAGGTGCCAATTTTAAAACTAAGGAAGCTTTCAAAAAATTCACTGTCTAGATTTCTCTTCTCGGCCACACACATGTTTTTAATTGCGCCAACCAACGTGTCAACATTTTCTGGATAAAAACAATGTGGTAAAGATTCAAATTCACTGATCAATTCCTGCATGGTCAGTAAGAAGCGCGTCATCATTCGCATTGACTGTCGAACATACTCGTACACATTTGGCCAATTCTCTACCGTCACGTGGTCGATGGCTTCATTCAAAATTCTTTTGACATCCTCCATTTTGAATGTGGTGTTCTTGACTGCTCCATTTTTCTTCACTTGGACCCAAATTAACTCAATTGGGTTGTATTGGCAATGGTAAGGAGGTAGACGAACTGTACCCACTTGTCCCATGCCTTCAGCCAACGTGTCCAACTCGTACCGCCTGTAGGTTTCTCGATGAGAACTTACAATGAACAAAAGCTCCGGAACAGGTATATTTACGTCGTGTTGAATGCCTTTTGATTTTTGCGAGTCGATAATTTCTTGCTTTCTTAAGCCACCTCCGAGGATTTTTTTCGAGGAGCATCGAATGATAGCTAGCGTTATCCCTCACAATCACGCAACCTTCGTTGAAGCCTCTGGACAATTGGATAATTCCAAGAACCACCGTTTAAGCATGTCACCGTTCATTTCTTCATGGTAATCCACCGTTTTCTTAGATTAGAAGATCAGGTTGCTATTCTCTAGAAATCCGTGTTTGGCTGAGCTCGCATGACAAACGATCCTTTTCCAGTAGGAACTCTTAATCCTCCTTTTCCACCAGAAGCGATCTAAATATAATTTGACGAGTGATTCTGATTTACCCAAGTTTCATCCAAATTAACAATAGGTCACCTCTTGCCTCTCGCGTATTAAAGTGTTCTTCATTGCAACGATGTCTGAGCGTTGCATTAGAAATCGGAGACCCTCCTTACCTTTCCTGCTCAAGAATCCGATGGACCAAAGTTCACGACGACGCAGGGACTCCCTGCATCCAGCGTAGTTGTTGTTTTCCTCCAACGTATCCAAAAATTTCTGAACGGTTTGGTACTCCTTCTTTATGTATTGGTTGGAAACTGTCGTTAGCATGATATCATGGTTCATTTCGTCTAAACCAGTCACCTTCTGCTTATCGTTGGATTGCATCGGCGAAGCAAAATTTGGAATTGCTTCTGGAACGTCGGGTCTTATCACTCTTATCTGTTGCTCTTCTTCGTATATCTCCTCATCTGATAAGTCCAAAGGTTCTTCCACCAAGTTCTGCTGCTGAATTGAATAGTTTGCCTCTTCACATAGGTATCCGTTGAACAGTACTTCTTGATGCACCACATGCTTCCGCTGCCGCTCTTTGAGTATTTCGTATGGTATCCCGAAGACATCCAACATCGGTGATCTCTCAGAGCTGCTTAATAATAATAATGATAAATTTATTTGTACATATATAGCATTGTTTACAAAGCTTTGGATACACGTCAATAATAACTAATAAAAAAATAAAAACAAGGCGCTTACAAGACTCTAACAAGAAATGAAACAAAATTAATTTAAGAATACGATACCAATTTTCTTTACTTCATCTCAAAGAATTCTTTAAGAGAGTAGGGTGGATTTTTCTTCAATTTATTTTTTAGGCTTTGGAGGAAGTGAGCAGGTCCATCTTGCTTAAACTTTTCTCGAAGCTCCGGCGATAACTTATTAAAAATACTGATGGATTGATTCTTTATGGTACTGGCTTCTTTTTTAAAATGGATTTTTTCAGAATTATGAAAACAATGCCTTGTGTTGTGAGAATGCATTGGATCCATGCCGTCACTTTTTATGAGTCCATTTTTTATTGCTAGGGCTAGGAGATTATAAACAAAAATACAGTAAACGGTCATTATACCTAGCTCCTTAAAAACAGGCCTTGCTGAGGAATTTTTAGGTTTACCTGCAATGATCCTAACATACTTTTTTTGAACAATTAGTGCTTCTTCACGGAGGACAGAATTTCCCCAAAGAGCTAATCCATATTGAAGAATTGATTGGAAATTCGCATAATAAAATAACAATAATAATTGTGTGTCGAGGACTCTTGCTAGGTTTCTCAATGCAAATATGAGAGAGTTCAATTTTTTGATAGTATAGTTTGCTTCATATACTTATACACGTTGTAGATTGTTGCTTTGTTCTGACTTCTTCTGGGGTAGCATTTTGAATATCGTGGTTTCTAATTTCTCGGATCAGCACTTGACCAAAACAATCATTGAACGTTTAACCATTGAAAGTTTCTGAAGTTACGTGAACTAATACGTTTTAAAAAAGTATACTGAAACTGAGATTAATGCACTTTGATTGAAAGAATGGTTTTAAGAAATAACCATTCAATAAAAAACATTACAAAAAAGCCAAAACAAAATAGAAAGAATTGAGTGAGCTTAGTAAGTAACGAAAAGAGAAAATGAAGAGACTCATGTCTGCGCGGTGACGCGGCAAGAGCCGAAGGACGAGTGAAGTGAAGTGAAGTGAGGGCGAGGTAGGATGACGACCGGGTAGGGTGTACGACGCGACGCACCGTCCGGCAGAATGCGTACTTGCATAGTGGAGAGGGTAATAATGAGCGCTGGCGAGTGAGGAGAAAAGGATCGTCAAGCCTTAGTTGATTTGGGGTTTTTTATAGTTACTCTGTAAATCTTCCTTTACTGCATGGAAATAGTGGCAAAATTAAAATGGGAATCTCCCATTTTTAGTAAGAAACATCGCCATTACGACCGCGCGTTGAAAAACATTTTATGAGAAGAAGAGTGCGAATTTCGTAAGTTTTCAGTTCTAACACCGTTATTGTTTGAGGTTTTTCCATTTGGATTCACCCTTAAATCCCCCATAGTTGCGGTTCCCGAATTGTTTCTCGCGCGGACTCCTCGTGAAAAAAAATAAAAATAACAGATTTAAATAAGTAAATAAATGTGAAAAGGAGAGGAGTTTTCTCCTATTTTGTCTCTTCTTCGCTATCACCTCTTTCCGTACATTTTCTCTTTCTTTTACAAAAATTAATCCACCGTTACATTTTACAACTAGAATTTTAATTGAATTACAGTGAAATTTTATTTCAAGGGAAGATGGAATAAAGGGTTTAAAAACTCCAAAATTGCAATCACAAACGCAGAATGAGTGACCGCGGACTGAAAAAATATGATAATCTGAAGCTCCAAATTTTTTGGCGAGCCACATTCAGAATACGACTGTTGTTATATTTTTATTTTGGCCACCTCATGCATTAGGAAAAAAATCACTGTTTCAACATCGGCATTAAATTTCTTCTGCAAGGAGTCCCACAAGAAAAAGATGACTGATTCTGGTCCTTTCTTTGCTTGGCCTTCAATGAAAGGATAAAGAAATGATGAACTGTCCGCTTGGTAGTGGATATTTTGAAGATAATAATGCCAAAGGAGTCGCCGATAAAATTAAGAGGTGGTATTCAATTTCGGAAAGGGCAAATTTTGACCGAAGTCAGATTCTGTGACTAGTACTATTTTTTCACTTTTACATTTCGGTGTCAAGTTTTGTTCTAAATGCATTTACTGCTGCACTTTTCGCTTGTGTTCTCTTTGATACTTTATGGAGACATACCTTAGGGCAAGACAATTAGTTTAAGCCGTTTTGAGGAAAAAGTGCCCATAGCACTATGGGCCCTTCTTCCGGAAATGTCCTTCATTGGGATGTCTTCTGGATACTGGACCCTGGCAGTAATTCGGTTACTCTTTGTTTTGCGCCTATTTTTCTTTAAACCCATAGTCCGTCGATTAATCATGTTCCCCATTTTTTGTGTGCCCTTCAGGGATCTCTCTGCTTACTACCAATATCCGGACGAGGAAAAAGATTATATTTGCTCTAGGCCGGATGATAGCGGAATGCATTTGTGCAACGAGCTACCGCCAAGCAAACACGGCGATCTGCTTTGCCAAGGTCCTGCTCTCCCTTGGTCCAATAACGTCCCCACAAATGTCTCCTGCGTCAATTGGAATCAGTATTACTCGGAATGCAAGCCGCAGGGTCAGAACCCGTTCCAGGGTACTATCTCGTTCGACAACATCGGTCTCGCTTGGGTCACTATTTTTCTTGTAAGTATTATTAATTTGCTACTATAAGGTAAAAATGGATGCCATCGAAATCCCTGATAAAATATGGGCCGAATTCAAAAAGTCACGCAGTCACGTTAATTGGAGGGGGGCCATCCTCACAAACACTGGATAAAATATTACGAAACTCTGGAGTTGATCATAGAGGATCAAATCGTCATCGTTATGGGATCGAATACATGTTAACCTCATTGGTGGCTTCACTGATAGAATCTTTAAGAGCTCGTCATTCCCGTGAAAACAAATGAACGAAGCCAATGGCCCCCACCTCGTCGCACTTTGGTCTGACAGTGGTACAAAGTGGTCAAAAATCAACGAAAAAAAATCATAAAAAATCATCGTTTTTGACCCTTTAGGCTGAATTGAAAATTTTTCTGTGACATTACTGGATTCAGTTACTTAAATGTCCTCTGTGATTGAAATTGGTCTTTTAAAGTTTACAAACGATAAAACGAGAAAGCTTTATGATTTTTGGCCACTTTGTGACGATCTTAGACCACAATGAATCGTCTCCATTCGTCCGTTCACATCGAAATGAAGAGCTCTAACTAATTCAATCAGTATTGAACCACTTATAGGGATATAATATGTTCATATTAGATTCGATTACGATAACGATTCCTATTCGATCCTCTGTGATCACCGTTAGGACAAAATGTTTCGTTTTTTTGGAGAAAATTTCGCTTTCTGAAAATAAAAACTGCAATTTCAAAACTCTACGATTTAAACTGTAACGAATATAACGAATGGGAAGTGGTTTTTGGTGTTAACGGACGTTTGACTTTTCTTCAGAGCATCAGCAAAAGGCACGAGCCTAATCAGGATTATCAGAAGTCATGGCTTACTACGATGAAGGTGAGGCAAATACATTGGCAATGACCACATAGCCTCTTCTGTGTGAATCTTTCTCATTAAACAAAACTGAAGGCTGCTGAGATGACATCACCCAGTGGCATAGCCTGCAAGTCGACAACGTTGAATTTTATTAATTTAAACCCTTGCAAAAGACAGTATTGCCAGATATGTAGTTTTGGGCCGTTCTTAAGCTAATAATCAATGTTCAATACTTTAACGGCTTTTAACCTTAAATCTGGGATTATTGGTAATAGGTCCTATTCCTATACGTCGTATGCGTTGTCGGAGTGCACGCTATACCGCAATCGACTCCCGAATATGATAAGATGGTTCGCAATCGACCTCAAAAGGTTCCTTGTCAGAAGTTTTTTTTTATTCTCCCCCCCCCCCTCCCTCACACTTAAATTCAACAGTCCGACCGATGTTTCGGAATATTTTCTTACCTTGCTCAATTTTTCAGGTGATAAGTCTTGAGGGCTGGACGGATATCATGTACTATGTCCAAGATGCTCATTCCTTTTGGGACTGGATCTATTTTGTTCTGCTGATAGTGGTAAGTTCCATTGCTCAATATTTTCAAAACAGTCATAATTATTCACAACTAAGCGAACTTTTTGAATTAGTTATTTTTATTTTCTCTCTCTTCCTCCCTTCCCCTTCCCCTTTCAGTTATTTGTATTTATTCAGTTATTATACTACGGTCTCATTTCTTACAAATTAAGTTCATTTCATTTCTCCTTTTTTACTCATTTGATTGCTTTTCAATTTTCCAATTTTTAATGGTTTGAGTTTCATTCTTTAAGATAATCTTTATTTCTGAACACTTGCTTGCTCAAAAAAGGAGAAGCTTTTGCTTACGTGTTAGGCTACTCTCTGTTTGAATATTGAAATACGTCGGAATACCAATTACAAGAAGTCAGTTTGTAATACAACCGCCCTCCCCCCAATATACTTTTAAATGATCTCAATGTTTTCTCATTGAATTCAACAAAATATGTGATCGTTCTTTTTTCTACGAAAATTTTTGATCGTTATCCATTCTTCAATTATTTCTTGAGTTCCATCTCAATGGAGCTGTTGCTCACTTCTCTGACAGGCACTTCAAGGGTCGAGTCAGTTGTAAAAGCCTTTGAAATTAACGAAGGTAGCTCGAAAAACTTACGAAATCCACTCCTTAGTTTATAAAGTGATGTGAAACACGTGAATGTAATGGCGGTGTTGGACACTAATAATGGAAGATAGATTCCAGTCAATGTTAAATGGCTAAAAAGAGACGGCTTTCCTTCAGCAACGCTACCTGGTGTCACGATCACGGTATCATTATCGGCTGTTAATCACTCATCTAGTGGCTAGTTACTCTTTGAATTTTCCTTCCTTGCATACAGAGAGTTACGAAATTAAACTGGGGATCTCCTAGTGTTAGTGCTCAACACCATCATGTCCGTCATTACGGCCGCGCGTTTAACAGCGTTGGATGAGTTTGGTAGTGGATTTTGTAAGTGTTTAGTGGGACTATGGTTTTTTTTTTTTAATATTAAAATCGGCTTTAAAATCGCCTCAAGGAAAAGTGTGTAGTAGCCTATTCCTAGGTTAGAACGCTTCGCGTGCAGTCCGACAACACTTTTTGTACACTTAAATCCATGAAAAAGGGGGAACTATCAGAGGATTCACTCTCAGTGCACTCCCTCAAAGCGATATTTTGCACGAGTTTAAATGGGCAAAATTCAGAGTTTCTATTTAGTACAATTAAACCGATGAAAAAGGAAGAACTACCAGAAGACTCCTTCTCAGAAGCGATATTTTACACGGGCCTAAATGGACAAAAATAGTATACTTAAACCTATGAAAAAGGACGAACTATCAGAGGACTCACTCTCAGTGCACTCCTTCGAAGCGATATTTTACACGGGCTTAAATGGACGAAATTCAGCTTATAAAGCAACGGCGATGACTCGGTGGGGCCGCTCGCCTCTAGTCGTCTGTAGTTTGGCGAGTATAATGCGACTAGAAGTGCAAGACCGTACGGCGAGGCGTACCCCCTGCCCCACCACGCTTGCTTTCGTGTGCGGTATTTTAACGAAGATGTAAACATAAAATTTCTCTCGACGATGAGCGACGATAGTAAAAAAGAGTGCTTTTAATCTCGTTAATTTTATTACGCCAGATGGCTACAGGCCACACTCTCACTCTTAAGCCCTAACCCCCCCCCCCCCCCCCCCCCCTCCGCATTTTCCTCCCACCCCGACCTTTCATCTGCGCTTCTAACCTCGGAACTTGCTCGCTGTCGCGTCGTGTTGAGCGCACTCTCTCCATTATAGCTATATTTTTTGCTTTTCTCCACCGTACAATGGTCCGAGATCGTCAGAAAGTGGCCAAAAATCAATTAACTGCAGGTAACCCCACGAACACTTTCTCACATCAAAATTATTCTAGGGGTGACCCCAGACCCCCTTTTAATATTCTGGGGGAGACCCCCAGAGGCCCAGACCCCCCTACAATATTCTGGAGGAGACCCTCAGACCCCCCTCTATACTATTTTGGGGGAATTTTACAATAGGCCGGCTGCAGAATGTTTTTGCAAATTTTCATAAAAATTCAAACGGCTTTATTTCAAACATTCCAATTTCTCCCACGCACACCCATTTTACCCATTTTCCCATTGATTTTGATGGAAATCTTTCGTCACTCATAACTTGCCTTAAGTTTTTAATTTCGAAAAAACAAAACAAAAAGGTTCTTCTGGGAAATGTTAAAAGCAACTTCACTGCTAAATTTGGATGTATATGGAACATTGGTTAAACTGTTATGCTGGGATACAGACAGACAGACATCTGCGATTCTGCGCCATCGCAATACTTTCTTAATTTCTAACTTCGTTAGAGTGAGAACATGGAAAAAAAAGACTTGTAAAATTTACCATTTTAGAGTCAGCTATAAAGTAGATGACAAATGTAACGTACATTATGGTAAATTAAGCTAGTCTGTTGGTACACTTTACCATAATTTAGTCAAATTTACCATACTTGATAGCTGACTCCAAAATCAGCTATGCAGGTGGTGTAAATTCTACCAGTTATTTTTTTTCCCCGTGAAAGTAAAAGTAAATGAGTCTTTTACAAGCTTTTGCTGCAGTATTATGTAGGGTCGATTCTTACGTAAAATCGAGTAAAAATAATTTTTTAATTTGTAAAAATCTCATCGTTGATACAATGATGCATAGATGGGAAACTCCGTTAGTAGATCTATACCTACTATACAACTCGTTAATGGGTCTGTTGCATACTTCTGCTACAATAATATAGAACCTTGATTCTGATGTAAAATTCGGCGAAAATAACGATGCGCACATTAAAAACGTTCAAAATCCACTCATTAACTCAGGAAATAACTTCAATTTCGAACAGCCCGCGCTACACTAGACACTATTTGCACCGGTATACTAACACATAGACGAAACCACCATGCATAAGTAAACAACAGCGTAACTGCAAAATGATGGAATTTCTTTTTCAATAAGTGAAATATAAGCTGCATTTGCTGTCTGGTATTTTCGGATTATCAAAGATTACAAAATAATATAAGAAATGTACGCACCTAAACGAAACATTCCAATGTTTGTAAGTTCTGTTCATATTTACATAAACGAGATGGTTCCATCTATGTAGTTATGAGCCGGTGATATAGTGTCTAGTGTAGCGCGGGTTGTTTGAAATGGAAGGTATTTTCTGAGTTAATGCGTGGATTTTGAACGTTTTTATTGTGCGCATCGTTATTTTCGCCGAATTTTACGTTAGGAACAATGAGTTATATTGATGTAGCAAAAGTATGCAACAGACCCATTTTCTATGCCTTTGAGGTCGCATATGTTTTTGAGTTTTTATTGAATTAATGAAGGGAGTTCCCAGAATCGATAGGAAGAGCCCTTTTGGCAGCCCTAATCTGCAATGCGGTTGCCAGATGCAGCGAGTGAGCTGTCGCAAGAGGGTGGTGTAGCACTGGTACCACACGTAAATTTAACCATTACAGTGACTCCGTATTGCCAGATCGAGGGAAAACATGCCGTATCGTCTCCATTTAAGTCAATGTTAAACAAACGGCTTTTTCAACCATATCCGGCAACACTGCAGGGACTTTATTAGCAGCAGCTCCGTCGCACAGTGGAGCGGGTTTAATTGGAGGGATTGGACATGGAATATATGACTTAAAAGGCAAATTTGAATGCTTTTACAGTAAGAAAAGAAAAAAAAACAAACTGGAATGGGTGATTTCTTAAGGAAATTTTACAATAAAACCAAAGAACCCACTTTCAAGATGTTACGTTGTGCAGTAACAAAGATATACGCATTATTAGATAGTCGCCATGCTATGTCCAGCCTCTCACATTGGCTCGCTTTACTGTGCGTCGTTGCTTAGTGAATGAATTTACACCGGACATCATTTTATGAAAAAAAATTAAACTTTCGAAGACTAAAACTATTGACCAGATAACTTAAAGTCTTATTGTGAATCTTACGGCGTCATAATTTCAAATCGGGCCAATTGAGCATGCATGCTCCGTGAAAATTTCAAGTCAAAATTTAAACCCTTTGAGTAATTTTTTACCTTTAGTACTACTAGAAAAGACTTTTTACCGAAAGGATCCGCTGATTTTTTGATATTTCTCATGTACCGCGGAAACAGCCGGAAACGCTTGATGAACTAATGGAAAATAACTTGTCGATTGTCGGTTACGCTGTCGGTTAACTTAACCGACTATTTCAAAGGTACTCAGTAAAAACAATATTACTTGTTACAATAATCTTTGATGTTGATTTTTAAAGCACATTACGGTAGTTGAATTGAATTAAAAATTACTGGGCGGAACTTTACTGTATTACCTACCTTTTTCGTATATTTAAGTGCCGCTGACTAGGACCATAGGCAAAATCACGAGATCGGATTTGTTGGTGAAAATCATTTCCAAATAAAATCCATTTTCTACGATGTTGATAATTCCTATTTAGAACGTTGGAGCGTGGTTGAGAAAATTGTAAGTTACCCAGTTTCACTTTTAGATAAACTTTTAAGATGTTGTAAAACAGTAAAATCCGTGCGTAACCGACGGACATTTTGGAGCCGGGGGACAACAATTTTTCACAATTTATGGCATGAAGAAAAATAATTTCGTAAAAAACGATGGTGTACACGCGTTCTATGGAGTTTTTCGAGCATTTTTTCAGCTTCATAATTCATTTCAGCCTCAAAATATGGTCAAAAACTTAGGTTAAATACCAAAACCTCGTGTGGGGGACACGTAACCGACGGACATTTTGAACCATAAAACGATTAAAATTAGTATTTAATTAACTTTAAAAGCAATTATTACTATTGCTCCTCATAAAACTAAGTTTCCTCGACTTAAAAATAGAGACATCCAACTTATTTGATCTTTTTTAAAAATTTAATTTTGTTGGGACACCATTTGGCTCGTTTCGAAATTATGGCCCTACTACTTAAAGTGAATCAGATTTTATTATATATTATTAAAAATAAAAAAAAAAAAAAAAAAAAAAAAAAAAAAAAAAAAAAAAAAAAAACATTAACTCTGAAATAAATAGAGGCTGAAACAGCCCCATTTTTCAAACTTATTCCTTATCCTGGCTGAAAAAGCAATGGAGACAGAGAAACAAAAAAGAAAAGGCGTTGTTGGATTCATATCTCTTTCCTTTGAATGATGCGCAGTGGATCGAAACTGCAGGCTGATTTATAAACGATTGTATCATAATGCTTATCGATTCGATGATCAAGTGCGTGTTATCTTATGGGTGGGTGCGGGTGGTGCCATTCCAAAACGTTTCATTTCGATAGAAACCCTCCCATCTCTGCGGAAATTAGCCGATGAGCAGAGTGTTTCACGTTTCACAAACTTTCCATGACTGGAAAAAACCCCTGCAAGCTGATTATGTACGATCGTATCGTTATTCTTATCGAGTCGATGATCTAGTGCGTGTTATCTTATGGGTGGTGCCATTCCGAAAGGTTTACGTACAATAGAAACCCTCCTATCTTCATGGAAATTCTGCGATAGTTCAGGAGTCTTCGGCTAATTTCCGCAGACGTGGGAGGATTTCTATCGGAATGCCACCACAAATAAGATACCACGCACTCAATCATCGACTTTTTTAAACAAAAATAAGGAAACAAAGAATCAGCTGGGTATTTCACCACCTATGACTTTCAATTATTTAGTAGGTACCTACTCTTCATTCTTTCATGTTGTCGAGTCGGCACATGCCTTTGTCGACAGAATTGGATGATCAATGCCTTAATCCAGCCTTTTGATCTTTGAGGTACTTTCAAGAAAGAAAAATATTGAAAGGAAAACAGGAAGAAAAATTAGCAAATTACTAAAGTCACAACACCCATCTGCAGAATTTGTTTTACCTCACGAGAGAAAGCTTTTGGTATGAACTTAATTGCCCTAAGAGAATGAACCAATCATCTGAGGAGGTGGATTAAACAACAAGGCTTATATGCAGAAAAAAGCAAAAAAAAAGAGGCAAACTTATGAGAAACTAAGACTTAAATTCTAATGAAATATGATAATGAAATAACACGCACTCGATCATAGACTCGATAAGCATTACGATACGATCGCTCTAATCAGCCTGCAGTTTTGACCCACTGCGCGTCCTTCAAAAGGAAAAGAGATGAATCCAAAAACGCTCTTTCATTGTTTTTCTCTCCCTATTGTTTTTTCAGCCAGTTTAAGGAGTAAGTTGTGAAAAATGGGGCTGTTGCACACTTTTACCAACGGAAATTTAAAGATTGATTTAGATGTAGAAACCTCCAAAAATAATGGTGATAGCACTAAAAACTTACAAAAACCACTCCTAATTAAAGCTACAATGAGAGAATTCTTTCTTTAATCCAAGTGTTTCGCTTATGTTAAAGAAACTGCCCAGTTAAATATTGACAAAGGGGAATTCTTTTAACCTAAGGGAAATGCCTGCTGCTACAAGTAAAATATTGGTTTCACGACAATTCGTCCAATTACATTCGTCCAACCTGAATTTGTCCAACTAAAAAATATGTCCAAGTTAAATTTGTCCAATTAATTTCTATGTCCAAAACCATTTTGATCCAATTTATTGGTCCACAATTTGGACCAATTAATTTTCCTTTATAAGTGGCTTATGAGTCACAAAATTCCACGGAAATGCACGATTGAGGTTTATTATCTGGAAAAGTACTAATGAGTGGAAACTACTGACCTTTTTCACTACTGATTCTCGCGGGCTGTGCTGAATTTCAGCCTCCTGCTGATGGCTCTGAGGTATCTCGGCACGTCATCATCTTCTCGGTAAATTTCGTAAGCTTCGACGATTGCTTTTACTCTCCTCTTAAATATACAACTAAAATTTAAAACTTTTACTTTTAATTCCCACCATTGAACTTAAAATTTCAAACAGTCTGTCCCGGACAAAGTTTAACGAAGGTTAATTTTTGTTTTACACAAATTTTTCATCGCTTCTCAAAGTCAGCTGATGCTATATTTTCCTTCTACCTCATCTAAACTTGGTTACCAAGGAAAGTCAGGTTATTTGTTCTCCTGCATTTGAAAAAAAAAAAAAAATGCATCCTATTGGACCTACTCTTGTTTGGACCAATTATTTTATTGGACCAATTTTTTTGGACCAACTTTTTTGGACTAAATTAAATTGGACAAATTTTGCTATTGGACAAACAAAATTGGACGAATTGTCCTATAATCAAAATATTCTGTGTTATGACAGTGATTCTCCTTCATGCAACAGAACTTTACTTCGAGCAAGGAAAACTGTCACACATAAAAGTGTTTCCTTATTTTTAAAGAAGTGATTTCTCTCAGCGTAGCAAAAGTGTGCAACAGCCACAGTGTGATGGCTTTCGATCGATTAGGTTTGTTCAAAGCTTTATCGCTTGCATTTAGTTTCTCCTACAGCTATAGTTTCGCTGCATCACTCTGTATCCAGGTTGTAACAAAACTATATACATTAATTTTCAGGGCGTGTTTTAGAGCTAAAAATAAGACTTCCCCCCTTATAAATATGGGTCCGAAAACGCCCCCCTTTTGAGCTGCAGTCCCCAAAGTTTTAAAAATGTATGGTATTTTTAGAATAGCGACCACTACTGCGAATCAAATGTCTTGAAAATTGGTTTCTCGTGATAATTTTACGTGTAAAATCCATTAATGACGTCGAAAAATTCAGAAATTCAGTCCAACTGCACTTTTCAGGCAATCT
Organism: Trialeurodes vaporariorum; assembly: GCA_011764245.1. Lineage (NCBI taxonomy): Eukaryota > Metazoa > Arthropoda > Insecta > Hemiptera > Aleyrodidae > Trialeurodes > Trialeurodes vaporariorum. The sequence continues at coordinate 33,160,458 of VMOF01000013.1, forward strand.
TGTACCTTTAATAGGACACATTTTATGTCACGGATTTAAAACTTGAAAATTAATCACTGAAATCAGATGGAAAAAACTCTTCAAAAGATTTTTCGTCTAAAGCATCTTTTCGATACGACGCGTTTCAAGCGAGATAATTGCTGCGCAATAAGGAAAATTCAGCGCTTTTAATATGGAGGGCGGCTCGAAGAAGCAGCGGATTGGCGGGTTGCATACTTACTGCCGCTCACCATGGTAAAAGCGCTGACTTTTCCACATTGCGCAGCAATTATCTCGCTAAAAACGCGTCGTACCGATAAGATGCTACACACTAAAAATCTTTTGAAGAGTTTTTGCCATCAAATTTCAGTAATTAATTTTCAAATTTTAAATCCGTGACGTAAAATGTGTGCTATTAAAGGTACAAGATTGCCTGAAAAGTACAGTCGGGCTTAATTTCTGAATTTTTAGAGGTTCTGAGGTCTGAATTTCTCAATTCTACACGCAAAATTATCCCGAAAAACCAATTTTCAAGACATTCGGTTTACTGTAGTGTTCGCTATTCTAAAAAAAACTATACATTTTTTAAAACTTTGGGGGGCTGTAGCTCAAAAGGGGGCATTTTCGGACCCATATTTATAGGGGAAAAAAGTCGTACTTTTAGCTCTAAAACACGCCCTGAAAATTAATTTATATAGTTTTGTTACACCCTGTGTAGACGTGCAGAGCGCAATCGCTCCGGGGGTTTTGCATAATAAGATAGTCCCATTCTCTTTATGCAGCGAAAGAACAAAACGGTTCAAATTCTCCGCTGTGCAGAGCACAATCGTTGCGGCCGAAGGAGATGCGCGCTCACGAAACTTTGAACTTTCGTACTCAAGAAGTGCTGAACCGGTAGTAAAAATGAAAGAATGGAAGCAAGAAAAAGAAATTATTCGGTTGTGCGAGCCTCCGAACGTTTTGGGCCTTGTCTCTCGCTAGCCTCTCTTCCTTTGCTCTCCCCCACCCCCCTTGCTTCTTATTCAGGCCTCCAACAAGAGCTTTTAAAAAACATACCTCACGAAAAATCGGTGATAGCTGAAAGATGGAATCGACAATGAAAACTTCGCTTTTATCGAAGCACGTCAAGTTATCGGATGGTATGTTGTCAAATCGAGCAGTTTCTAACGCAGTGTTGTTGGATTCATACTGTGGGTTTGTTGCAAACTTTTATTACAGCGCTATGGAGGGATGATTCCCACACAAAATCCAGTCAAAGCATCTTAAAGCAGAGCTGCCGTTTTGCGCATAATGGGTCTGTTGCATACTTCTGCTACAACAATATAGAACCTTGATTCTTATGTAAAATTCGGCGAAAATAACGATGCGCATACTGAAAACGTTCAAAATCAACTCATTAACTCAGGAAATAACTTCAATTTCAAACAGCCCGCGCTACACTAGACACTATTTGCAACGGTATACTACTACATAGACGGATCCACCGTGCATAAGTAAATAACGTCGTAACTACAAAATGATAGAATTTCTTTTTTAATAGATGAAATATAAGCTGCATTTGCTGTCTGGTCTTTCCGGTTAATCAAAGATTACAAAATAATATAAGAAATGTACGCATCTAAACGAAACATTCCAATAATTGTAAGTTCTGTTCATGTTTACATAAACGAGATGGTTCCATCTATGTAGTTTTAAGTCGGTGATATAGTGTCTAGTGTAGCGCGGGTTGTTTGAAATGGAAGGTATTTTCTGAGTTAATGAGTAGATTTTGAAAGTTTTTAAAGTGCAAATCGTTCTTTTTGCAGAATTTTACATTAGAAACAATGAGTTATATTGATGTAGCAAAAGTACGCAACAGACCCATTAATGGCATTTTTCAATTCATCGATGATTCCACCGGTTTGAGAAAAGATTTCATAGTTCAGTTTAGTGTATGACGTTAATGCACGAGAATGCTCGCATCTGTAATCTCTTCTCATCCGATGGAGTCGTCGATGACCTCAAAAAACTGGCGCATATTTTAATTAATTAACAAGAGTTTTCATTGAGGAAATTTTACAGATCAGAGCATTTTCGTGTATTTCAGTCATACGCTGAATTGTACTGTGAAATTTTTTCTCGGCCGGTGGAATAATCGGTGAATTGAAAAATGCGATTAATTTTACGCAAAACGGCAGCTCTGCCCAATTTCTGGAAAAAATATTCCATGACCAATTATACATGGAAATCAATTAGACTAATTGATGCAATCTCATGGAAACCAAGTATTTTTCCAAAGTCTTTTTTATGGAAAACACATCGATTTCCATGAAAATATGCATGGTGTCCATGGAAATTAAAATTAGTCACGGAACATTTTTACCATGGATAGTCTCTGTAACCACTCACAAATTCAAAATGCGCTTAACTTAATGGGTCTGCTGCAAACTTTTGCTACAGCGCTATAGAGTGTTCAATCTAAAGTAAAATCACCTGAAAAGTCCATTGTTGGCATCAGGAAGTCACAAAATGCAGTATGAAACTCACGAGAGACGTTTAATGAAATCCAAGAAGGCGGTGAATTATTGCGCAACCTGTATGCATGCACCACGAACATCCAAGGATAGCCAACCTCAAAATATCGATCGCACCCAATCACAACGTAAATAAAAACATAACTTCTGAAGCTGTGAGGTTGTCCTCTTTGTTGTCAACGTTGGCAATCCTTGGATGTTAAAGGTGCATGCATACAGATTGCTCGATGTTTTACCGCCATCTTGGATTTCATTAAACGTCTCTTGTGAGTTCACTATCGCATTTCATGACTTTCTGATTGCTAGAGGTAGTTTCAGAAGTGTAGGCGGACCTAGACCGATAATCTTTGAAATTTGTCAACATTATTTCTGATATTACCCGATGAAAATGAATGAAAATGAAATTGAGAGTTCACTTTTCAACGAGGAATACTTTAAACGCAAAAGAACAAAGTCAGAGGCAAGTTTGGTTTTATTTTAAAGGAATTAAATTTGAAAATTCGCCAAAGATTATGATTTAGGTCCGCCTACTTTTCTGAAACGAGCTCTACCAATGGAATTTTCGGGCGATTTTACGTACGATGAAACACTCTTTATCGTTGTAGCAAAAATTTGCAACAGACCCATTCAAAGATGGCGGTCGAATGATCGGGAAAGAGAGCAGGGCTGCCGTTTTGCGTATAAGCAATGCTATTTTTCTTTTCACCGATGATTCCACCGGTTGAGAAAAGATTACACAGTTCAGTTCAGTGTATGACTGTAATGCACGAAAATACTCTGATCTGTAATCTTTCCTTAATCGGTGGAAACTCCGTTGATTAATTAAAATATCCGCAAGTTTTTTAAAGTCATCGACGACTCCACCGGTTGAGAAAATATTACAGATGTGAGTATTTTCGTGCATTACAGCAATACCCTAAACTGAACTGTGTAATCTTTTCTCAACCGGTGGAATCATCGGTGAATTGAAAAATAGCATTGATTATACGCAAAACGGCAGCCCTGAAAGAGAGTTTAACAAATGAGAGTGGCGGACTGGTGGATCCAAAAAGTCGTTACTTCTCACTCTCTGTCTATTTGAACGCGTCCGTTAAAAAAGGATGGATGAATAAAAGGCGAAAGCCACGTGAATGCCCGTAAGCTATCCTTTTCTAACACACGAGTTCAATAATTGGACAAAGAGTGGTGGGAAAGGAGTAAATTCCTGGATCTGCCGCGCCCATTGGGATGGCGAGAACGCAGCAATAGTATAGGATTGGAAAATGGTTTCTGGACAGGAATGTTGCTACTCGGGGGAGGCGAAGAAATCCCTTCGAGTTGAATGCATTCCTCCTTCCGCGGCTCTCCCGGAAAAGGATTATTTCAGCGTGCGAGGGATAATCAGTGTTGGCTCAGTGCTAATCCTCCAATTGCTTTCTCAGGTGTGAGGGAAGTTTCCGCGAAGGTACACACGCGAACAAGTCGTCTTGAGGGGAAATTTCCTATCGGAGAGCTTTGAGTATAGATGCATCTAAGGGTGCAAAAAAAACAACAAAAAAACAAAAAAAAGCAAAAAACAAACCCAACAGCAACCTTGTTTAATCTATCGACTTTAGTCTCAAAGCTTTAAATAACACATCCGAGTTTTTTTATTTCGTATCTCTATACCTCTAATTGACAGTAATAGCTACTCCAAATCATTAACAGTTGCAAAATAACGTTTCATAGAGCACCCTGAATGGGGCTCCTGCAATTTTTTGCGCTAAGCAAATAAATAGTCCAATTTGATGAAGTTGTTCTCTATGGGACTCTTGCAAACTTTTGCTACAGGCTTATTAATAGTTGTTAATGGGGTAAAACCCTGTAAAAATAACGATTAGAGCACTAAAATATCACGAAATCCACTCCCAAACTCATAGAATGGTTTCAAACGCGAAACCGTACTGGCGGCTGTTGCCGCCGCTTAAATCTTATGGCAATTGTATGCTTCTTCTTCTTTTTCTTCTTCTTCTTCTTCTTCTTCTTCTTCTTCTTCTTCTTCTTCTTCTTCTTCTTCTTCTTCTTTTCTTCTTGTGTGGTGTTGCGAGAACACCTCGTGTAGATGGAGCTGATTGATGATAGAGAAACCCAATGTAATCGGCGGCAACGGCCGCCATTACAGTCTCGTGTTTGAAAGCATTCTGTGAGTTAGGGAGTGGATTTCGTGATTTTTAAGTGCGCTAACTGTTATTTTTGCAGGGTTTTACCCCATTATCATCTATGAATAAGTCTGTAGCAAAAGTTTACAATAGCTCTTTTGTAGTTGTCGTAGTTGGTTTAGAAAGCACCTCAATCCCTGCAGGCGTAAAATCTGTAACGACTTTTTATTGTTCTCAGAAATCCTGAAGAGCTGATTCATTTAAAATTACGCTATGATCATTTTCTTCAGATATATTTAACTCTGATGCATCAGACAGGTTTGCAAGTGCATCTTGCTCTGCAATATTTCCTCAACCAGGCGGAAAAGCTGGTACAGTTTTCCGTGCTTCTTGAGAACTAATTACAACAATTTTTTCATCATGGAACCCTTTTAAAATTGGGAGGGCGATTTTTCAATACCTCAGGCTGCTAAGCAGCCTTTTAAATTAGCTTTGCAGAGCAAAAGGGTTAGCTCTACCGGAGTAAGTTATGGTTGTACTCGAGCACTACATTTGTAGAGTAACATCGCTTATTCCTGCTTCTGCTCTCCCGAAGGAGTGCTTTGGTACAATCGCAACTTGCTTCGGCTCTACGTAAACTTTGTTTTTCAGTGAAGTACGAGCCAGAGTTGGGAAAATGGGACTCGAGTACCTAGGTTGAACTGCCGAGTACCAGTGGTGAGGCGTGCGATTTGGCAACGTTCCTTTTCCCCCATAAAATCACATTAGAAAGGTCGAAATGCCTGGTCATCGCTAATGACTGGAGCGTTCGACTTTTTTGGTGAACTTAAATGGAGAAAATACATTGTTGCCTTTCACGCTTCGCCACTGCCGAGTACTTTCAGTAATTATTCGATCTGACTTGCCGAGTATATTTCATACTTGGGAAGTGAAACGTTTTAAAACTCCAATTTACATTTAATTGACGTCGATTTTCTAAAATCAAATGTTATCTTCAGTCTTTGTGTAGTATGATTGAATAAGATTACCCCTGATTTTTGAGAGGGGGAGAAAAAAAAAAAAGCTGATCCAGGTTCATCCTTTAATAACGGTTTGAAAACTGCTCGAACCCTGACTACAAAATGTACTCGGGAAAGTTAAATCGAATGTTGAAAGTACTCGGGAGTCCAACCTCGATACGCGAGTTTCATTAAGCAGACAAATAGGCTGTTGCGATTTTAAAAAAGATTGACTTTCATCATAACATCCAAGTTTTTTTTTTTTAAAAAAAACGAGAACGCTTTCCAATATTTTCAATTAAATTGGATGCTTTTCTGCAAAAAGGAACCAACGGCATCAGAAACCAATTGCAAATGGTTCCTTTCTGCATTAATTCGTCCAATTATTGATGTTTACCGAACTGCACGGGTTGCCGAGGCTCTACCTTTACGTAAGCACCTTGTTAAATTAACAGAGAGGTCCTCAAAGACGTAAAGAAAGACCGACCAAAATTTCCGAACGGTGTTTGTGGGTAGTTTCTCTCCTCTCTCCAAATTCCAAGCCTCATCAGTGAAATGGATGTATTCATTTGGCACTTGAGCGCTCTTAGAAGTTTTAAGTAAGTAATAAAAAGACCCCGGCAGTAAAAAAAGTAACAGTTATTTTCCAGGTTGTTTTTACCTGTCCTACGTTTCTGTTCCCGTTATCTTTTTCGCTCGCTCCTCTTGTCAGAGAGGAAACATTTTGGATCGGCCCTCAGTGGAATTGAAATCTAGAATTTCTGGAATACAATTTAACGAATAAAAATCAAGATGATGAACAGAGAACAGCATGATACCATTCACCGATGATTCCACCGGTTGAGAAAAGATTACACAGTCCAGTTCAGTGTACGACTATATTGCACGAAAATACTCGCATCTATAATCTTTCCCTAATCAGTGGAAACTCCGTTGATTAATTAAAATATCCGCAAGTTTTTTAATGTCATCGGCGACTCCACCGATTGAGAAAAGATTACGGATGTGAGTATTTTAGTCTATTACAGTCATGCACTGAACTGAACTGTGTAATCTTTTCTCAACCGGTGGAATCATCGATGAATTGAAAAATAGCATTGATTATACGCAAAACGGCAGCCCTGGTTATCTTCTATTGGGCCAATCCCGAGTATTTTTACTCGTTTTTCTACTCTTCACATTGTTTCAGTCTTTATTCCGAATAAACGCGAATATCGATGAAAACCCATTGAAGACAATATTGCGTCAGGCGCCTTCAATTCTTTGTATTGGCAATTACAACTCTCCCGAGTACGAACAGTTAACTACCTTCCCTGTGCATCTAAATGCAAGAGTGCGGTGTTCTTCTGAAGTAACCTAGTCGTTTAAGGGTTAGGTTCCGAAAAATGTATGAGTAAGATTAAAGCTAGAGTCTAAGATTATGAACAATGAACAGAATGATATCTTGAAAGTTTTTGACATCATTATTTAAGTGCTTAAGATGAGTAAAGTGTTGTAGTTTTTACACGAAAATAACAACATTAAACTGTTTCTAAAGCAAAAACACCAACTTTTTATGTCCCGATTGTCGTAGATTATTTCTAGAATCCAAGAAAATGAAAAATTAACAGAATGATATCTTGAAAGTTTGTAACAACATCATTCATTTAAGTGCTTAAAATGAGTCAAGTAACGTAGTTCTTACACGAAAACATAACAACAACAAACTATTTATAAAGCAAAAAACAACTTTTAATGGCCCGAAAAATGTATGACTAAGATTTTATCTTTAATCTAAGATTATGAACAACTAATAGAATGATATCTTGAAAGTTTGTGACGTAATTAATTTTAGAGTTTAAAATGAGTGAAATGACGTAGTTTTTACACGAAAATAACAAAGTGAAACTGTTTCTTGAACAAAAAAAAACAACAACTTTTTAAGTCCCGAAAAATCTATGGCTAAGATTGGAGGGTACTGATAACGTCGACACCCTCAACGTCGACTCGCAACGTCGACAACCATAACGTCGACAAAAATTCGGTGTCGACGTTATGGGTGTCGACGTTCAGAAATCGCGACACCGCGCTCGGAAATGAACATCGACACCCACAACGTCGACACCGAAATTTGTCAACGTTGTGGTTGTCGACGTTGCGTGTCGACGTTGTGGGTGTCGATGTTCATTTCCGAGAGCGGTGTCGCGATTTCTGAACGTCGACACCGAATTTGTGTCGACGTTATGGTTGTCGACGTTGCGAGTTGACGTTGTGAGTGTCGACGTTGTGAGTGTCGACGTTATCAGTACCATCCGCTAAGATTATATCAAAATTCTAAGATTATGAACAATTAACAGAATGATATCTTGAAAGTTTGTGACGTATTTAATTTAAGAGCTTAACACGAGTCAAGTGCCGAAGTTTTTACTCGAAAAGAACAACATTAAACTGTTTCTAAATCGGGAAACAACTTTTATGTCCTGATTGTCTAAGATTACATCTAGAATCCAAGATAATGAACAATTGACAGAATGATATCTTGAAAGTTTTTGACATCACTAATTTAAGAACTTATAATGATTCAATGGGGCTCATGCAAACTTTTTCTATAGGCAAATAAAAAGTACAATCTGATGTATCAACCAGCAAAAATCACAATAAGAAGGTCTAAAATTCAGTAATAAACTCACATAACTGCTTTAACGGCAAGTTCGTAATGGCGGTTTAACATAGGTATCATGGGAGATTCCTGTCTAATTTGTCACTTACTCCTAGGAAACATGGAGATATGTCTCAATTTAGATATAGGAATCTCCCATGATACCTGCGTCTCTCCGCCATTAAGCCCGATTCTGAGAGTGAATTTCGTGATTATTTTGTGTACTCAACGTCATTCTCACTGGTTTTTGTTCAATAATCAATTCTTCAATCCCCTATAGCAAAAGTCTGCTAGAGCCCCATTTAGCGTAGTTTGAACGAGAAAATATCAACCATAACATGTTTTTAAAATTAAAAACAGCAATTTTTTTTGTCCGGAAAAATCCATGTTTCTATCCAGTGTGCGGCCTTTAAGTAATACAATACGTTAAATGTGAGGCATGCTTTTTACTGAGAATTTCCTTAATATTCAAATGATATTTCCTTCGGACGAGCGCACATCATGTTTAATATATTGTTTTCCCGACAATTTCATCACGATGCTCTCAACATCGGCAATTAAATTTATAAAAGAGCACGGAAACGAAAGAGAAAGGATAAACAAGAAATAAAAAAAAAAAGGAAATAATGTTTATTAAAGAATCCGAACTCAAGCAGCAGAAAGCAACTCGCCTTTGAAGTGCTGTCACTCAGAAAATGAGCTGATAAAAGTGCCCCCTGCAGTTTTACTCTCTTATCCTTGTCTATCTAATTATTTCTTTTTATCGAACTACCTTCAGCTGAAGATCTTGTTACGGTATGAAGTAAAGAAACTTCTTTTGATTAAAGTGATGGTTGCTCAGAGTATAACTAAGAGTCAAAGACTTAAGAGTTCGCGTGGAAAAAAATGAGGATGAAGAGTCAAGGCTGCCAAATTTATAACAAATCAAGTTTGTGAATGTCCAAGGTCCAGCTTTGTTTTCGGAATGGGGCTTTTGCTAACTTTTGCTGTAAGTGATTGAATTGGTCTATTGCAAACTTTTGCTACAGCGATATACAGGGTGTCCCAAAATTCATAGTAAATATTTTTACCACGTATTTTTAGGGCCAAAATCCCTAATTCCCTTATGCACACGTGTCCGAAAATGCCCCCCCCCTCGGAGCTACAGCCCCCAAAAGTTTTTTTAAAAAAAAAAAAAAAAAAATCTGTTTTTCTTCGATTCTAGCGACGGATCTACGTTAAAAATGGATGAAAATTGGTTTCTAGGTGTAACATTAGGCGTAATTTCCGATTCCGGGGTCGAAAATTCCCGAAAAGGTCAAAAAGGGGGGGTTTGAGGGGGGTTCAAATTTTAAATTGAATAATTTTTTAGTGCTCCGTAAGAAAATGAGAAAAGTATCAAAAGAATATCATGGAACAAAACAAAAGGAACATTTTTGATCTTTTGTGTTTTTTTTCATAAGACACACGGAAAACGAGTAAAATCGATTTTTCGCCGGGAGCGCACAGCCCGATAGCGCTATTCCAGTGCCGCGTTGCGTCGAGTCGATCGTTGAGTCAGTCGAGTGCTCAGAGCAGCGCTATCGGGCTGTGCGCTCCCGGCGAAAAATCGATTTTACTCGTTTTCCGTGTGTCTTATGAAAAAAACACAAACAACGATCAAAAATGTTCCTTTTGTTTTGTTCCATCAGATTCTTTCGTTATTTTTCTCATTTTCTTACGGAGCACTAAAAAATTATTCAATTTAAAATTTGAACCCCCTCAAACCCATCCTTCTTGACCATTTCGGGAATTTTCGACCCCGGAATCGCAAAGAACGCCTAAAGTTATCCCCGGATTCCAATTTTCATCCATTTTTACGTAGATCCGTCGCTAGAATCGAAGAAAACCCGATTTTTTTTTTTTTAAATTTTAAAAAGCTGTAGCTCCGAGGGGTGGAATTTTCGGACACGTGTTCGTAAGGGAAAAAAGTCTTATTTTGGCCCCAAAAATACGTGGTAAAAATATTTACTATGAATTTTGGGACGCCCTGTATGTAAAGCCATTGGTGGCATCAGAAAGTCAGAAAATGCAGTATTAAACTCACAAGAGGCGTTTAACTGAAACCCAAGATGGCAATAAAATATCGAGCAACCCGTGTGAACGCACAGTGAACATTCATGATGGCCAATGTTAACAACCTCACATCACCATCGGAGGTTATGAGTTTGTTTGCGTTGTGATTGGTTGTGATCGATGTTTTGAGGTTGGCCATCTTGGATGTTCATGGTGCTTGCATACAGGTTGCTCGATATTTTACCACCATCTTGGATTTCAGTTAAATGCCTCTGGTGTATTTGTTATTGCATTTTATGAATTTCTGCTGCCACCAATGGCTTTTAACGCGATTTTACATGAGGTAAATCACTCTATAAAGCTGTAGCAAAAGTTTGCAACAGACCATTGGGTCTGTCTAAAAAAATCGCCTAAAAAGTCCATTGGTGGCATCAGAAAGTCATAAAATGCAATAATAAACTCACAAGAGGCGTTTAATGAAATCCAAGATGGCGGAGAAATATTGAGCAATTTTTGTGCATGCACCACGAACATCCAAGGATGGCCAACTTTGACAACCTCACTGGAGGTAGAGGTTATGTGTTTGTTTACATTGTGATTGGTTGTGACCAATATTGTGAGGTTGGCCATCCTTGGATGTTCGTGGTGCATGCATACAAATTGATCGACATTTCTCCGCCATCTTGGATTTCATTAAACGCCTCTTATGAGTTTATTATTGCATTTTATGACTTTCTGATGCCACCAATGGACTTTTCAGGCGATTTTACTTTGGATTAAACACTCTTAATCGTTGTAGCAAAAGTTTGCAACAGACCCATTGTGAGAAAATCAAAGTGCCTGACGTTTGTTTTCTTCTATCAATGGGGCAGTTGCAAGGGTCTAAAATGTTGAGTTTTTTATAAAGAAAATGAAAGTACTAGATAAGCTGAGAACAAAGATGCCTTTGGTTTCTAACCAAGTCCCATTGTTTCGGAGATGAGATTTTGGCCCGAAATACATTGTTTTAAATGGGAATTCCACGTAGTGACGTCACTACACACACGATTTTATACAACTTCACACGTCTGTATCTCCGAAACCGGGACACCTATGAAAAAACCAAGGGCACCATTGTTCTCAGTTTATCAAGTACTATCATTTTCTTCATAAAAAACACAACATTTCAGACCCTTGCAACTGCCCCATTTCCAATTGTTCCAAAATATTCATTTTACAGCCTTTTTTGCAACATCTTAAAATCTTAGTGGTACAATTTTTGATCAGGTGTTTTTCATTGATTTGGTGGTCACTAAGGGATGTGCTTCCAAATTTTTCAGTCTTGCGATGGCAAAATGCTTATTGACTGTTGTGTTAACTAGAGTCCCTATATATGAAAGAGTCTCGCCATACGAGGTTCCATCTCTGATTGGCTGCTGAAAAGTGAAGAAGAAGAAGGGGTCTATGAAGCCTGGAGGTGCGCCTCTTGTTTACATCTTCATGGAACCATCTTCTTTGCTGCCCAGCTTTGAGGAAACTTTCGGCATTTCTAGCTTGAACTGATGAAATTTGAATTAGAAATTGATGAAAATGTGTACAGAACAGAATAAAAGTCACGTATTACTTTTAAAACATTTAGTGAAGCCAACGGGCAATGGAGATTCGGTTGACCTTACAAAGATTACTTACACACGAATACATGTATAAGTAATCTTTGGCGGGAAGATTGTTGAATAAAAATGTAAACAAGAGGCGCGCCTCCAGGCTCCTCAGACACCTTCTTCTTCTTCACTTCTGTTCACGTGTCTTGACTCTTTCATATAGGGACTCTAGTGTTAACTGTTCTACCAGTTTGGCCAACATACTCTTTCCCACATTGACACTCAACTTAGTAGATCCCACTGTTATTTAAAATGTATTTTTCTTTGGGTCTGGAGTTCATGAGTTTCTGAAAATATCTTTCAGGAAAGTCTCATCATAGTAATAGGTTATGAAGCAAGAGCTGTTCTTACCTCTTCATTCGCACAGCCGAAAGGCCCTGGCGTCGATTTTATTTTTCTTATCTGCCCACACGAGTGACGAGTGTGGTCTTGACTTAGTGTAGGTGTTGTGTGATTCGTTCAATGGGAATTCGGAATCCTCCATCGTGAGACTAACTCCCAACTCCCCCCTCCTCCCATTGCTGGAGGATAAGCGGATGTTTGCGATTTTCCCTGCTGAGATTAGTTGCAACAACCTCTCACGGTTTGGTCACGGCACGGCACGTCTTTGATGGCGTTTATCGACCCGTGGTATATTGAAGGGTCTGAACCTAACAAAGTTGCCGGTTTGTGTGAAGGCAATATAAATGTCCAAATTCAAGATGCGGTAATTCTACTGGTTGGTGACAAGAGGAACACAAACAAGCTAGCGTTCTAGAATGGGGCTGTTGCACACTTTTGCTATAAGCGATTTAATAGTCGAGCAGCACTTTTCAATATACATAGATATACCACATCACAGGATAAAGTAATCTTTTTTGCACGGATGCCGTAAATGGTTGAATGGGGCTGTTGCACACTTTTGCTTTAAGCGATTTAATAGTCGAGCAGCACTTTTCAATAAACATAGATATACTACATCACAGGATAAAGTAATCTTTTTTGCACGGATGCCGTAAATGGTTGAATGGGGCTGTTGCACACTTTTGCTATAAGCGTTTAATAGTCGATTCTGGTGTAAAAACCTCCAAAAATAGCGATGGCTACTTCTAAAACTTCTGAAATCCACTCCTCTACTCAATAAACGCTTTTATTTGCGCGGGAGTAACGGTGGCTGAGGGCAGTAATAATGGGAGATTCCCATCTAACAAGACTGTAACTCCATCAAGAAGTGACCAATAAGAGACGACTTTCATGTGACGACGGCGTCACTAGGTGTCACGGTACCATTCATCTGATGTGAATCATTACTCTGATGACTAATCACTCTGTGAATCATCCTTGTCCGCATATAGGAAGAGTGACGAAATTAAGATAGGAATCTCCCATTATTACTGCCCTCAGCTACCACTACGCCCGCGCAAATAAAAACGTTTATTGAGTTAAGGAGTGGATTTCGGAAGTTTTTAGTGCTGTCATTGCTATTTTTCGAGGTTTTTACACCAGAATTGACTATTAATTCGCTTATAGCAGAAGTGTGCAACAGCAACATTCAACCATTTACTGCATCCATGTAAAAAAGATTACTTTATCCTGTGATTTAGTATATCTATGTATATTGTACAAATGCGATGTGTATTGTATAAAAGTGCTACTATTCATAATCTTTCATGGATCGAGACAATGAAGGGATGAATTCTAGAACGCTTTACCCAAGTTGGATTAGGAGTCAAATTTGGTATGCTGAAGGTTATTCCAGGCGAAACTTTTCCAGATTTCAATCCGATGGATAGCTTTGAGTGTCACCCTTTTAAAACTTTGGAGAAAGTGCGAAGGTGCATATTATAACTTTCTGTCTCCTGCTTCTTGCATCATTTTTTACTCCGAAAATATGTAACCCCCAGACTGCACACTGGAGGCAATTGTGACTTTGGTGTAACTGGATCCGGAATGAACATTTCTGACAATGCATAGCATAGTCATTAATGTTGCCATATTTTCCTACAAAGTACCAATTTTTGCATTAAATCAAACGTAGTAGCGGCTCGTGCAATGTGGCAACAACGTATTCTCTCCATTTAAACATATGTAAAATAATCGATCTTCAGGAGGTGCAATGCACCCCCAACATATCGATACTTTTGCGTAGATTTAAATGGCAAATAAACATGGTTGCCAAAATGCACGAGCCGCCACTGAATTGGAACGGGAAACATAGGATAACCATCTGAAAAATTGCAACAATGATCATTTACTGTCCTACTTAATTCTTATTACCCGAACAAAAACAAATTTTAGAAATTGACTCGTCGCGCCATCTAGCCGGTTGAAAAATGTCTGAAACTATCTTCAAAACATCTCCTAAAAAAAGACTCACCCAAAGAGTTAAACACATTTTCTCAATTTCATAATTTTGTAATCTGACCAAAGATTACCTATACTCCAGTTATGGCTCTAGCTATATTGCCAACGTTAAATTTTGTTGAGCGCCTTCATTGCTAGAAGTCATCCACTGGCTTACGGTTTGTTGACGTTTTTGCGGGCGAGAAACTCATTGGACCAGTGGACCAGCTGGCCCACGCGATTTTCTTACTCCGGAATGTTAACAAACCGTGGGCCAGTGTGTGTGTTTTAGCAATGATGGCGCTCATCAAGATTTGAGCTAGTGCCATATGGGTCATTAATTTTTAACGGGTGGGACATTCAGACGACTTTGAAGTAATTTTTTTTCAACTTTTTAATCATTTAAATGAAAAAACTATCCCACCAACAGAAAGGTCCTAACTTCTAGATAGTGATAGAATTTTCAAAATTCCAAAAAAGTCTGTCCAAAGCTGAGAAAAGAGCAAAATAAGGGTGTAACGGGTGGGGCAGAAAATGGACAAGGTTTTTGAATCACTTCAGAAAAAGTTGAAACTCTGTCAGTTTTGAAGAGATGAAAATTTGGGAAAAAAAATATATGTTAAAGGTGAGGGTATGAACTTTGATCCTTTATAAAGTTTTTTTCATTTACTAAATTATTTTTCTCTAAAAAAAATTAAAAAGTAGCGTAACGGGTGGGACGCGTGTGATTTCGTCATTGAAAATAGACATCAAACCTGCTGTAACATCAACACGGTTGACCTTATTAGATTTAGATAATATTTTCGTCTCTGGTTGCATTTTAATGCAAAACAAGACCGCTAGGCACTAATTTTTAAATTTCAATTTTTGCATATCATGTCTACTTTACCGTAGAATGACCGGTATCTGAAGCATAGGTAAGTTTTGAATCGGATAATGGGTCTGTTGCAAACTTTTGCTACAACGATAAAGAGTGTTTCATCGTATGTAAAATTGCCCGAAAAGTCCATTGGTGGCATCAGAAAATCATGAAATGCGATAATAAACTCACAAGAGACGTTTAATGAAATCCAAGATGGCAGTAAAATATCGAGCAATCTGTATGCATGCACCCTTAACATCCATGGATTGCCAACGTTGACAACCTCACAGCCTCAGATGTTATGTGTTTATTTACGTTGTGATTGGGTGCGATCGATATTGTGAGGTTGGCTATCCTTGGATCTTCGTGGTGCATGCATACTGGTTGCTCGATATTTTACCGCCATATTGGATTTCATTAAACGTCTCTCGTGAGTTTCATACTGCATTTTATGACTTTCTGATGCCACCACTGGACTTTTCTTGCGATTTTACATGAGATTGAACCCATTGTATAATTTTTTACTGTTCTTCTAAAGGTGCCCAATTTTGAAATTAATCAAGAATAGAATATTTCGTGGGTTTTCCTCCATTATATGGAGCCTTTTTTAATAGTCGCCCTTTTTATTGGTAATGCATCTAGATTTTTACGGACTGCTGACATTTGCTAACGAACTTTCCTTCTGGACAAAACATATGCTAACAGATTCTCCATATGGATAATTAAGAAAAAGTTTGACAAAGTATCCTGAAACCTCTAGGAACTAAATCTTTGGGTTAGTTTCATGAGGCATTTCAGTCGAAGAATCCGAATTTTTCGTCAGTTTTGATCCAGCTTCTACGGTTCTTCCGCAACTTTCCTAGTTTTCACTTGGTGTCCGTTGGATCGTAAATTCGAGGTTAGGTGCAGATAATTTCAGTTTTTCGAAGGAAATAAATTGAGTCTAGAAGGAAAGTAGAGACAAAATTTGAATTTAGCGTGCTAAATATCACGCTAATATGCAAAATTTCAGTTTACTTACAAGGGGAGGCCCAGAAGTCGCCGCCTCCGATTTTGAAAACAATTGCACGAAAATGTAGCTAAAGTAAAACTATTAGACCCGTGTTTCTCACTTTTTGCCAATGGGCCTTCCTAAAGCGTCAGGAATTTTTTGAAAGTTGCCGAAATTCACGTAAAAACCCGATTGGAGAGCGTTCCGAATATTTACGTGAATTTCGCCAACTTTCCAAAAATTCCTGACGCTTTAGGAAGGCCCATTGGCAAAAAGTGAGAAACACGGGTCTAATAGTTTTACTTTAGCTACATTTTCGTGCAATTACCTTCAAAATCGGAGGCGGCGACTTCTGAGCCTCCCCTTGTTAGTTAAAAAATTAAAATATATCGAAGAGTTATGCGTGTAGTTTATGGTGGAATTTCGTTAGCACATGTCTGCAGAACCGCTCGCTCATGCATCTGCTCCGTTTGCAGTGCAAATTGTTGAGGAACCGATGTAGTTGCAGTTGCTGTTGCAATGCGCAGCTTCATCAGTTCCCTCGTTTCTTTTGTGTTTGGTTGTTATTTTGGTTCGATCTTTCTCACTTCACTTCTCCGATTGTCTTTCCCGCGTCTCATTTGTTGTTTCGTTCTGCTTATTTCCACAGATCGGCTCGTTTTTCATGATCAACCTGTGCCTGGTCGTCATCGCGACGCAATTCGCGGAAACGAAGAAGCGGGAAATGGAGAGAATGAGGTTGGAGCGGGCCAGGTACCATTCAACAAGTACCCTCGCCTCATCCACAAACAACTCGGAGCCCACTTCATGCTACGCTGAACTTATCAAGTAAGTACCGCCCCCCTCCACTCCATTTCGCTCCCCTCCACCCCTCCCCCCACCGTCATACTCCACCTTTATCCACAGCAGCCCCCCCTCTCTCCCCTTACTCATCCGCTGCCTCGCCTTGCCACGCCTCGGCGCGACCCTATTCACAATAACATGTAGAGAAATCCCCCGCGCTCTAATTTCTCAAGCACTCCGGCACACTCCTCGGACCCTCACACTGTTGCCAGATTTCATTTTTAAAATTAGTTTTATTTTACATTGATTCTTACGGTAAAACGCACGGTCGGAAGCCGTTAATTTGACAACAGTGGGCTCTCGCAAACCGGCATTGCTACGCTTTGCTTTTTTCGCCGAGAATGACGGATTTTGCGGCGTTGCCACCCACCCGCGCCGCTTCTTTTTGTCTAAAAACCATCAAAGAGGATCAATTAAGTAATGAGAAGAGGAATCGCGGGGATTAACGATGCCCACGCTTTTGCGCATCAAGCTGTATATGTAGATTTTTACGCCTTTAAAGGTGATTTCACGGTAATCATGGGCGGATTCAGGTATTTGTTTTTCTCTCTCTACTTCCATTTGAACACATGTGTTAGTAAAATATAGCAAAGGAGGCTATGTCGTGACTTTGGCCCCTTTTTCTGTCCTTTTCTACCGTACTTTACTCCAGTGGGAGGAGAGAGAGAAAGACGAATTCCTGTATCCGCCCTTGACGGTAATAGAGTCCCTTGATGGAATTATTGTACAGTAAGTATCGACACGAGCTCATCAACGAGGTCCGATTGGTCGTTGATTTCAGGTTTTCACGGACGCGAGTATAAGTTGACGACATAGAAAGCCTCACATGAAACAAATAGGGGGAAGAGGAACGGATGGGAACGGACCGGTATCAGTGACGTTTTGCATGCTATTTGGTAACGTTGCAGTTCGTCCATTTAAACCCATGAAAAAGATCGAGCGATAGGATGTTCGGTGAACACCTTCGCATTCGACCTTTTATACGGGTTTCAACGGACTCATTACAATGTTGCCAAGTTGCACGCTACGTCACTGACCGGTTAGAGTCCCTTGATGGAAATATTGTATAGGGAGTACCGACACGACGCTTTGTGCATTTTGACAGGAGTCGATCTAGTCGACTGCCTGGACGAATTCGAAGGTTAAGTTCGACAGTGGACCAGTGGTGGACTGGCGGATTTGCCGGCATTCCGGTCCGTTTCCATACGTTCCTCTACGAATCGACTCCTTTCGTGTGGAGCCTTCGATGTCGTCGACTCCTGCTCGACTCCGTGAGAGCCTAAAACCACCGACCAATCACAACTCGTTGAGCTCGTGTCGGTACTCCCTATACATTATTTCCACCAAGGGACTCTATGACCGGTATGCCGGTAAATCCGCCTGTCCACTCTTTATCCACTGTCGAACTTAACTTTCTTAACGTTCGACTCCTCTCAAATGCATAAAGCGTCGTGTTGGTACTCCCTAGAACAATATTTCCATCTAAGGACTCTTAACGGTAAGAAGAATAGGGGTCTTTTTTGGTTTGGTACGGATGGCCCTCGACGCCAATTTAATTCTCGCTGTTCATTGGTGGAGACACAACTTGCGCCGGACTTAACGCTAATCGAAGGACCGTCCGTGTCGAATAAAATGAAGTCCCAGGATTTTTTGCTGACCTAGAGACATTCAACGTGGAGTCAACGGCAAGCCAAAAATGCACTTAGCAGTCACGATCAGCTGTGACAAACCTCCCTTAGCGTTCCGAATGGGGTTTCATTTATACTAAAGTGACCTACTCGGCTTTAGATGTTGCCATTTTCACTTGACTTTAATGATATTATAAACTTAGATCTAGTGCAGAGCATTTCTCGAATTTTAAAGGAACTTTCTTTCTCCACGTTAAGTCTTGTTCGTGAAAATGTCAAGCAATTTTATTTATCAGATAATTTTTAATTTTGTACTAGTAGGTCTGTTTAAAGTAAATATTTCCTGACTCTCTCTCTCTCTCTCTCTCTCTCTCTCTCTCTCTCTCTCTCTCTCTCTCTCTCTCTCTCTCTCTCTCTCTCTCTCTCTCTCTCTCTCTCTCTCTCTCTCTCTCTCTCTCTTTCGTGACCTCCGTGCAAACTGCATGGCCATCTCTTTCTAGTGTCGAAATTTGTTTACAGAGATTACAGGGCCTCGTTTCCTTACATTTTATCATCTAAATCGCATTAGAATTACACTGGAAATTCATTTCTTCCAAAAACGTTCCTAAAAAATGTTTCTGTGTACAATTTTTGTTTACCTGTGAAAGTGAGGAAGCAGAACATCGGGATGATGGATGATGTCATCCGGTGAAAATATTTGTCAATCGTTTCAAACGCAATCTCTCTCTTTGTAAAATTGTAAATGTCAAACGGACATGGACGAAAATACGGACGACGTGCATTTTGTGGTGAGGTTCGCGAGCAGGCAAAATACTCCTTCAAAATGAAAGGTATGCAAAACCAAGACTAGCACGTCGGAACAGTTACATATTCATTTCGCCGTACTTGCTCAGTCCTTAGGGTAACATATTTTTCGAGGTTACTACTTACGGACATGGACGAAAATACGGACGACGCGCATTTTGTGGTGAGGTTCGCGAGCAGGCAAAATACTCCTTCGAAATGAAAGGTATGTAAAACCAAGACTAGCACGTCGGAACAGTTACATATTCATTTCGCCGTGCTCGCTCAGTCCGTAGCATGCTCTTCGCGGTTACTACATACGGACGACGCGACGCGACGCGCATTTTGTGGTGAGGTTCGCGAGCAGGCAAAATACTCCTTCAAAGTCAAAGGTATGCAAAACCAAGACTAGCATGTCGGAACAGTTACTTATTCATTCAGCCGTACTCGCTCAGTCCGTCGCATAACATATTTATCGTATGGTTGAACATACGGACGACGCGCATTTGCGGGGGTGAGGTTCGCGAGTCGGCCATTTATTGCCTCTTATTTTGAGGCAATAAACAGGAGCTGGAACATGTTTCGATCCCGTGTAGGTCACACCAAAATACATAAGAATAAATGGAAAAATTACTTGCTTAAATCTAACCTAAAAATCCTACAAGGAGGTCGCGCAGGTTAATCATTAGACTGCTACTCTAGACAAATGTATAGTTCGTTGGTAAAAGTAGATTTTTACGCTTTAACGACATAGGTGTCCGCCCGCAATGTATACAAAACAAGGGTCCCTGGACACGAACGTGTGGTTTTTTCTTATAATTGGACCTGAAATTGCGTGAAAATCAACGTATCCAACTGAAATTGACCTGCCGAGTTCGAATTTGGCCTTAGTGTTGATCGAAATATTCTAGATTTTCCACAATTTAAACTCAATCGTGAAAAATGTTTAAAAGTAGAATATGCGTAAAATCAGGACGAGTTAAGTAGAAAATAATATCAGTTTTGACATCAGCGTCCCAAATACTGCAGAATAGCATAGTAGCAATGTAATTAACAAGACAATTCAATGAAATACATTAAAATTTAGTTAAAAATAACACCGATGTTTGGTGCTGTTCGCGGACAGTTATGTCGTTAAAGAGGCCTACTTGTAAAAGTATGTCTAGGAAATTCTATGAATTGATCCTTTGTCCACCGTCTGTAATTCTGTCTAAGATTTCCGAAACATTCCAATTAGAGTGAGATCGTGTTTGCGGTGTGAAGAACTCAAGATCTGGTTCAAAGCAGTCATACAATAGGTGTACTATTTTCATGGAAGCAAAGTTGGTGAACACCCCCCCCCCCTCCAGCCACTCCGTGACGCCCATGAGTGAACGATTGACATCGCTGCAAAATTATGAGTCTCCAAAATTTAACTCGAGAGAGGGAGTAATCGAGATTCGAGCGAGAAGTCTTTGAGTTCTTGACACCTCCGAAGGATTGCTAGAACTTCTGAGAATTCGTATGTTCTCTCCCTCCCTCTTTCTCCGTGTCCTTCTTTCCTCTCCCTCTCTCTCATTCTCTCTCTCTCTCTCTCTCTCTCTCTCTCTCTCTCTCTCTCTCTCTCGCATCATATGAGCAAAAGTTTTTCGTCATTATTCCTCTATTCATTTTAATAATTTATCTTTTGTTATATACGCTGCCGTTGATTTATTTCACTTTCCAGTAGCGCACCGAGAGTTTCTTCATCTCCCTCTTTTCTCCATTAAGAAACGTATGTTAGACAAGGATGGACAAGGGGATAAAACCCCCTCCTTCTGTCCTTTCCCTACTCATACATTCAAACGGGAAATGAGAGAGATGGAAGATATCCTGGTTGCGCCAGTGTCACTTTCTTCTATCGTGCAAGTTTGCTTTAAATTATCGTCCAGGAGATTTCGCGAAGTTTCTTAGATTGCCTTTATTTATTTCCGGTAGTCAGTATTTTCGTTTGGTTCTCTTTTACAGTTCTATCAGATTTGTGATGCAACTAAGTTCCCGAAAACGGGTATTAAAAAAAATAGATTCCCCAAGATTCACGAGTCTAATATCCTTGGCAAGATACCGTAGGGACACAAAGAATATGATGAAGTTCAATGAAATTAATTACCGTGGGTCTGTTGCAAACTTTTGCTTTAGCTGTATGTAGCGGATCTATATTCTGGTGGAATTTTGCGGATAAATTAAGTTAAAAGCGCATGAAAGTCTCAAAATCTCTTAAGGGGAGTGGGATTTCCTATCTCACAAGGGGAGGTCACGGTGGGGCCCCCTCCGTCATCGTTCAAATTTCGCATGAAGGTAGTCCTAAGGGTCCTTATCAACGCCTCAAGGTCACTTTTTGCGAATAGGCCCTGAAAAGCCTGAAAAACGGGTTTGAAAATTAACGGTGTTTATGTAGCGCAAATGTCGGCCACGACTTTCGTCTACCGGGTGGCGCAGCGCGCTAAGGTGCGCGCCTCCAGATTCTTGCACGCCGGCGGTGTGGGTTCGAAACTCACCTCTAATGGTAAATTTTTTAAAGTTGTTCTCGGGTCGATTTGATCATTTTTCATCATTCATTTTTATTAATTCACTTTTTACTGTTGATTTTTTTTTCTTTTTCTTTGTCAATGCTTCAAATGAATACAAATAGCATCAAATTCCGTAACCCACAAGAAATGGTCAAACATACAAGCAAACAGTAAAGTATCAAACGAAATAAATAACAAAGAAATATTCAAGGGGACAAATGAAATCATACGGACGAACGAAATGAAGACCAAAGGCACAAATGAACACATGGCGGATCCAGCAGTCTGGCAACATTGCATTCTTCCCATTTGATTTCATGAGAAATAATCGATTAGTCACGGGGCTATAGCCTCTTCAAGAATCGATTGTTTATCATGCATTCAAACGGGAAGAATGCGTTGTTGCTAAATTGCTGGATCTGCATGTGGAAAGCTGGGAAAGTTCAGCGATTTTCATCGATGACTCTCGACATTAACGACATTTCGACCGATCGAAACTTCACAAATACTCGAATTTCCGAGGAATTTCGATTAGTCGTTGAAAAATACAGGCCAAAATCAAGGTCATTATTTATTCGTTTGTTTGGATTCTTATTTGTTTTGACTATTTGGTTGTATGCATGCGTTTGGGAATTTGTTTCATTTTGTATTCATTTGAAGCATTGACAAAGAAAAAGAAAAAAAATCAACAGTAAAAAGTGAATTAATAAAAATGAATGATGAAAAATGATCAAATCGACCCGAGAACAACTTTAAAAAATTTACTGCCTGAGGTGGGATTCGAACCCTCACCGCCGGCGTGCAAGCAACTGATGGCGCGCACCTTGGCGCACTGCGCCACCCGGTCGACGTAAGACGTGGCCGACATTTGCGCTACATAAACACCGTTAATTTTCAAACCCGTTTTTCAGGCTTTTCAGGGCCTATTCGCAAAAAGTGACCTTGAGGCGTTGATAAGGACCCTTAGGACTACCTTCATGCGAAATTTGAACGATGACGGAGGGGGCCCCACCGTGACCTCCCCTTGTCAGCCCATGTTAAACCATCAATGTTTAAGGAACATTTTCTGAGGAACTACTCAACCGATTTTCAAAAACTTTAGCTTGTTTGATTTGTGTTGGTACCCTCTTCACTTTAACACGGGGTTTTTTGAAAATCTTGAATTTTGAGAATTTTACGATCTTTTGAAATTTGGTTCCAAAAATGCATTATTTTTTGGTACTTGAAAATTCACAAAAATTCAGGGAAACAAAATTTTGAAAAAAGCCCGTGTTAAAATATGCAGGGCACTATGACGAATCAAATGATCCAAAGTTTTTGAAAATCGGCCCAGTGGTTGCTGAGAAAATGTACCTCTTGTGTGAAAAAACACAAACTCGGGGAAAACACAATTTAAAAATTCCGGAAAAAACACTTTAAATGCAAAATGCACTCAACACTGTTTTTCTTTTTTTAATGAAATTATCCTTACAGAGTAGACTACTCATCAAAAATAAGTGAACTTGGTCTTAAATTAAAGCTGATGATATATGGAACAACTTTAGCTGAAAAAACGAATTTTTAAAATTTTGACCGAAATCCAAGTCCCACTCCCCTTAAGAAACTCAGAGAATGTATTTTAACAAAATTGGAAGGTGGTGGTTGAATGACCGGATGACATTAGGGGAGCCCTATCTAATTTCAGTTTTCTCTGTGACAAATCAATTTTTTAAGCATTGGAAGTTGCGATGAGATTGGACTCCTCCATATTGTCACCCACTCACTCGACTGCTACCTTAGAATATTGTTTCGAAGAACATTATTGAACTGTCGATTACGAGTATGACATTAATAATGGGGCTTTGGCAATTTTTTGCATTGAGCAAATGATTAGTCCAGCAAATGTAAAAACCAGCAATAATCACGAAAATCTCGCTAAGAAAGTCTAAAATTCAGTTATAAACTCACAAAACTGCTATAACAGCAAGTTCGTTATTGCCCGGTTCAACGCAGGTATCGTGGGAGATTCCTGTCGAACATGTCCCCTTCTCTACAGAAACACAGAGATTTGTCTCAATTTCGATGAGATCGCTCATGATACCTACGTCTTTCCACCATTAAACCCGATTTTGAGAGTGAATGGGGTTGTTGTAAAGGTCGGAATTTTATGTTTTTGATTACAGATTCTGAAAACGTTCGCCGAGTAGAGCATTTTCGTTTTTTTGTTTTTTTCCTACGACCAATAGAAGCCGAGATAATCGACTTTGAAGCATCGCCAATTATTGCATCATATATACTAATTATTGCGCAATTCAGTGCACTACGGTTCTCATATCTCTTAAACTTCCAAAAATAACCCTATCGACCTATACCTCATTTTGAAGCAGAAGTCAAACGGAATCGGTCTGTGCAAATTTTAGGTCACTAACTGCTGTCGTTCCAAAATGGCGCCGATCCAAATATTAAGATGGCGCCAGAATATAAAAATAAAAAAACCCGCCATTTTGGAACGACAGCAGTTAGAGACCTGAGATTTGCACAGAACGATTCCGTTTGACTTCTGCTTCAAAATGAGGTATAGGTCGATAGGGTTATTTTTGGAAGTTTAAGAGATATGAGAACCGTAGTGCACTGGATTGCGCAATAATTAGTATATATGATGCAATAATTGGCGATGCTTCAAAGTCGATTATCTCGGCTTCTATTGGTCGTAGGAAAAAAACAAAAAAACGAAAATGCTCTACTCGGCGAACGTTTTCAGAATCTGTAATCAAAAACATAAAATTCCGACCTCTACAACAACCCCATTCCGTGATTTTTTAGTGTACTCATCGTCGTTTCTATGCAAGAATCATTTTTTCAATCCCCTATGGCAAAAGTTTGCAAGAGCACCAATCATTTCAAGAAAATTTCATGTTTTCTATACATTGTAAGTGCTGTTAAACTTATTATCCGTTTGGTAGAATCATGCGATGATAGATAATTATTTCTGCACGCAGGAGCTACTTTTTTGCATAAACTACGAATTGAAGGAGGTTCGTGTCTGAAATAATTTGTAAGAAAGTCGATTCATCACCAAACGAAAATGTTTGACATCCAACCCCCCGCCCCCCCGCCCCATCCCCCAACAGAGACTAGACACGTAAGCGAAAGTAGACAGGAATCGCGAACTGTGAAAGTGATCAACAATGTTCAGTTCAACAGGTTACTGTTGAACTTAATCTGCTTGGAGCACGAACAATGGACACAGGAAAGGAAACTTGCATGGATCGAACTAAAAGTGTGCTCCATACTCTGCAACTGACATCGTTACAATGAATTAATACCACGTTGTACCGCTATGAGAGGCGAATTCAGGGATGCGTCCCACTCCATTTCCACGCGCCACACGCGGATACATGAATTTGTCTCTCTCTCTCCCCTTCTCTCTGTCTCTCTGTCTCTCTCTCTCTCTCTCTCTCTCTCTCTCTCTCTCTCTCTCTCTCTCTCTCTCTCTCTCTCTCTCTCTCCTCCCATTTGAACGCGTGCGCTAGAAAGAAACGGAAAAGGGAGCCAAGTCACGTTATGGCCTACTCTATTATCCTTTTCTGACACAAGTGTTCAAACGGCTATAGAGAGAGACAAAGATAAATTCCTGTATCCACCCATTCCACGCGCGCTTGTTACGAAAGGACAGGGGTAGATGTTAAAGTGACGTAATAGCCTTTCCTTCCTTTTTTTTAACACGTGCTCTAATATGGATCGAGAGAGAGGGAAAATTTCATGGGCACTCTTCTGAACGCAATCATCTGAATATCATAAATTGCCTCTCTCAACGAAATCAGAACTGAATTTATAATTGGCGAATAATGCTCGATTTCACTTAGGGTAACAACCTATACGTCCAGCTACTTCGAAACGATTCGTTCCGATCTGCAACCGAAAGCTTTCGACGCGTATCCAGTGTGTATCAATCAAACTTAATGTCCGAGTTCGCTCATGTCTATCCATTTTTCATCCGTCGGACACTCTTTGGAGTGTGTCTGATATGCGATTGAGCGATAGTTGTGAACAGTGTGACTCATGAAACAATCCAGTCAGTTCCACTAAAGACAATCGACGTGCAGCACATTATACCGACACGAGTGGTGGCTCGTAAAATGCGATTTAATCGATGTCCACTCCATTTAAAACTGTAGAAAAGTATCGATTTCTCGGAGGTTCAATGGCACCCGCTGACGATCGATACTTTTTATAATTTGAAATGGAGTAGACATCGATGCATCACATTTCACGTGCCGCCACTGACCGACGCACGTTTTAACTTCAAAGGTTTTAGTCAAAAATTGCAACATTTAGCCGCCTTCTGAATGTGGTATCTAATGGGTCTGTCACAAACTTTCGACACAGCATTACAACACATTGATTCTAACGTAAAATTCGGTGAAACTAACGATGCGCGCACTAAAAACTTTCAAAATTCACTCATTAATTCAGGAAATCACTTCGATTTCAAACAACCCGCGCTAGACATATCTTTGAAACATTTAATGTTTTGTTTAGATTCATAAATTCTTGTATTGTTTTGTAATCTTTGATAATCCACAAAAGACCAGACAGCAAATGCAGCCAATGTTTCATGTCTCTAGAAGGAAATTCCATCATTTCGTAGTTAAGATGTTGTTTACACATATAAACACGGTGTTTCCGTCTATGTTGTAGTATGCTGGTGCAAATAGTATCTAGTGTAGCGCGGGCTGTTTGAACTTGAGGTGTTTTCCTGAGTTAATAAGTAGTTTTGAACGTTTTTAATGTGGGCATTGGAATTTTTGCCAAATTTTACGTAAGAATCAAAGTTCTGTTTTGTTATATTAAACGTACACAACCTACCAATTATATACCATTTGACTAAGCATAAAGTGGACATTACGTCCTGAAAATGTCAAGTTCTAAAAATATTTCTGCGGACGTTAGGGGGGCTTAAATTTCAACTTGATTGTTCACCTTCAAAAGGCGATAAAAAAGTTCTAGGTAAACGTATGAAAATGCGGGTTTGCACGAAAAAATGCAAAATTTAAAGGCCTTTCTATAGATATGTTTGACTTAATAGTTTGGTCTATATTTACAGGACTTATCGTAATTTTTTATTCTCAAGGCGGTAACATTTTTCACTCAATCTCGAATCCCCAAAAATACTATTTTATAATTTTGATAAAAAAAAAGAACAACAAAAAAACAAAAATACAACCATGTTATTCTCAACATAATTTTGCGTATACGCGTTGAAATTAGGTTAGGTTTGGACACCCCCCCCCTACTTAGTAGGTTAGCAGTGTTTGGCTTTATGCTCCTTGTATAGGCATAGTTAATCTTTGATCCCAACACTGAGTACAAGTTGTTAATTTATTTTAATTTTTTTCCCCTGCGGACCGATCATTTACTTCAACAATAAACCAACCGTTAAGACTGTTTTTGAATGTTATGCTATTGGTCCAAAAATTGTAAAACTTGGCTGTTACTGTGGTAACCTTTATTAAAGGGCGCATTATTTAAAGGCCATTCATTGAATGGGTCTGTTGCAAACTTTTGCTACAACAATTAAGAGAGTTCAGTCTAATGTAAAAATCGCCTGAAAAATCCATGGGTGGCATCAGAAAGTCATAAAATGCAATAATAAACTCACAAGAGGTGTTTAATGAAATCCAAGATGGCGGTAAAATATCGAGCAATCTGTATGCATGCACCGTGAACATCCAAGGATGGCCAACTTGACAACCTGACTGGAGGTAGAGGTTATGTGTTTGTTTACGTTGTGATTGATTGTGATCGATATTGTGAGGTTGGCTATCCTTGGATGTTCGTGGTGCATGCATACAAATTGCTCGATATTTTACCGCCATCTTGGATTTCATTAAACGTCTCTTGTGAGTTTATCATTGCATTTTATGACTTTCTGATGCCACCATTGGACTTTTCAGGCGATTTTACATAAGATTAGACACTCTTAATCGTTGTAGCAAAAGTTTGCAACAGACCCATTGCTTTAAAAGAGGAGCATTTTAACAATGGTTACCCTATAGCAACAGCCAAGTTTTACAATGTTGAACCAATAGCATCACTCATAGATAGAGACAGTTTTAAGAGGTGATTCTTGGCGAAACTCTTTCAGATTGGATTGGAACAGATGGACAGCGTGACTAACAGTTTTTGAGAAATGTCACGTTTTCGCCGTTTGTAAACTGAAACCAAAGAAAAAACACAAAATCCAAGAACGTCGGCACTTGCAGTGCCGTCGCGTGCCATCTGTCAACGATGCAACTGCTCCATTTAAACTCATTAAATATATCGAATT
>VMOF01000013.1:33191143-33217083 GCA_011764245.1 Trialeurodes vaporariorum
TTTTTTCACCCCCCCCCACTCTCGCTTGTCGCGTCACGTTTTTCTCTGTCGCTTGGAATGAAAGTTCACGAGCAACGGCCCCGTTGCCAAATTTTCGGTTTGAACGGTGCTCCTACAAGCAACTAGTTGTAGCAATAGAGAGACTGATATTGTTATCAGGGCTGCCGTTTTGCGTATATTCAATGCTATTTTTCTATTCACCGATGATTCCACCGGTTGAGAAAAGATTACACAGCTCAGTTCAGTGTATGACTATAATAAACTAAAATACTCGCATCTGTAATCTTTTCTCAACCGGTGGAGTCGTCGATGATTTTAAAAAACTTGCGGATATTTTAATTAATCAACGGAGTTTCCATCGATTAAGGAAAGATTACAGATCAGAGTATTTTCGTGCCTTACAGTCACACACTGAACTGAACTGTGTAATCTTTTCTCAACCGGTGGAATCATCGGTGAATAGAAAAATAGCTTTGATTATACGCAAAACGGCAGCCCTGCTTGTTTTAAGTCCTTTTCTCAAAAGTGACAGCAAAGGCGATCTGATTCTGATTTGTATGCCTCATTGATTAAACCTGAAACTAGAAGGTGTAATAAATTCAGTGTAAATTGGGTTTGAATGAAAGCGCAAGTTTTTTGAGTGGCTTTCTGGACACAGAATTCTAATACAACGTTACAGGTTAGAAAATGTGGGTTGTTTCTGTAATGTGTCAGTTTCTTTATCTAGAAAAATAGATGTATTTTTTAAATCCTTCCAGAAGAAATAGGTTTATCGATTACTGCGTCCAGATACTCTCAAACACTTGCACTTTTCAAGTGAAAACCAATTTCAAGTGAATTGATCACATTTTTCTTCTTGAGGTTTAAACCCCTTTTTTGGATAGTGGTACCATTTTATGTAACATGTGATTCAATGGAATTTAAATGGACATTTTTCAAAAAGTTGTGTGACCCATCAAAGTTCTTAAAAAAGTGTCCTCTTTCGAACGGTCTAAATAAATCTCAAAAAAACTCAAATCCCAAAATGCGTGCATGAAAGGGTTAAAAAATATGAAGCAAACAAACGTAGCCCGCATAACAAAATCCTCTCTATTGCTTTTGCTTGTGTTGATTTGACAGTTACTTCTTAAGACGTAGTGATGGTGACTACCATCGATTACCAGAAATAAATGCCGCCCCGTCATCCTGATTTTCTAATTCCCCCCCCCCCCATTTGATGCGTAAGAATGGGTCTATATGGTGTATTGTTGCTAGCGGAAATTCCAAGAAATTGTTCGCCGAAGAACGGGGTAGTTGTACAGCTGTGCTACAGGTTATTTAAGGGTCGATTTGGATGTAAACCCCACCGAAATAACAATGTGCATACAAAATCCTTTCCCAAATTAAAAAAAAAAAAAAAACTGTTTCCAAACGTGCGACCGCAATGGAGGTGTTGGGCACTAAGAATGAGAGCTTCCTAGCTTTTTGCTACTTTCTAAGACGGGAATGACGATTTACAGAGTAACTTGACACCAGAAGAGTGATAAATATCCGATGAATGGCACCGTGACTGCCAGTGACACCGGTGCCAAAGGAATTTTGTCTCTTATCGGCCTTTTCGTGATGGAATGACAGTATTATTAGATGGAAATCTCCCACTTTTTGCCGTGAATTTGGTCGCGCCTTCAAAAACATTTTATGAGTTCAGGCGTGTATTTTGTAAGTTTCCAGTGCTACCATCGTCATTTTCTAAGATTTCTACTTCTGATTAATTGTCTGAAGCAAAAGTAAGAATAACAGCCAAATTGTGTCATTAATTTGTTCAACTTTTTTGCGTCAATTTGTTTCAAATTTGGTATGAAAACGTTTCAGGTCATTTTTAAGCTCTTTTAAATTGTGTCTTTAAATGGCTGGTGGACGTTCTCAGGACGTTTAGACCCCCTTCTCCTTTTCCGGCATGACGATACGCGCACACGAAGAACTTCCAAAGTACTTTATTATTTGAGGAATTCATTTGATTGATCGTCCATTTTGAACGATCCGTGTGAAGCTGTCAGTTACCGTCATTCCACCAACCGCTTCATAAAACCGCATGTTTGTGACCTTTGACACAGTTTTCAAACGACTGTATACAGGGTGTTTTTACTTTCTCACTCAAATGAAATTAGAAAAATTGAGAAAGTATTGCAATGGCGCAGAGATTTTTGATGCATTTTGTTTCGATACTGGCCCGCTGCGCTGCGACTAAGTCAATCATGATAATTATAAAATAATTGGCTCTATCATGCCTAATACTATCCTAAAGAACATCCATCCATGATATTTCAAATTTTTAACCATATGTGGTAGGGAGGAGTAAATGCACAAAATTTCTGTGGGTCTGTCTGTCTGTCTGTGTCTTGTAGTCTTGAAACTGAAATCAGCATAACTTTGAACTACTGATCCATATGCATCTAAATTTTGCAGAGATGTTGCTTTTAACATTCCAGAGGGACTTTTTTTTTTAAAAAAAAAAAAACAAGCAGATAGTTCTGACACTACAGTGTCAGAGAAGGCGCACCTTGAGCAAATTTGGTCCTCATGAGTCAAATTCCATTTCCACCATCTCAAAAATAATGTATCCAGCAAAAAACCGGGTCCGAACCTGGATGCGGCGAGTGGGTAGGGGTTAGGACCACTACATACGATCTTATATGGGACAAACCCTTCGAATATTCCACCACCTCAGAAAAAATTGTCCAGCAAAAGTGAGGGTCCGAACCTGTGTGCGGCGAGGGGGGGGGGGGGTGTAGAACCCCTACAGACAATCTTAGAACAATCCCTTCGAATTTTCCAACATCTAAAAAAATTGTCCAGCAAAAGTTAGGGTCCGAACCTGTGTGCGGCGAGTGAAGGAGGGGGGAGAACCATTACGGACAATCCCTTCGAATTTTCTAACAACTCAAAAAAATTGTCCAGCAAAAGTTTGGGTCCGAACCTGTGTGCGGTGAGGGGGGGGGGGGGGGTGTAGAACCACTACGGACAATCTTAGAACAATCCCTTGGATTCTCAAAAAATCATCTCAAAAAAAATTGTCCGGCAAAAGTTTGGTTCCGAACCGGTGTGTGGCGATTGGGGGGGGGGGGGAGGTTAGGACCACTACGGACAATCTTAAACCAACCCCTCAGATGTTCACCATATCTAGCAAAAGTTCGGGTCTGAACCTGTGTGCGTCGTGTGGGGGGGCGGTGGGACCACTACGGACAATCATAAAACAATCCTTCGAATTTCCCACTGCACATCACTAAACGCACGTAATAAACAATCAAATACTCATAAAACAATTTGAACCCCCTTTAGTAAAAAGGTAGTAGTTAACGATATAGTATGTCCCGTAAAATAGGGACATGAAAAAGTGATCGGTAGTAAGAAGAAATCGGACCACCAAGAATCGATTATTTTTCATGATGTGTTAGAGTAGAGAAAAACAATGTTGCCATATTCCATTAGCTGGCACCGTTCTTTGGTTGCCCGGTAAAAAATTTGAACGTGAAGTGTGATGCCAAGTAAAACAAAGGACGCCATGGCAAAACGTAAGAAAAGATGAAGAAGTTACAGTGAGTCAAAAGACATCTCTCCTAAATGTCCCCATGACGTCCCACGACTGGTGACAAAGCATTTGATCCGCGCACAATGGCCGAAATACGTTAATCAAATCTCGAAATGATAAAAAAAAACTGTAGGGAATACCCTACGAACACTTTCTCACATCACTTTTATCTGAGGGAGACCCCCAGACCCCCCCCACCACTAAAGAATTCTGGAGGAGACCCCCTAACCCCCTAAAGAATTCTATGGGAGACCCCCAGACCCCCTTTAGAATACTAGGAGAGACCCACAAACCCCCCTTTAAAATGCTGGGGGATACCTCCAGAACACCCTTTAGAATTCTGGGGGAGATCCCCAAACCCCCCTCAAATTTCAAATATTTTCACCTCCGGACATATATTTCTGCCTTCAATCCGAAGAGTTTGCAATTTTGTAGAGAAGCTGTAGGAATAGTTGCCTTTTGTTATTTGAAGGCTAATTGAGAGCCTTAATCTGATGTTGCTTATAACAGGGTTTAGAGTAGGTAATTCAAGATTCCAATAAGTTTTTATTCTTTGAGCTGCATTCATTATATTTGCTCTTTGTTCTATTTGGGAGTTTTTTTTCCCTTAGTTTTTATAGGAGGTCGAAATGTACTGATTCTTGCATTTCCTCCATTGAGTACTATGTTTGGTTTCTTCTTTCAAACTGTGGATATTCGAAATAATTTTGTTTGTTTAATAGATTAACCCCCCTCCAAAGATGTACTTAAGTCGTAGATTGTGCAAACAAAATTTCAACAAAATTCATTCAGCCATTTTGATTGACTTTTCTTTATAAAATTAATTTTCCTTGAATATTCTATTTTTTGGTGTAATGAAACCTATATTGCTTTTAAACAGCTTTAGACTTAAAGTTGAATATTGTAGTAATACATTGAAAAGAAATTTCTGCTTAGCTGGTTGCAAACGTTTTGATGCAATTTTCATCGAACTTAATTGAGTCATACTTGAATTACTTGTTGCAAATATTATGTTTGTCTTAATATTTGCTTACAATTAGTTTCAAAAGATTTTTGCTCGATCGTACCTATATTGCCCCTCGAAAGGT
Organism: Trialeurodes vaporariorum; assembly: GCA_011764245.1. Lineage (NCBI taxonomy): Eukaryota > Metazoa > Arthropoda > Insecta > Hemiptera > Aleyrodidae > Trialeurodes > Trialeurodes vaporariorum. The sequence goes on from VMOF01000013.1 coordinate 33,195,800, forward strand.
GTCGTAAGGTTTTTATGAGGACTGTACCAGAAAAATGTTTTAGTGCACACAGTGCAGTGTTTAGTGTATTTTTTAACACATTATGTTTGTGAACATTTTGTCAAAATCAATCCCATTAATGATTGACTCCAAGTTTAAAATTAATTCTTCACTTTCATTCTTTTTTTTTTTTGGTCAAACAACCTATTTTGATTTTTTAAAACTCTTTAGGGTTGTATATTGTAACTGTAAGGGCTAATTTCTTTTGTAAACCAATTGTAGATTTTATTTGCCAGATTTTGTCAAAATCCATTGGACCAAACCTGAATTATCCGAAATAATAAGATTATGTTTTTATTTGCTTATATACCCATATTTTTTCTCAATCGCACCTATATTACCTCTTGAAAAGGTCTAATCGGTTGTGTATGGTGATCAAGAGAGGATAATATGTTAGTACTTTGATAGTAGATTGTGTGTAAAAAGTTTCATGAAAATTCATCCAGCCATTATTGATTGACTCCAAGTTTTAAGATTACTTAATTTCTCACGATAATTCCATTTTTGGATCGAGCGCAATATTTGATTTTTTAAACGGTTTCAGGGTTGAATATTGTAACTGTAAGTGGTTTATTTTATAGTAGGCTGAATGTAGATTTTTTTCGCTAACTTTCATCAAAATTGATTGAACCAAACCTGAACTATCCCAAATAATAGGATATTTTTATTTGCTCATATTCCCAAATTTTTTGCTCAATCGCACCTATATTACCTCTAGAAATGGTTTTATCGGTTGTTTTTGGTGACACAGAGAGGAAAATATTTAAGTTTATTGATAGTAGATTGTGTGTACAAAGTTTTATCAAAATTCATGGAGCCATTATTGATTGACTCCAAGTTTTAAGATTGATTTCTCACGATAATTCTATTTTTCGGCTCGAGCGCGCTTATTTTGATTCTTTAAACAGTCTGAAGGAATGAATAAAGGAACTATAAGTGGTTCATGCTATAGTAGGCTGAAAATAGATATTTTTTTGCTAACTTTCATCAAAATTGATTGAGCCAAACTTGAATTATTCCATTTTATTATTTTATTTTTATCCATTTTACCATTGATTTAATGAAAATAATTTTTTCCCCATAACTACCCTAAAAATCAAAATTTCAAAAAACCAAAAAAGTACTTCTGGGGAATCTAAAAAGCAACAACTGTGCAAAATCTGGATGCATAAGGATCAATGGTTCAAAACTTATGCCTAGGTACGGAGTGATGAACAGCCGGACTGACGGACAGACGCCACAGATTTTTTTTACATAAATCTCTCTAAGTCAGAAAGGGTTAAGAAATAGAAAATATGATGGAAGGATGTTCTTATGGATGGTATTAGACATGATAAGAGGCAATTACTTTGACTAAATCATGATTGACTTTGTCCTGAGAGGCCAATTATCGCAACAAAATACCTTGAAAATCTCTGCGCCAACGCAATACAATACTTTCTCAATTTTTCTAATTTCATTTGAGTGAGAAAGTAAAAATACAATCACACCATCTCCGTCGGATGTAGACTTTTAGGCATGACTGATCCAACCTCAACACACCTAATCAGTCTCTAATTCTGATTATTAGCGTTAAAAATATTTTTGGCTCAAATTAGCGCTCTCACCTCAGTATCAGTAAAAAACGATGCGCTGACATAATTTTAGAAGAATTTGATGAGATCACACAATTTTCAGAAAGACATGGCGCGTTGAGTCATTTTGCAGCAAAAAAAAGCGCGATAACTTAATTTTCACCAAATTGTGGTGCACGACTTTAATTTTCAGCAAAAGTATAAGCGGTAACTCAATTTCCTCATTTTCTCCAATGCTGTATTGTTTTCTTTTTTTCTTATAGCGTTTGAAAATTTTTTTGCTCAAAACTGTGCGCTCACTCAAGTTTCAGTAAAAAACAGCACGTACGCTGACATAATTTTCAGAAGAAATTGACTCGGTACACAAATTTCAGAAAGAAATGGAGCGCTGATTCATATTTCATATATGACGCTAACTTAACTGTCACCAAATTGTGAGGCGCAATCCCAATTTTGTACAAAAGTCTAAGCGCTAAACTTTTAGGCATGACTGATGATGATCTCCGACAAAATAGGTGACTGTCAAAGGTTAGCGGACTACCAAACTATATGATTAAGGAACCAGTTTGAGTGTCTCAAGATACTTTGAGACATATAAGGAGAGTGACAGCTTGAATCAACATAGGTAGTACAACAGATGTAGCATAAGGTGGCATAAGAAATCAGGAAGTTCCTGGAGTACTAGAAATTACTTGTAAATAGAGAAAGAGCGAAATAACTGCATTGAATAAATGATGCCTTGAAGCGCTAAGTCATTTGACGGGAGTTGCCAGACTAAATAAAATGTCAGAAAATTTGACCGCAAAGCACATTTCTTTAAAATTGAAAGAGGGCTGGCTTCCTTTAGGACCTTCAAAACCAAAAATGTAGAAGTAGAGAAATAAGAAGCATTTCCTTGTTTCGTTCTGAATAGGACTAAGAAATTTCACATACAATAACAACATGATGGAAATATAAAGCAAGTCAGCATCACACTATCAGAGGTCCCATTGTTGAACCTTTGAACTCTTTCCAATTCACGAGTCATAGCTACTATAAACGCAAGCAGAGAGTAATTTATTACGTTGAGCGTAAACAAATAGCTGAAATTTGATAGGAAATATGGAGGAGGTTAGGGCAGGGATCACTATGGAAACAACGACATCAGGGCTGAATAATAAGAGATCCTCTTCGATGCGCAGTAATTTTTGGTAATTAAATGAGAATTCTGAGAATTGAGATAAGGAATGTTCAGAGTTCTTGCTGTAGGGGCTTTCCGTTTTGCGTTTGACCACACGCTATAATTAATTATAATAATTGCATTTACATGCAAAAAAACAAACATTCAGAACGGCAAATGATTGGTTCTCTTGATCACCTAGAATATATACCGGGAAAATTTGAAATAATCAAAAAGTGAGGTTGGAAATTTTGACATAGAATAACTTTAAAAAAAACGTCAATCAATGAACATGAAATTACTCCCAACCAACTCAGAATTCAGTCGTGGCTGGGAGAACATTAACTTTTCAAATGAAATTAGCATAAAAAAAAACACAGGACACAACCTAAATTTCACGACATCAAAAAAGCTCATTTCGCCATTTGATCACAAGGGGGCGTAGTATACTCTATGAGTATCAGGGCGATTTCAATAGGCGCACGTTGTGCCAACGGTGCGCCTAAAATTAATTTTGAGGTTAGTTATGGATGAAAAATGGTTTCCATTAAGATCAATGGGAAAATGGGTCAAAAAAGAGAAAAATTTAAATATTCTAAAGGGGGGTCTTGGGGGTCTTCCCCAGAATACAAAAGGGGGGGTCTGGGGGTCTCCCCAGAATACTAAAGGGGGGTCTGGGGGTCTCCTCCAGAATACTTACGGGGGGTCTGGGGGTCTCCCCCAGATAAAAATGGAGGGAGAAAGTGTTTGTAGGGTGTTCCCTACAGTTTATTTTTAATTCATCCCCCTAGGTTTTTCGTTTTTACTGATTGAGATAAAGAGTTGCAGTTTTCACCTCATTATTCTGGATCTATTTTTTTTTTAGGGATCGAAACCCCATCATCACCACCCCCTTCGTACTGGGGGGAGGGGGGAGGTCACTACTTAAGGGTTCTATCTCAAAAATGGACAACGCCTATCTGTAATACATCACTTGAAAGACCATACAATTTTAAGACTTTTGGCGCAAACCAGAAGTTGATGTAGTTTCCAGTTTTTAAACTTTTGAAAGTTGAAGTTTAGCTCGATTTGAACCAATTTTCAATGTATCAAAACTCCGTTTTCAAAAGCCGAAAGTCAGGAAAACTAGTTGTTAAAAATACTCTTTTAAGCAAGTATTTTTCACATTGAAAATTGGTTTTGACATAAATTCAGTCAAAATTTAATTTTAGCTATCCAAACAATTTTTAAAATCTTTGTCCCTGAGTGGGGCTCTCTCAAAAATTCCAATGCACGACCTATGTCGATAAATTTATAGGAAGGGCATAAAAAAGCTAAACATGTATGCAAAATCCGTGGGAGATCAAGTTTGTCTCTCGCATTCGAGTTAACGAACTTTGAAATTATAGTTGTAAATCGAACTTTGATATCCGATATTGAATGTCCCAAGAATTACAGTTCCCCCGTGTTTTCCAAATCTCTGATCTCGTCTTTCAAAAAATGAGAAAAGTCAACATTCACAACAGAGTAGAATCATAAAGCTAAAATAAAGATCGAAAACTCAAAGTACGCGCTCTAGCCAGTGTTAATTTTTCAGCGATATGTTTCAAATCTCAAACTTAGACTTAATATGTAATGAAGAGTAGAGATTAGTGCTTTTTTGGTTGTCATTGTGTGTTAATAGATGTCTCCGTTCCCCTAGATGTGCGTCGTATGCTGGTTTACGGGCAATGGATACATATTTCGCTAAAAAACTGCCATGTATCGCTCACCTTCTTCCTTAAATTGTACTTTGCGTCGTCATTTATTTACCCGTGATACTCTGTGTGTTTTTATACTCGAAATCTCCAATTAATTCTAATGATGCGTTTCTAGTTTAAAGCACTTCTGATAAAAATGATACATCCTGATTCTGTGTGGGCCTATTCTGAATTTTTTGCCTTATCTGCGGCCAGGCGCGGTGATTTGGCCATAGAAACAATTTTTTAGAGCGGTTATTATTAGATTCAGCGGGCCTTCGTCAGTGTTGCCAGATTGAGGTGAAAAAGTCGTACGTTTTACATTGATTTGGGGACGATACGGCTTATTACCCTCGATCTGGCAACACTGGCCTTCGTAGCGGGTTTCTAGCGGACCCAGAAAATTGTCTATCTCTCTCTCTTTCGCCATTTGAACGCTTGTGTTGGAAAAAGATAGAAGAGGAGGCGAATGTGACTTGTCTGCCCTGGATCTGTCCTTTTCTAACGCACGCGTACTAATGGAAAGAAAGAGAGAAGAACAAATTCCTGTGTCCGCCATTGAAAATCACAACTGGCAATTGTGGAAGCTATCGCAGAAATGTACGGTTTTACGATAAGCACTTAGAAGATCATCCTTTCGCCTCACTGAAAATGAAACTACTAATTTTCAGTAGAAACGACGTGATTTTACCGCTAAATGAATGTGAATGCTAAAAAAATATCACTGTCACACACTCCTAACGGTGTAAATGGCGGGAAAGGGTCCGCAATACCCACAGTATATCTTAATGAACGCAGTGTGGTCGGTTCAAAACTCGTTCGAATTAACTCTGGCGTACAATGGATGGAAAATTAGTCTTCTTTGGACATGAAAAGTTCGGTTGCTTTGTTTCAGACAGTGGCGGTCCGTAATGGGGGGGGGGGGGGGGGGGCTAAAATTAAATGTCGACTAAATTTATGTCAAAACCAGTCTTCAAACTGACAAGCACTTGCTCTAAAGAGTATTTTTGACACCTAGTTTTCTTGAATTTCAGCTTTTTAATAGGAGTTTAGATACATTGAAAATCAGTTAAAATTGAACTAAACTTTAACTTTCAAAAGTTCAAAAACTGAAACTCACATCAACTTCTGGTCTGCGCCAAAAGTCTTAAAATTGTATTGTCTTTCGAATGATGTATCACAAGATAGGCGTTTTCAATTTTTCAGATCGAACCCTTGAGGAGTGGACCCGCGCTCCCCCAAGATACAAAGGGGGGGGGGGCTTGATCCTTTAAAATGAAAATATATAAAAAATGATGAGGTGAAAACTGCCATTCTTCATCTCAATCAGTAAAAAGGCAAAACCTCGGGAAAAGAATTAAAACAAAAAAAATTACACTGTATATACTATTAAAGCTGTGTTAATCATCTTTACTGTCCGCCAAAGGAAATAACCGAATATTTGAATATTTAACAGCCATTGAGTAAAATAACCATCGATACACAATGCCAGTCAAATATTTTAAAACTGGCAAACCAATCTTACCAATGGCTTTGGTCTGTTTTCTGACGAAAGCGTGCGTTGAAATAATGCGGCTCATTATGTTTATTGTTTAGTCTCATTTTGGTTATCATTCAGTCTATTTGGGGGCAAGACAGTTTGTCCAGTACATGTTGTCCAACTGAAGTTTAGCCCAGAGTTGTTTGTCTACGTTCAATTTTGTCCAACACTATTTGTCGAAACATTCATCGTCCACTGAACAAAAGCGTCTAATGTAAACTTAGGTCGATACACGTGTCTGTCCTTTAAGGCTTTGGCCACTGTGCAAGATTTGGAAATTCCTCCTTTAGACCACCTGAACGGAAATGTAACCATGGAGGTGAAAATAAATGAAAGAAGATTAATGTTTAAGGTGATTTTTCCATATCAATAGATCTTGTGGAATCTACACAGAAAAAAAAGAAAACAAAATCTGTTGATTTTAGAGCCTGGGGTGTTGAAAAAGTGTGTAGCATGTTAGTATGTTGGATTAACAGGCCTGAGCGGTTCAATTAACACCGGTTTTTGTCAAATTAACTCCTCTGACGGTTAATTTTACAGCTCAGATGTGTTGATCCAACTTACTAACCTGCTACACACTTTTTAAACCCTATGCTGTAAAATCAATATATTTTTTTTCTGTGTAATGGAAAAACAATTTATTTTTTGTCACCTATTGCAGAGAAATTTAAAAAAAAATTTAACATCCATTTGAAATGTTACTAGCATCAAAGTGTAAAAAGCGGAGCAACGTGTCACATTTTTAGAAGTATTTTTATTCTTATTTTCTTGGACAAAACTTCAGAGATGAAAAATTTACCTTAATGTGGACTATTCTACATTTGGCCAAAGAAATAAGTGGCGTATTTTCTTACTTGGACGTTTTCCCACGTGGACATCATTTTTCTGGACGAATTTGACGTGTGGACAAACTGAACTTTATAGACCAAAATTGATATTAGAACCAATGTGTTCCTTCGGACAAAAACGATTGGACACACTATCTGCCCATCAGAGTTGTGGTTAAATGGGACTCGAGTACTCAGGTTGAACTGCCGTGCCCAGTACTTTCAGTATTCGATCTGACTCGCCGAGTACATTTTGTACTCAGGAAAAGAACACTTTTTAATCCCCAATTTAAGTGTAATCGACACTGATTTTCAAAAATCAATTATTATTTTTGATTACTTCGTAGTATGACTAAACAAAACAACTACTGATTTTTGACGTAAATAAGAAGAAAAAGAAGGAAATAAAAACCAGTTCTGGATCACTCCTCAATTATGGATTAAAAACTTTCCGAATCCTGAGCACAAAATGTGCTTGGAGAGTCAGATCGGATTTTAAAAGTACTCGGCACTTCAACCTTGGCACTCAAGTCCTATCTATTTGTTCAACTCTGCTCGCCACCGTATATTTCTCTTGATTTTTTGTTTTTGTTTTTTTTTTCTCTAATATACATTTTCAAGTTAGTTTTAGCTTGCGTTTAAGTTTGGCAGCATTTTCTTTTCGCTTCCACGCCGCACCACCTTTTTGCCCCTCTTACCCCCTCTTCCATCGACCCTGCTCAACACCCCCTCCCCCCTCCCCTCCCCTCCCCCCTCCACCCCCTCCCCCAAACCGCCACATCGTTTTCACCATGCTTCCTTCAAGCTTTACGAGCACGGTTTTTTTTTTCTCTTTCTTTTTCATTTTTTAAAAGATAATTTCAACGTTAGGGGAGAAAAGAAAGTCGGAAAAAGTTAAATAATTGTGCATAAACGAATGGAAAGTTGTTTTAAAACTTTTACTGTTATCTCTTCAAATATTAGGTTTTAATGGTTCGCACATATTCCGCTCCAATGTCCCTGTGTTTCTTTTTGTTCTTCCCGCCCGCCGCCCGCCCTTCCCACACACACTGTTTTTATCTTTCACTGAGGTTTCGATCAAACCTCGTTTTTGTTTCTCCTTCTATTTTCTTTCTTTTTTTTTCACGCTTCAGAAGCATACCTCCGTTTTAAATTACTGCTCCCTGTAAATAACCTGTCTTTTTTTTCTTTTTTTTCCCCAGCCTCGAAGAAAAGTCATTTTTCAGCTCCTTTTTTATGCATTCTCAGAGTAGCTTTATGTATTTTGAAAAAAACCGCATCGCAAAACTCAGTCGGATACACCGTTGCCGCTTTAAGAAATGTCACGTACGTTTTCGGTTTTGCACACCGTTAAGGTGATTCTAGGGCCGATTAGTTGTAACCTTAGACACCACGTCGCGCTGCTCAAAAAGTCAAGCGTTTTATTAGAAAATCGATGAATTGACGCCAAAAGTACAAATTAAAGGAATGTTGTCACCTGCGAGCATACTTCAGGAGGATAACCTTAAAGCACAGAATAATACAATCAGAACGGAAACTCCCATAAGAGTCAATGGAAGCAAGTTTGGAATTTAACGGCACCAATAGGCAACGCTGTGGTCCTATATCCCAACATGGCGGACGAGTGTGATTTGTGTTGAAACTCATTTATTTCTGTAAATTCTGGAAAGAAATCTTAAGTTTCCAGCCTCACTTTTATTCTAAATGTATTTTAGAATAAAATTTCGCGGATCATGTCCTATATTTTTTTTTTCGCGTGCGAATCCAGATGTAAACATCCTATATCACAACATGGCGGACGCGAAATGAATTTGCTTCAAAATCCGACAGAGTTTCCGTTCTGATTGTATTATTCTGTGCTTAAAGGTTTAAACTGAAGCATTCAAAAATGAAGCCAGGATTTAGTAAATACGGAAATTCCCATAAGCATCAGTGAGTGCGATACACATAATCACTCGCACTTGCTTACACTCACTCAGCGTATGGCGAAATGAATTTCCTAAATTATGGCTTTGATTCTCAACAAATTTTGCTCGGTTTGGGCTCATAAAACCCATAATAAATAAATAAATAAATAAATAAATAAACAAATAAACAAACAAACAAACAAACAAACAAACAAACAAACAAACAAACAAACAAAAAAACAAAAAAACAAAAAAACAAAAAAAACAAAAAACAAAAAAACAAATAAACAAATAAACAAATAAACAAATAAACAAATAAACAAATAAACAAATAAACATATAAACAAATAGACAAATAAACAAATAAACAAATAAACAAATAAGTAAATAAATAAGTAAATAAATAAGTAAATAAATAAGTAAATAAATAAGTAAATAAATAAGTAAATAAATAAGTAAATAAATAAGTAAATAAATAAGTAAATAAATAAGTAAATAAATAAGTAAATAAATAAGTAAATAAATAAATAAATAAATAAATAAACCCGCTGTTGCGGAAGTTGTTGGGTTTTGCGTATTTTCTTTGTTCTCAATTTAAAATGTCAAAATCACGACTTTTTCTTATAGTGACTATAGTGGCGCGCGATATCCATCGGATTGAAAACTTGCACGACGGATTTAATCATGCACGTGTGTCTTAGAGAAAGAAAGAAAAAAATCAATTGTTGTTCCATTACTAATACAAAGTCAGGCAGATTTTTCTCCAAGTACGGCATCCATGCAAGTTTTTTTTTTTTTTTTTTTTTTTTTTTTACCAAAACATTAACTACAGATTCTAGCTTGCACCTCCAAATTTATGTTAGAACAAATTAAATTTTTAATCTCAGTTAAGAGCCTTCCAACATTAATTTTTTCCTTACTTATCTACTCTAGTCACAGAAGATGGTTTCGTTGAACAAACTATCGTATTATGAATTATTTCCAGCGGCCCGGGTGACCCAATTTGATGATTTATGTCCCAACTACGGGATGTATTCACATGAATCGTGACTTTTTTAAGGGTTGATTTTTTATTCCACGGATTTACCTTAGACGTTCTCAATTGAACTTAATGAGCTCTTACCACGGCGATTCGTGCATTCTGGCAGCGTTGCTTTTTATTTATTCAAATTCATGCAGAAGGTAGAATTCTAGAGTGTTCACGTTTCACTCAGTGTTTCGATAGTTTTAGTTAGTTGAAATGGTTCGCAAATACCATGTTGCCATAATGCAAGCATTCACTACGTTACGCAGTGGTTTGAAATATCAACTTGTCAGGACATCAATTTCTGTAGCGAAAGTTTGCACCATTATTTTAACCGTCATAGTTCAAAATTACGATCGAACGCACAATCTTAAATTTTGTTAAAAGAAAAAAAGCAAGACATTAAATGAAACTAAATCCGTAATAAAAGCCAATCTTGTAATTAAAGTTAAAATTGAGACTCACATAAAATCTTTGGGCCTTTCGATCCTTCAGATTATCATCACTGCAGGCAACAACAAGTAAAAATTAACCCTGGTAAATATGTTCCATGACCAATTTTACATGAAAATCAATTTCTATGGAAATTACATCAATTGCCACGGAAACCAAGTATTTTTCCATGGAAACTACATCCATCTCCATGGAAACTACATCGATTTCAATGGAAGAAACTCATTTTTCCATGGAAATATGCGTGGTTTTTATGGAAAAATACTCAGTTTCCATGGAAATTTGAGCAATTTCCATGGAAATCTATTTCCATGTAAAATTGGTCATGGAACATTTTTACCAGGGAAAAATCAATAAAAACAATGTAATTATGTAAGCTAATAATGAAAACAATATGATGCCAAATAACATATTCAAAAAAAAAAAAAAAACAAAGAAAAACAAATAAGAAGCTAAAAATAAACAAACAAGCAGAAGCAGAGAAATGGGAAAGAAGCCAAGAGCAAGTTGCAATGAGAGAGTAGTTAAAAACAATGGAGCTGTTGCAAACTTTTGTTACAGGCTTATTAATTGTTAATTAAGGGGTAATACCCTGTAAAAATAACGATTAGCGCACTAAAAAATCACAAAATCCACTCCTAAACTCACAAAATGCTCTTAAACGCGAGACCGTAATGGCGGCCGGGGCCGCGGTTTTCATTGGGGTTCCCTATCTTCAATCAGCGCCATCTACACGAGGTGTTTTCGCTACACCACACAAGAAGAAGAAGAAGCATACAATTGCCATAAGAAAACCGCGGCCTCGGCCGCCATTACGGTCTCGCATTTAAAAGCATTTTGTGAGTTTAGGAGTGGATTTTGTGATTTTTTAGTGCGCTAATCGTTATTTTTACAGGGTATTACCCCATATTTAACTATTAATAAGCCTGTAGCAAAAGTTTGCAAAGGCCATGGCTTTTATGTGAGTTTTAATTTAAATCTTATTTACAAGATTGGTTGTTATTATAAGTTTAAGTTTCTACTATTATGTATTTCGTTTCATTTTATACTGATAAAAATGTCCTGTTTCCGTAACCGGACGTCTTGTTAATACTTACTTAACTGGAATTCCTGTTATTTTAACATGAAATTCCTGTTTTTCCATGTAACTGCGGTCAAGTAACAGCTATTCCTGTTGAAACCAGTGGCGGCTCGTCAGGTGTAGTGGCACTACACCTATACTTTTTCAAGGTTTTTTCTTTTCTTTTCAAATGTTCAAAGATAATGGTCGCACTTGATTAAAAATGATTGGGAACTTATTAAAACTCTTGTAAAAACAAAGTTTCTTAACGTTTTCATGTTTATCAATTTTTTATTTTGATATATAAATAAATGTTGGTCTTTAAGGCTTAAAAAATATGTTTTTATTGCAGGTTTTGCTCGGAAATTTACTTATGTTTTTAGTTTTTTTCATTTTTTAAGTTATTAGGGCGGGGGGGGGGGGTTGTTATTACTATATCGTCGCAGGAGAACTTTCGTGTCACGAAATAGCTAAAACTAGCTTAAAATTGAATCTGAGGCAGGTCAAATTTTCGAAAACTTTCCGCGGGAGGACCCCCACAACTACACCTAATTTTTTAGTCACGAGCCGCCACTGGTTGAAACAACAGGAACTATGGGGTAAGTAAGTATTAAAAGACGTTCTGGTTAAATAACTGGATAATGTTCAGTGTACGAGGTGTGATCAAAAAGAAACCGAACTTTTTCAACTGTGTGCAGAGAAATGATCCAATCAACGTTTTCTTGGTCTCATCTGATAGCTAATAATCTGACAAACACGCTGGTTTTCACGGATTTGAATTATCTTTATTTGTTAGGCCGCAATATTGCTTTGAATACAGGGTGTTTCGGTACAATCTGCGATGAGCGTTATCATGCTGGAGAAACCACAAATTTTCGGACCACAGTTCTGGCCTTTTTCGGCGCACATTTTCTCAAAGTCTACGCAAAATATCATTGTAATAATGGCGATTCACAGTCTGATTGGGGGGTAAAACTCGTGATGGATGACACCTCGCGCATAAAAAAAAAAAAAAAAAAAAAAAAAAAAAAAACTGTCAACAGAACCTTCGTTTTTGTTCTGATTTGGCGAATTTTCTTTGGCCTAGGGGCCGATGCGACCTTTCAACCCACTGCGACAGCTGAGCTTTTGTCTTTGCATCATACCCATAAACCCATGATTCGTCGCCTGTAACAATTTTATTTAAAAAACTCGCATCGGCATTTGAGCTCTCCAAAAGCTCTTGACTGATTAAAACTCTGTTAGCTTTTTGATCTTGAGTCAGTAACCGGGAAACCCACTTACACGGGAGCCACCCACTTACGGGAGTTTTTACCCCACGATCAGACTGTGAATCGCCATTATTACAATGATGTTTTGCGTAGACTTCGAGAAAATGTGCGCCAAAAAAGGCCAGAACTATGGGCCGAAAATTCGTGGTTTCTCCAGCATGATAACGCTCATCGCAGATTGTACCGAAACACCCTGTATTCAAAGCAATATTGCGGCCTAACAAATAATGATAATTCAAATTCGTGAAAACCAGCGTGTTTGTCAGATTATTAGCTATCAGATAAAACCAAGAAAACGTTGATTGGATCATTTCTCTGTACACAGTGGAAAAAGTTCGGTTTCTTTTTGATCACACCTCGTATGTTTCGTTTTCCTTTTAATCCAATACATCTTGCTCTTATTGCAATGTTTCAATTTAAATCTTGTTGGCCAATCTTGTCATCTCCATCTCACGGATTGTATTTTCTAGTTTGTCTTCGTGATCGTTTTGCAGGCGATGAATTATCTAAACCTCAGCCCATTTGCCAGCCATCTCCGATTCCGTCCCCTCCACTTCCGCCCACGCCTTCGCCCACTCTGACGGACGCCACCGGGGAGATGGGCTTGGGGCCGCCTCTTCCGTCATCTTTGACCGGAAATAGCAGCGGCGCATCACTCGGAAACGGAAACAGTCCCAGTCCGAGCCCAGAGTCAGCAACCGTCTCTGTGTCTCCAAAGCAATCGCCTTCGGCCGGATTACTCAAGCTACCGTCCATTAACGCGGCTTCTCAGCTTTTGCCGAAAATTGAAAAAGACCCGTGCAACGAGGTAAGATAATTCATGACATTTATGCCCTGATGAGTCAGTTCTAATATAGGTATTGACAAATAGGTTATTTCGATCCTTTAACCAGAGCTAGCTGCCATTTGGCTCATAATAATTAATTGCATTTTCAATTCACCGATGATTCCACCGGATGAGAAAAGATCACACAGTTCAATGGGTCTGTTGCGATATTTTGCTACAAAGATGGCAATGTCGCCATTTTTCGGATAGTTGTCCAATTTCTCCCAATGGGTCTGTTGCAAACTTTTGCTACAACAATTAAGAGTGTTTAATCTAACATAAAATCGCCTGAAAAGTCCATTGGTGACATCAGAAAGTCATAAAATGCACTAATAAACTCACAAGAGGCGTTTAATGAAATCCAAGATGGCAGAGAAATATCGAGCAATTTGTTTGCTTGCACCACGAACATCTAAGGATAGCCAACCTCACAATATCGAACACAACCAATCACAACGTAAAAAAACACATGACATCTACCTCCAGTGAGGTTGTTAAAGTTGGCCTTCCTTGGATGTTCACGGTGCATACATACCGATTTCTCGATATTTCTTCGCCATCTTGGATTTCATTAAACGCCTCTTGTGAGTTTATTATTGCATTACATGTCTTTCTGATGCCACCAATGGACTTTTCAGGCGATCTTATACTAGATTATACACTCTTAATCGTTGTAGCAAAAGTTTGCAACAGACCCATTGAATGTATGACTGAAATGCACGAAAATACTCTGATCTGTAATCTTTTCTCAATCGGTGGAAACTCTGTTAATTAATTAAAATATTCGCAAGTTTTTTTAATGTCATCAATGACTCCACCGGATTTACAGATGCGAGCCCAAAAAAAAAAAAAAAAAAAAAAAAAAAAAAAAAAAAAAAAAAAAAAAAAAAAAAAACCAGTCAACACTTTTTATTGTTCTTCGGATTTTTTCTAAAGTACAGTATATTTATCCTAATCTTCAAAATTACTGGCGGTGTTTTTAACGAAGATCAGAAAAAGTACCTTTTTTGAGAGTTTCAAAACAGAGTCTTTATCTCCCATTTTCTGTAGACGCACTGAATGTCTGGCACATCTCATGAATGAATTCATAATGCCCAAAATAATCTTTAACAGTCCAAATAGATGTCGATCAGCAAATAAGGCACTAAAAGAGTACATCCTTAGAAACTCTATGGCATTGCAATCTTTGCCTCGGACCAACGCCACTAACGGCCCTTAGTATATTAAGAAATGTGCAAAATCGGATCCAATGGCGGCACCCATGTTTCCACTTGTCTTTTAACTCTCTACATACAGGGACTTTGCTGTTGACAAGCCCTTTTGCGTTAAAAGCGAGTCTTGAAGGTATGCGACAATCATGGTCAATCACTCGAAAACTGTTAGTGCTCTCCATTGGATCGAAATGTCTTGAAGTTTTACCCGAAATCTCTTAGAGACGTTAAGAATCTCCTCAAGAAGTTGCAAAATCCCCATTGTTTCTGAGAAACGTATCTTGAAGACAAATCATTCTCAGATCAGGCCGCAAACGTTTGGTTTTGCGTCGCTCGCACTGTGAGAAAACATAGTTGTATCCAATAATTCGTCTTTCTCTCTCTTCGCCCATTCAAAAGCTTCCGTATAGAGAAAGACAAAGATAGGGGTTGAAATCACGTGTTTTAGTTCCTCTTTCTATCCTTTTCTAACGTATCTGCCTAAATGGGCGAAAAGAGAGAGAGAGAGAGAGAGAGAGAGAGAGAGAGAGAGAGAGAGAGAGAGAGAGAGAGAGAGAGAGAGAGAGAGAGAGAGAGAGAGAGAGAGAGAGAGAGAGAGAGAGAGAGAGAGAGAGAGAGAGAGAGAGAGAGAGAGAGAGAGATTCCTGGTTGGATACGCCTCCAGTGCGAAACGCTTGTAAAAGTCACGGTTCGCTAGTTCCCCCAACGCCACCACCGCGCCTCGCCGCCAAGGCGAAGCGTATTTCGGAACCGGGTTTTAATTAAAATCGCGCAACAGTCACTCAACTCTGAAAACTGGTATTTACCCCTCCCCCCCTCCCCCGTCATCCCTGGCTCCCCCCGATTTCATGCACTGTTCCGAACTCAATCATTTTTCAGTGATTGGCTTCGCTTTGACGCGCAAGCTACGCGCATATTAATTCCCTAAAAAAGTAGGTCGTTATTTTGTAAATACTCTCACTATATACATTCTCCTGCTCTTGAAAGGTAACAAATGAGAAGGCGCGACCGAGTTCAAATCCGAAACGGTGGTATCCACCGGCTCCGATTGTCGTGTTTTGCCGCTCAGTGAGCGGAAACACCCGAATCAATGGCCGACAGTGGAGATCTTGCAAGGTACGGACTATCATTTCTAGTGTAAAATACTGCGGAAATAACGATGAGACCATTTAAAAAGTCTAAAACTTACTCCTCGCAGAGAAAACTTGAATTGAAGTTTCAGGTGGCCAACTTTGCATGTATGCAGTAGAGTCCCTATTTGTAGAGAGTTAAGACAAGTAAAGTTATGGGCGCCGCCTTTGGATGCGATTTTGCACATTTGTTTACATTCTGAAGACCGTTGTTGTGTTTTGGTTCACTGCAAAGATTACAGTGCCGCTGAGTTTCTACAAGTGTAATCTTTCACTGCTTTTGTTGATCGACATCTATTTACGTCTTTTGAGAAACATTATTGAGGTGCATCATGATTAAAACTAACAACTTCGTCCACAATTAAATCTTTTATCCTTAAAATACCGTTGGACCCCTTCGTTTGTAAACAAAAGTATGTGAACAAAATGTGCAAATTGCATCCAATGGCGGCGTCCGTTGAGCCTAAAACTCGTTAACCAATCAGTGGTGGACTACCCTCTTGTCTTAACTCTCTACATACATATAGGGACTCTAGTATGCAACAACCTCAGATTCGCACCCCAAACAATCAGCCGCCTTCTTGCTTGTTGACAATCGCGAATCTAAGACTAAACTTTCCCATGCTGTTCACACAACACTAACACGACTAGATAAATAAATTATAGTGACGAAATGTTCGTTTCAGTCAGCCGTTCTCCTTTCAGGAGGTTTGTATAGCGGCGATACACCGATATACGCGAATTACGGCGATCGTCAACAAGCAAGATGGCGGCTGTTTGTTCGAGATGCGAATCCGAGGTTGGTGCATACATGCAAGGGTGGCCACCCGAAACTTAAAATTAAGTTTTCTCAGCGAGGAGTGAGTTTTAGACTTTTTTAATGGTCTCATCGTTATTTTATCAGCATTTTACAGTAGAATTGATAGTCCATTTGCCTTTAGCAAATCCTTGCAAAAGAAAATCCTTGACATTAGCAATTGGTCTGTTTGTGAACTTCTACTGCAGTGATTTAGATCATTGGACTCATAGGCGGATCCAGCGATCTGGCAACTGCGCATTCTTCCCATTTGAATGTACGATAAACAATCGATTCTTGAAGGGGCCATAGTCCCATGACTAGTCGATTATTTGTCATCCAATCAAATAGGAAGAATACACTGTTGTCAGATTGCTGGATCCGCCTATGTCATTGGTACTAGTGCAAAACGATGCTAAAATAACGTTACGGACACATTTTGTTGCTTGTGTTCACTCCTAAATTTAAGACAAGCACGAGACGTCACCACCTAATGTCGCCGTTGGATACTTTTCAGCCATGCTTTTTTTTTATGGGTGTAATTTTTATCCGGGGGAGTCACCTTCCAACAACTTGGTAGGAGGGGGGACTTCTTTAAAATTTCAAAAAATCTTGAAGAAATGCCTCAAAATGTCTACGTGAATGTAATTTTTTTTTGTTGGATTTTGGCCATTGATCAGGCCATTTCCGCCCACTGCATGTCGCATCGCAAGCAACTATCATCAACTAGATGTGTATTCAAATCAAACCTACTCGCTTATTTCACTTCATTTTTTTTTTTTTTTTTTTTAAATTCAGCTGTAATTGGTTGTTGATGAAAAGTATTGCCCAACGATGCGGGTATTGCCGATTTCAACTATGGGTCATCGCGTTGATAATTAGGAATTCTGTCTAATGTTAACGAAATTGACTGTTTTAGTGAAATGATTTACTATCGATATTGGGTCTGGATACGAACGGAATCAGCTCCCAGCGCTAATACATAATTATATCATTTTAAATATACAGATAACGGACCATTTTTAAATAGGATTTAAAGCATTTGAACGAGAATTTTTACTCCTTTTTTTACATGAGGAATGGGGGGGGGGGGGGGTCGATTATCACTGTTCTGATTTCTCGATCGTGAAAGTTGTTAAAAAGCGATGCTACGAGTACATTGGTCGGATGATGAGTCGAAGTTTTTCTAGTTTCGTTGATCCTTAAGTTTCCCGTTATTTTGTGGCCACCGATAAGTCACCTAAAGTAAAGATAGTTACCTAAGCGATAGTTCTTTAGTTTATTTTTCAACGAGAAGCGTTAATCACTGGTTATCTTGCGATTGATTTTAAATGTTTCCTTTTCCGGTCGACCATTCACCGGAAAAGGAAATTATCGACCCACCGATTTTATTGCAATTGGTCCCAAAGTTAAGGCTCCAGGTTTTTGGCGAGATTTCGAAAGCGAATGTCTGGAGCATTGCTCACTTAAAATTGAAATGTATTCTGGAATTTTTTTCTCTGTCTTCACGCATTTAAAAGAGACGTGGTAGAAAAATATGGAGGGAAGAGGCTACCTCATGACTTTAGCCCTTATTTATGTATATTTTTCTAACAAATGCGTTCAAAAGGGCGAATAGAGTGAAATACAATTTCCTGAAAACGTCATCTGCCTGGAAAGAGCTCTTATACAGGTGACTAACAAGATCACTATCCAACGAGGAAAAAAATTAGCCTCAACCCCCCTCCTCCCCGCAAGAAAAAGGATCTATTGAAGGGAATCGCTCATTGTAGCTCGGACCAAAAATAATTTCCAAAGATCTTTCGCAAAATCATTCTGAACAGTGAAGCCACAAGGAGTCGGGGGAGGGGGGCTGGTGCAAGGAAAATAATTGTAAAATAAACTCGCTAAATATTAAGTCTCATCAGAAAGTAGAAGGAATCTAGACAAGAAACAGCTGCTGTTATTCTCATGGCGTTTACAGTAAAAATAGCTGGCGACTGGCAAGGTACCCGAGAAGGCAAATACTCCTTCAAAATGAGAGGTATGCAAAATCAAGACTAGGGCGTCGGAACAGTTACATATTCATTTCGCCGTACTCGCACAGTCCGTAGCACAACATATTCTTCGCGTTTACTACGGACGACGCACTATGGTCCAGGTGACGAAATTAGCTAGACAAAAGTCAAAATTCCAAGGTTGGCAAACATGAAAACTGACCTCACTATGTGATACTACATATCTTGGAGTATCTCCTCATACACGGGTTTGCCATGATTATCACTGATAGGCCGTGGCGAGCTTTTTTCTGCGACCGCGCGCGGTGTGTTTATTTACGATGTTTACTGTTCTGATTGTCAGAGCGTGAAGTGGCCTACGTTGACCGTGTTTTTTCCAGAGTTGGCCGTTTATTTCCCAATTTTTTGCATTTTGACGTTCTTCCTGAAGGTAAATTGAGTAGTTTCAGCCAGATATTTGTCAATTCCAATGAAAATTATGTCCAGTACAAGTGGTAACAGACAACAGTCAAATTTAAACGAATTTTGCCGTAATTTTTGCACTTAAAGTACGCTACGAATTGTGGAACCTATTGGAACCTCTCCAAATGTGGCTGAAGTCATTCTGAAGACCCATGGCTTTGCCACCTTGCCTTCATAATTGTCGCCGATTGACGCCGAAAGAAGTTATGAATTTTTTTCGTCACCTCTATAGAGATAAAATCGGTGTTTTTTTACATTTCTGTATAGGGCTCTTTTTCATACCGTGTATCGCAGTGACTTCGTGGCAGTTTGGCAGCATTGTATTTCGTGAATTTAGACCAATGGAAAAGGTCTGGGTATCGTAAGTGCACAGTGCTCTCCCCTAAATCAATATTTCACATGGGTTTAAATGGATTAAATACAGCGTTGCCAGATTACACGCTACACATCTGACATTCATGCAGGTGATTTTTGAGGTGTTCTACGTAGTTCCTAATATTCCTATTGACTTTATGGAAATTTATTTTGACGGCAGTTAAATGCATTTAAAAAGCGTTCATTTAACTTAGATTATGATGTTTTAGTTTCAATGTTATCATTGTGAATCAAAGTTAATCAGAGCTTGTATTTTAAAGAGATATGACGAGTGGATAATTTGACGTCTTAGCTTTTCAACCATTGAAGCCCCTGGAAAAAGCCGATATGTGTACACTTATAGGTATTGAATCACCATAGGTATTGAATCACCTTGGAACCGATATTTTATGTTGGTATAAATGGACGGAATGCAGCGTTGCCAAATCGCACAAGCATATAGGTGGATCCAGTAATCTGGCAACTGCGCGTTCCTCCCATTTGAATGTATGATTCATGATCGATTCCTAAAGGAGCCAAAGCCACGTGCCTATAATCGATCGTTTCTCATGAAATCAAATGTTAAGAAAATACACTGTTGTCAGATTGCTGGACCCGCCAATTTTTTGGGGGTAGCTTACTTTGATCTCTAGCTGTAGATATTTTGTATTCTCATTTACATTGTATATTTTCTTACTCTGTCGCTTTTTTTGTATTCTTGTAATTAATGAATTAAATGATTCATTATAGCAGTTGAATTTTCCATTTTTATAAAAAGTTTTAACGATAAAGCTGATTTTACGAAAATAAAAAAATTGAATTTTCGCATTACTCCCCTCCCCCGTCATTAGAAGTAATTGTGCTTTTTACCATTTGAGTAAATATTTAATTAATTTAACTCTTATTACTTTAACTTATTTTTACCGATTAAAGAAGGGGTGTATAGCTCATACAGCAGAGGAGACTTATTCGCTTCTTTTTCTGGCGTTTACTTTGGACTATTTGTGTATGTAAATTGAAATTTATGAGGTTATATGTCACAATTTTGAAAAAGTGACATCAAAAATGGATTCAGCGACCTAAAAAACCCCCGGTGACGTAGTTTTATCCGCGTATGTTAGCTTGAGGACTTTTGTCTAGTTAATTTTGGCGCCTGGACCATAGTGCGACGCGCATGTCACGGCCAGGTCCGCGAGTAGGCAAAATACTCCTTCAAAATGAATGGTATGCAAAACCAAGACCAGCACGTCGGAACAGTTACATATTCATTTCGCCGTACTTGCACAGTCCGTATCATAGCATATTCTTTGCCGTTACTACAGACACGCATGTTTCTCGACAACTGATTGGGAATTAATAATATTTCTCAACCATACACACCCATCGCGCCAAAGCTGGTTTTTAGTGGTTATTCACTCGCTCTCACGTAACCCTTATTCCAAAAAAACTTTACACCAAAAGTCAAGTAAAACCCGGCCAAGATTAAAAAAATGTTTCCCAACTATATTAACGATGGCTCTCTTTTCCACCGCCCAAAGGGCATTGATATTAAAGATAGCCAAGTTTAATTTCCACCGTACTCTCTTCTCTATTCTCTTCAACAGAAAAATTTAATCCTACTTATCTTTAGCAATAATAATGGCTCTCTTTTCAACCGCCCAAAGGGCATGATATTAAAGATAGCCAAGTTTAATTTCCACCATACTCTCTTCTCTATTCTCTTCAACAGAAAAATTTAACCCTGTCTACCTTTTGATATTTCGCCTGGTACTCATTCTTAGCGTGCATCGACATTGCATACGTTTGAAAATGAAGGAGTGACAGCACGGAAAGCCGACACCGCTTCGCAGCGCGGCTATGGAGGTTCTTGCCTTATTGTTTGATTAGTTCCTCAGATATTGCTGTTATAACACAGGGGTCTAAGCATCTGCTTAGA